>JANZXR010000004.1:7915626-7936204 GCA_027575705.1 Erythroxylum echinodendron
TTTCAATAAAATATTTTATTTTTATTTATTCTTATAAAATTTTCATCTTATTTATTATATTCCGGTTTTATAGCGGTCCACTACCGGTTGAACCTCTAAACCTTAAACCTTTCCTTCGAACGGTTCGATTTCCGGTCCGATTTTTAAAACATTGATATTAACACTACAAACTTTATTTGCATCACAACAACAAAATTCCCAACTGATACAAAATAACTTGGTTAGGCAACATCAATTGCATCATAAGTTCATAATACTTACAAAAATATTAATATGCTTCCTCGAATGATTCATAACTAGAAGATGGATAGAAGAATCCAAGTACAAAATACCTTTTTAAATGACTTGGCAAAGTGAACAAAACCTGAACTTTAGCAGGATCATTACAGAATAACGCAGCAGCTTGACCAACATCCATTTGAAATATGCCAATATTAAGAAGCTCATTGATGAACTCTTGCATCTTCTCATTAGTTAGGGAATCAGATTTAAACTCCACAATTAAAGCATTTGTAACAATTGATTATTGTGAGGCCATTTGTTCGCAAATAGACTCAAACTTATTGGTGAAACTATCTAACCTTAACCCAATAGTATTATGAAGTGTTACTAGTTTTTTTTTTCTTGTAAGAACTTTCCTTTCTTAGTGACAAGTTTTTTTGCCTTTTTATTCCATGGCTACTTGAAGGAATAGTCGAGGATCCTTATTTATCGGATACCACAACAAGTTCATCTTCATTTTCCGATGAAGAGCACATTGTTATATTCTTTGGATTGTTAGCCTTAGCACTTGCTTCAACTTTATCTTCATCTTTAAGTCCCGTTGCTTTATCTTTACCCCATACCATATCCAGTTTCCACAAATATAGGAATTTAAAGTTCCACATTCTAATTGCATTCTTGTGATTCTGTAAAAGAGAATTATAAGAAGAAGAAGATTAAAAACATAATAACAAGAAAATGTTATAATTATAAGAAAAGAAACTACTAAAATAAGAGTTCAATCAACTTTTGAGTTAGATGTCCTTACCAAGCACCATTCATTAAACCATTGTTTCTCACAATTGATCTTATGCTCAACATTATCCCACTAACGGCTACTTTGCATACACACTTTAGAAATTGGATTGTACTTATTTCTTAACCATTTAATCTTAGAGTCAATATAGGGATCCACATCTTTATCAAAATTGGGAATTTAGCTTAGCAACATCTTGTTCACTTCAACCATGTAATTGTTCTTAAATCCCCCATCTACTTTCCATAAAGGATCACAAGCTAGTTCCTACAAAACATCGACCAAACCTTTAACCTCATCATCCTTCCAATATTGCTTATTCTTTCCCCTCCCACAGGCAAACATAACCATTCCTCATAAAAGTATGATAATGTAAGAGTTATCAAAGAAATAACATATAGCAACAATAACTTTGTTGAAAATTCTAAATACAATGAATAAACTAATAATTCATTATCACATAGTCAACCAAACAGAGATGTTTACATGGATGCATTTTAAAAGTAATCTAATAACTCTCAGAGATGTTCAACATTCAGGTATATTAATCAAAATCAAAATATTTCAACAATCTAATAAGAATATGAAATAAACATATCTTAAATTACTAATCTACATCATTTTCATTGGATCTAGTTGTCCATATATTATACATGTTGGTTGCCATATTATTCCTGAATGTCAACCACTCATTAGTTGCTCTAATTTGCGTAATGTATTCCGTTTCATCATCTTCATCACTCTCCTCTTCCTCACTCTCCTCTTCATCTTTAGTGATTAACTCTTGTGGATCAAAGCTCATGAACTTGTGAAGCAAGTTGTGTAAAAGGGAATAAGCCATTATAATGAGAACTTGGGTTCGAATTAAGAAAAATGAAAGGGACGCAATGATCTTCCATCTTCCTTTCAACAATCCAAAGCATCTCTCAGTAACATTCCTTATTTTAGAATGTTTCATATTAAAGTATTCCTCTACCATCTCTGATCGATGGCCATCGAATTCTTTAAGATGATAGTGTTGCCCTCAAAACGAAGCAAGAAATCCATTTGCATTGCAATATCTAGAGTCAACCAAGTAATAACATCCTTTATAATTAAACAATAAGTTATGATTGAGCAACATAACTCAAAGAGAAATGAAATTGGATATTGTAATAGAAATTTACCTTAAGGGACTCGTAAACCATGAGTCTTTGAGATTACATCTTGAAGAACATGACCATTGTGTGCAAAGCCATCCTAACCAGGCAATACAACATGAATAACATGTTTGGCAACAAACACCTAAAAAATTTGTTGAAATACATCCTTTTCTTATGCGATATTAGGGCTTATCTTCATTATGAGGTGTAACTTTAATTAGTATCCCATCTAAGGCTCTTAGGTAACCCTACAAATTAAAACTAAAAGGTGATTTGGCACATAAAAGTTATGAAATTATTATTGGTTAAATATAATGTTCAATTACCTAAAAACATTTCCATCTCTTATCTTGACAATCTTGAGTTATAAGCTCCAGCTTCTTGAGCAAAATATGGTGCAATCTTATAATTGCGTGGAGAACTTGATGGAATTGCCAACTCACGATTTCTTTACTACAAAGAAAAAGTAGGCTTATTGTCTTACTCTTTCTATGGTGAGCTAAGGTGTATATGAACATTACTATAACCTCTTCTACGGGTATGTTCCTAGTGTCTTTTAAACCCCCGACATCTCTTACATATCATACAATATCCTAAAGGTTGCTCTATCCATACAAAGTTCACTAATGTGGGCATTATCACAATCCATGGTCAATTTAAAGATCCATCTCATTTTATCAATCCTTTTTTCTTCCTTTGTTTTAATTTCACGGACCTTATCCTGAAGGTACAAACAATAGATAACATAATGGATAGCAAATAGGAAAACCATCATATAATTTGTTGTTTGTTGAAGTATTAACAATTGCTTTAGTTTGTGTTGTCGTTCGCTAATAGGGGCTAGCTATGTTGATCTACAATAAAAAATTTAGAAAATAATTGTCCAACATATAGATGGGGCATGGTGAAAAGCTAGATAATAGTAGTGGAAAAGAGCTAAAACAATAAGTGAAGGTAATAGAGAAAGATGATCAAGAAGAAGATCAGTTCCTATGCATACTTTAAACCAAATAGTTGATGTACTTCTAGTTCCCAACCTTAATAAAAATATATCAAGTTTTGGTCAATTGATTAATAAAGGATATGAATGAGCTTTGCTAGTGGTGAATGAGTGACAATTGATATTAAAGGAGCTCAAATTAAAAAGAATTTGCACGAAGAACAAAATTTTTTTGTTGTTGATTAGAATGTTAAGAAAAGTCTTTTGAAGAGAATACTTTTATATATATTGCTAAGTTGCCTATCTTAATTAACAAATTAGTAATATACTTTTTAACAAAATAGAGTAATAGAGAAGAATATTATAATCATTGTGAGTTTGACGAGGGAGCATAATGGTTAAAAAGGTAATACCTAAGAAGTTTTTGATTAAAAGAGTGAATACTTTAGTATATTGGCTATATATGCTACCCACCAAAATACTCGAAGGTAGAACACCATATTTCATAGTTTAGTAAATATTGTAAAAGGTGATAATATTATGAAGATGACTCTTAACCACTTCATGAAGAGGAAAAAGTTCTGGATAAGGGTTAAAACTTGACATGAGATTTCAATTAGGGGAATAAGAACCTTTATTGAAATTTATGAATGAGCATACTTAGTAGATGTTACCCTCACTATATTCAATAAGGCAACAACCAAGAAGCGATGGGTTGCATCTATGAAATGGGAAATTTTCATGATAAAAGAGTGAAATAACACCAATAACAGTAAAACAACATTGGCCCAAAGACAAAACGTAACTTAAAATTGAAAGACACCATATTGAGTTGTCTTATCTTTTTCCTTCCATGTTCAATCATATGGTATAAAGAAACTTTGTTTCTTTATACAGAGACATTTATATTGTGCATAAAATAGGAGCTTCAGAAACTAAGAAACGCAAGTGTAAATCAAGAACTTACAGGAACTCGATTTGGGTATTTCTTGATGATCTTGTTTGATTCTTAGAGTTGTTCACCTAAATTATAACCACATACATTGTTTAATGTAAACAAATATATATGATTTCTAACATCGACTGTCTTATTACCAAAGAAATTAACAGAAAGCAATAAAAGCAATGAACTTGGAGATGTAAGACTACACAAAATTGACAAACCTTCATTGTGATAGAAGATACATTATATATGTGAAGAAGGGTATTCACAGAGAAAATCATCAAAGTAGTTCTATGATGCGTGAATAAAAAAAGAACATGTCTTAATCATACCAACCACCAATTAGTTCTAGAATAGTACATTCACGGATGAACTTCAACACAAGTATATATACATGTATATAATGTGTTCTATAACAGTACATTCAGATGAACATAAACAAAAGTGATTTCTAGGGAATGGTGGTTGTAATTCAAGCACGATTTACTTGTGAATCTTATACCCTTTTATGATTGTAAAGCCCTGCATTATAAATAGTACTAATGCATTCTTGAAGCATAAGAAGTACCAAATTCAACCAATAGCTTTTAGTTATTGCAAAAGCAATCCAAAAAATGCACATTCAAGTTTATGTCGTGCCCTCTGCATTTTCATGTCTGACCATATCCATTGTCAATCGCGCCAAATCAAAATTTCATTATCACTTCTTCGCAAAGGCTTATCATTATAAGGTAAGTAGTTTCTTATTGTAACACGAAGAGTAATTTCCAATTTCATGTGATTCATAGTTTCCAAGTGTTATGAAAATAGTGAACTACGGTTGGTTTTAATGACCATGTATTTTACATCTTTAAAGCATGGTCACTCAAATTGAGTAAACAAGTTAATTACATCAGTAACATTTTAAACTAAAAAATTCAGAAGAAATAAGGAAACAACAGAGTAATCAACAAGGTTTACACACATTTCAGTATATCATATTTAATATTTAACTTAAATCTCAAAGAAAAAACATGAGAATACTATCTAAATTCTCAATTTTTCACATTTCTAATCACAAATATAAAAAAATGACGTTCATAATAGAAAAGAAAAGGCTCAACCTAACTCTGACAACATCCACAAAAATCAATAATGTTAGTTTTGGACTGCCCTATAGCACCTAACAAAAGAAACCGATACTAAATTAGGCATACAAACACCAAAGTTGCGAAAGGCTTACAAATGGAATAATGTCCCAGCCCCACCCACTTCTCACCACTACAAGCCTATATCACCCAGTTTGTCATAAAAGCAAAAATCAAGTGCCCATGTATGTTGATTTTGACAACCCTTTGAGTGGAATGATATTGTTCGAGCCTCTGCCATCAAATTCAAGTTACTACCATTGTAGTCTTACAATGTCATGATAGGCTCGTATGATTAAACTTTATGGTTTAAGAGAAGTGCTGAAATTCTAGAAGATATCAGATGTAATAAATGTCACAGTTGCTTATTTACTTTAACAGTTATACTAGATACTACTATCAAAAACTCCCACAAGCTTAATAAAAAATTTTAAACAACTAAAAAGGTGATTTAAAACCCAATTTACCATCAGTTGAGCAAACCATGTGACTTAGTAACTTCGATCTACAGAAAAGTAGGCAAGATCTTTTGAGGTTATATAAGACAATTTAGCCTTAAAGTGTCTCAAATACTCAATCTCAATACTTCCATGCAGATTTCGCTTGAATTATAGCTATGACTCTGAAAATTTCAAGAACCTTAGGTGCGCCATGGGCACTAAGAAAAAATAGGAATTGAAAAAAATAAATAATCAGAACACAAATAATATTGATAAGCTTGCGGATATTAATTTATTCACTTGCGGATTAAAAGCCAATGACAAGAGTATGCCTACAATCATAACCATGATACCTAAAAACAAAGGACACCGAGACAAACATTTAGTATGGTTAATTTAGTTTAAGTTGAATATATATATTGTTTCATTAAAAAATCACTTAAATGTATTATGTTTTTATCTGAGATTTGATCTGTTTAAGACAGGTGGTTAAAAGGCTCCAACCGACATGTTTTAGAAGCTAACCGGCGTGTCATGTCCGAAGTGATTCTCGATCTCGCGTTTGGTTAAAATGAAAGAGTGAAAAACATTAGGAAAAACGAAAGGACGACAGTCTGGCCTTTCTCTTTTAGAAATTTAGAATCTACCAGAAGACTCGAACTTCAATTCGAACTCCCTTCCACAAAATATTCCGGCAAAGTTTCGAAACCTAGGATTTCCTACTCACAACTATTTTCACTCGATTGATTTAAGAACAAAGAGATCTAAATGATGTACACTTGCTTGGGTCCTCAGGTTAATCGAAAGATGCAGAGAGCTTTAAAGCACGGTAAGGTTACTATACTCTGCCTCGTTCTCACGGTGGTCGTCCTACGCGGCACGATCGGAGCTGGAAAATTCGGGACTCCCCAGCAAGACTTCAATGAGATTCGCGACCACTTTTATCTGCGCAAACGCGCAGAGCCGCACCGCTCGCTTGAGGAGGTTCAAACGACGACGACGTCTTCGTCTGAAGGTGAGAGCGGCAGCGGCAGCGGCAGTGATAATTCCAACAATTACAACACGTTTGACTTCAGCAAGATATTGGTAGACGAAGGAGAGGACGATAAACCTGATCCCAATAAGCCTTACACTTTAGGTCCCAAAATTTCTGACTGGGACGAGCAGAGATCCGAATGGCTTAAGAAAAACCAGGCTTTTCCTAATTTTATCGCACCCAACAAGCCTCGGGTCTTATTGGTTACCGGGTCCTCGCCAAAACCGTGCGAGAATCCTGTGGGCGATCATTATCTGTTAAAGTCCATTAAGAACAAGATTGATTACTGCAGGTTACATGGGATTGAGATTTTCTACAATATGGCTCTTCTTGATGCAGAAATGGCGGGATTTTGGGCCAAGCTGCCGTTGATAAGGAAGCTTCTGTTGTCACATCCTGAAGTCGAGTTCTTGTGGTGGATGGATAGTGATGCTATGTTTACTGACATGGCATTTGAATTGCCATGGAAAAGGTATAAAGATCACAACCTTGTGATGCATGGGTGGAGGGAGATGGTTTATGACGACAAGAATTGGATTGGATTGAATACTGGAAGCTTTTTGTTGAGGAATGGTCAGTGGGCATTGGATATTCTTGATTCTTGGGCTCCTATGGGACCCAAGGGGAAGATCAGAGATGAGGCTGGTAAGGTACTGACTAGAGAGCTTAAGGGTAGACCCGTTTTTGAAGCTGATGACCAGTCGGCTATGGTTTATTTACTGGCCACGCAAAGGGACAAGTGGGGTGAAAAGGTATATCTGGAGAGTGCGTATTACTTGCATGGTTACTGGGGGATTTTGGTGGACAGATATGAAGAGATGATTGAGAGCTATCATCCTGGGCTGGGTGATCACAGGTGGCCGTTGGTTACTCACTTTGTGGGTTGCAAGCCCTGTGGTAAGTTTGGAGACTACTCAGTCGAGAGATGTTTGAAGCAAATGGATCGAGCATTTAACTTTGGGGACAATCAGATACTTCAGATGTACGGGTTCACACATAAATCGTTGGCGAGTAGAAGAGTAAAGAGAGTTCGAAATGAGACAGACAATCCACTTGAGGTGAAAGATGAACTTGGTTTGCTTCATCCAACATTTAAAGCTTTTAAGGTATCCTCCTCAGTTGCTTAACTGGGCTGCCTTGATCACTCATATGCTACTAATTTGGAGTACAACATGTTCCCTGTATTCTATTTAGTTGCTGTTTTTTGTCATGTGCTAGTCGTGGAGAGAGTATTCTTTTGTATCAGTGATAAAGTATATTCTGTAAGGCTTCAAACAGGTAATTTTTGTTTCCTGCTTAGTGCTGTAATTTTGCTTAGATAATTATTTTCTTTCGCTATAGTAAGATGCGCCCCTAGATTTTAGATCATGAATATATAACTCTTCTCGCTACTCACTGAAGATGTAAGTTGCTGGAATCATGATTGATGAACATAGTTGTTGTTATGTACCGAATTTTGAAATAAATTCAACGCAGATACGTTACAGCTTTGTTAATTCATGCTCTATGGGCAATGATAGATTGTCTTAGGGTCTTAGTAAATCCATATACAAGCCTTGCAGTTTAGTTTGTGGGGTTGATCAAACGCCTTGATTCGTGTATAGGTTTAGTTGGCAGGTTTAATTATCGAATTAGTTGTGTTTGGGAATATGCCTCACCTGCAATTGAGGAGATGTACTCATGAATACTTTGCCTGCTACTCATTTCATGTACTCACTTTCTACTGTTGGTAAGGGTTTTATCGGTTTTCCTGTGGCAAAACTAGTAACTGCTGCATTGAACTTAAGGAAGTCAAGGATTCATATTGGAGTGTTCAAAGTTACTCCAGTATATATGTCTCCAGCAGATGATTCCAGTCTCTGGCTGTTTTGAAAGTGAGCGTAATAAGCTAATTTTTGTTCGTCGTAGCATCTATGGTAGACAAGTGTTGTAAATTTCCAATGATTATCTGTGGAAGCGCTTTTCTAATGATTGGATGTATATTGACAACCGAATAGCGTAATTGGCAACGGTTGCAATTGAACCTTTAGCATATATCTTGGAAATTAAAGTAGATATGGGGGAAGAAACAGTAAGGCCAGTTCACACTTGAACCGAGTATGTTGGGCAGAAAGCTCTTTTTACCAGTGTCTTATCCTAACAGTCCAAACATTTTTGAAGCTGACAACAACATTAAGTGTTAGCAGATGTGCTGCATAATGGCGGTAAACCTTTAGTTTAAAGGGATTTGATTGGTGAATGTGGATGAGCTTCTGATGTTTTACTGATTGTCTGTAACCCATGTATGCCAGCCAGTAGAAACCTTGTCGATCGGTGCTGTTAGAACTTAAAGCATCATGGGCGTTAAGCAAGTAGCTGCCCGCGTTATGCCCCGATGCGAACTTTCGAAGTAATCATTGTCGAACGCAGATTGCCCCTCTTGATACTTCCGGCAGAACATGAAAAATTAGACTCAATTGCCTTCCAAATTTAACTTGAGAAAATATTCCATGATATATTCACACACCTAGATGTAGGCGGAGCATGTTGTTTCCCGCGTACTGTATTATTCCGACATTTCATACAAACCGGTTCCTACTATTGGTTTGAAGATAGAATCTAATCTTGACCATCGCCTTGCCGTAAGTTTCTGCGACAATTGGTTCCTAAATAGTGGCTTTCATGCCATTAACTTGGCAGATACGACCTGCGATTGTTGTCCCTCCCTATTATTAAATATGGTTTCACCGAACTCTTGAGTTTTGCAAGTAGTCGCATGGATAACAAAAACGAGTTGCTTACAATACAATCCATTATGAAATTTTATGAAAGACGATAAAAAGAATGTAAAGATAATTCTATCTATTGTATTAATCCAACATCAATCAACAGCTCACAAGGCAATTACCAGAAAAGACAATAAATAACCGATAGACGTATGATTAGTCCTAGAAGACATAAGAACTAATACAGAGCTTATCCGAATGAGATGTTTTTCAATCCTTTTTATTCAATTCTTACAGATTCTTTACAGCAGGATACTCCATCCTAGTAAGTAGAAATACTCCATGTACATGAACAAAACTGCAGATCACTAAAAAGCCAGAAGTGAAAAAAAAAAGGCCAAAAGAGAGGAAAAAGGTGAACCTAGAACACCATGACTCCAGGAACTCGAACTATGGATCTGGTCAACTATTGATCAACCAATGCGTATACAAGACAACATTCATCTCTGACGACGCCCTAGATATATATATATATTTTTTTTTTTCTTCAGACAGAAACAAGCTTTAGATTTACAATAGCCAAAAAGGCAGCCCATGCCAAACCCGGCTTAACTAAATCTCCAGCAATGGGGTTCACCTCTTTGAACTGGCGAGAACACCCAACAAGAGCTCCAAACATCGCCAAACACGCGACCAATCCAAGCCAACTGGCTCCAATCCAAAACGCAATAGGGTACCAAGCCAAACTCAATCCCAACTGAGCCAAGTAAAGCGTAAAAGCCGTCGGCTTCTTATGGAACCCACCCTCGGCCCAAACGAGCCAAGCCGAGAGACTCATCAAGAAAGTGGTGGCCATACAGGTCATGTGCAGGACCCACAAAGGCGGAAACCAGAAGGGCCTTGATACGGAACCATAAGCAGCACTACTCGAGCCGAAGACGTAAATGTTAGCCATGGTTAAAGATAAAGGGACTGCCACCGCGATGGCCAATGATCTAACGCCGCGTTTTGCCATGGCCATCCTTTTGTCGCGCCTCGTTCTTACGCTGTGGCTTCTGTTCATCTTTGTGGTGCCTGTGGCAATGTCGTCGTGGGTTTCTCGGGGACGCTGTCTGATGTTTTGAGAGGAATCCATCGAATAAAATTTAGAGAAGAGGGTAACGTGTATTGTGGGAGGAAATTGAGGTAGGGTTATTGTTTTTATGGGACAGAGCGTGTATTTCTGGATGATTTCATTTGTTTGCTTTGAGGAAGGCAGAGGAATGAGGAACAGGTGGACGGCTGAAATGGAGAGTAGTGGAAGGTGGATTGGCTGAGTTACACGTAGGTGAGGTGACCATAAAAGTCCCCAGAATCATCTAACAGGCGTAATCTGATCTTTTCGGTAAGTTCACACTTGATCGGATATGTCGTGTAAGAAAAACTGAACAGAAATGATGACAAGTGTTGTCGGCTCCAATGTCTACTTCAGCCCGGGGAACCTTCGACCAACACGTGGCCGTTTGGAACATCCTTGTGGGGTCATTTCACGAAAGTGCATTGGGTCCGGAAAAAGGCTATTTCACCGAAATTCCAACCCTTAATCAATTTAATAAATCCTCATTTCGTATAATTAATCAAAACTGTAATCAAATTAAAAGATACGATATCAAAAAATAAAATAATGAATTGATTACTTAAAATTCATAATATTGAATATAATTTTTTAATAATTAGTAGTTGTAAAATCCAAAAAAATATAATCAAGCTCTAATCTTATAAAATTTGTAAACTGTGATGATCATGGTCAAGACTACAAAAACTTTTGCAATTTATCCCCTTTACTAAATTAAAAATAAATAAAAAGAGAATTTTAAGATGAAAATTAAAATATATTAAAAATAAAAAAATTAAAAATGAAATTTAATAACTTAAACAACAATAAACATCTAAACTTTAAAAAAAACGATGAGCAGCTAGTAAAAATATATAATTTTTGTATTGATTCTTTGAACTGATCTATAAAAATAAACCCTTATATATTTTTAATAAATTGATTATAGTTAACAAGCTTTGACAACCTATTTCTTCTTACTCCTTTGTAAACCAAAATAAACTCATTAATTAATTTTCTTAAACAACTTAAAACAAACTCTTAGTATTTAATCTATTTACGACACCAAAAACTAAAGAAACCACCAATTCTAGCCAACATACACACAAAAAACTATATATTATTATAAAAATAACATGAGCCAAATATCCTATATTGAACTTTGTTATTTCACTACTAAATATTAGAACAATAAAAAATATGGATTTATTCATTCTAATTAACTATATATTATTTTTATAATTGAATGATAGACCTTTTTGTATTGATCAAACAAAATAATAATTATAATAATCTCATAAGATAAGTAATATTAACAAATAAAAGAGTAAAAAAGAACAATCAAATCTTAAAGAACCAAACTTCTATTAACCTTTGGTTAAGAAAAGAGAGTTTAGTACAACATAAAAGAAAGTTAAAGAATGTAAATAGGGATGACTGCACCTTTATCCTCTATATAACCTCAAAATCTTGCCTAATCTTTTTAAAAATAAGAGAAAAATGGTAAGATCAAGATTAATTCTAAAGAATCATATTTTCATTTGGATTATCTTACCAAAACAAAGCATACCTAATTAAAACTCTTAAATAATAATTGGGACTATTGATTGTAGAAAGACTCGATCTATTTAATCACATTTATTTTTAGAGCAGTATATATTGATTAGGCATGGGCACACCTTATGCTCATATCTCTTTTGGAATTTCTTTTATGGGATTTCATTCTTTTCTAAAATTTGCATTTTTATTCTTTGGTAAATCTACTTTTTTAAGCACGTTTTGATCCAAATCTCTAATTTGCTCCACAAAATACAAAATATATAATTATAATCAATAATTACAATCATTTTATCAATCAAAACATATGATGAAATATATGCATTCATAATATTAATAACTCTAATGGTAATAAAAGTGATGGCATAGAATATTAACTCTAACCAAACAATGTACCATATATATGTATATCTTAAAAAGGGAGCAAAATGTAAACTTGGCTTTGAGTGCATATTAGACAAACTTTTGAAATTTACTCTAGTTATATTATTTAGTAAGTCGAATTAGTTTAATAGGATTTCACGTATGCTGTACTTATACACATCAAGGATTTGAAGATTGTTTAAACATAGCTCTACTGCTAGCCAAAACATCTTTAAAGGCAATGTTATATCATTATTCATTATTAGGCAACTTATTTTCTAAAAGGGATTTTTTAACCTTAACGTTTGTATTATAATATAAGTCAAAATTTAATGTTTTAAAGCATTTAAAATGAATTTTATTTTTTAAATTGTTCAAATTTAAACCTGAATTGACAAAACCTTTACTAAGGCTATGTTTGTCAATTAAGTACCACATCATTGTCTTTTTTATTTTTATTATTTGTATGAAATCCACACTTTCACGTAAAATTCATATGACACTATATATCCCATTTATTTAAATTAAACATGAATTATAATTAACTAAATTATCTTTAATTTTAAAATAATTTTAATTAACCTTGATTAGAAAATTTAGCCACCATTTTTTAACATTAGCTGTCCCCACCCTTAATTATGTTTTCGTCAAAGTCCATCACATTCTAATCATTTTCTAAAACAATAATGTATGACTTAGATGTTTGTATTATGGGTGTGTGAGTTTGGAGCTCTATTCTTCTTTGCTTATCTTGTGAATTAAACTTGAATCTAATAAAAAAACTTTGGCGAACCTAAAAGAATGTTTCTCACTTTTAGTATTGGTTGATATGATGTCAAAAAATGCTTCTATTACTGGCTAGGCTAAACGTTAACATAATGGTTTCTTTTCAAAGAGTTTTTATACTATCTTAAACTGTAGTGAGAAGCGGGTTTGTGTTTAGAATAATGCTTAAAATGAGAAGATGAAAGGATTTATTTGATCGATGATGGAGAAGGATATCTCTGAAAAGGATTTAGATGTAGAAATGTTGATTAAATGATAAAATGCTTTAATGAAAGAAAGAGATACAACAAATATGAAAGAGGGAAAGTGTAACACCCACATACCCCCTGGAAGGATACGTAGATGCTACAAACAATAGAGCCAAAATAAACCAAAACATACCGAACACATTTTTAGAAACTCAAGGAACAACATTTCATTCATTATTGATTGGATCACATTCAGAACATAATTTATACATGGTATTGATTATATACAAGCCTCAAATTCAAAACCTAATTGTATTAACGTTATTACAAACCATTTATATCAAAAGACAAGACATTAACTACCTCATAAAAGCAAGCTCAAATGTGCATCTTGTCAAAACAAAACACATCTTTCTTTGCCCATTATGGTTGTTTTTATCCTAGTCTTTAAATCTTCTTATCAGAACCTACACGGAGGCAAAACTACCGTGCTAAGCATAAAGCCTAGTGGGGGAATAACTAAAAGAAATATGATTTGGTGACTGTTTTTTAACAGTCGTCTAACATTCACATATACAGAATCAGATCACATTTCAAACAATCTTTAATTGTGAATATAAAAACACAATCCAATCAATATGTATCTCATAATAAAATATGTCAAATTAAAACATTATATATTTGTTTCAGAGCAATACTTAAAAGTATCAAAACATAATATCCAAGTTTCAAAACTGAACTTTAAAGTAGCAAAACAAAACTTATCTGTATAATATATCAAAACAAAACTTAGTTATTCCAAAATAGATATTAATTATATTAGAACTGTGCATATAACAAAATATAAAACAAATTAGCTTGCTAATCCTTTTTACAGAAGTGGGTAACGGGATTAGAACAAAAGATACAACATTTGGTATCTAAAACAGAAGAGACTTAAGTCTCTTAAACATATGACACAGAAGTGTCTAAAATTAGAAGACACCGGAGTGCCTGGTACAGAAGACATCTTAGTGTTTGGTTACAGAAGACACCTTAGTGTCTATTTACAGAAGCAGCTGCTAACCCTTCTAGGCATGCCTATTTACTCACAATTAGGACTCAACAGTTTTAAAATAAACCATTTCAAATTTCAGAATTTTATGCAAAAGATGAAGAACAACTTATGTTTTTATTCTATTTCACTCCTAATGACCTTATTCATTGACATTTGACAAAAAATAACATACCTTAGAAATACAAATATGTGCAATTATGCATCAATAAAAGTATTGAGTCATCTCACATTATGTATATGCACATAATTAGAAAGCACTTCCAATACAACTCCAACTATCAAACTCCTTGGACAACTGATGGTCTGAAATTATCACAATATTATAATAGAAATTCCGAATTCACACACATCCATATTCAATTCATAATACATAAGCCTTTGGAACTCATTCATTCATTATCACATCGAGCAATTCAACATTATACATCATATATCCTTTACATTATCATCTCAATTAATCATTCATAATTAAACTAAATATTACTCAATTAACCTTATAGTATCATCAATTGCACAAAAATCTCATTTTTCACCTTCCTAACCATTTCCCACAATTGTGGGATAAGGGACATGAAACCTCCAAATAGCTGTTTTCATAGGATAGGTTTCGGGTCAATTTTGTATGACCATTTTGACATAGAAGCTAAGGTTTTTGGGCAATAAGTTCTTGTAAACAATTGTTCCCCTATGACTTAAGTTTCTATATCATGAACAATCAGACCATTTTGACTTCTAAATCATGAGATATAATCAAAATATCACAAGCTAATCCAAAATAGAGGCAACATCAGGTCACCTTTTTCGATCTCAATTTCCAAGATCATAGAGCCCGAATTAAGTATGAGTCTCTTCTAGAGATATTTAGCTCTATGTCGTAGGTTTCATATGCAACTAAAATTATACAATTTGGGGGTCTTTATACTGAGTTATGACTAAAATAATATAACTGACTCAAACAAACCATAGACCGAATTTCGCTATACAATGTTCTCTTGTCATCTTCAACCAATTCTATCCAAGATAACACCAAAATAACAAAAAAGCAGCATCCCAGAAACAATTCCACATCTAAATGAATCTTTATAACTATTCAATCATACACAAATATAGAAATCAACTAAGCGAAGTCCCAAACCTTAAGATTGACAAAGTGGTTCTTCTAATGCTTTTCCTTCCCTTTCTCTTTGGTTTTGGTTGAATCACCAAGTGAAAAATGATGGGATAAAGAAGGTGGAATGGAGGGGAGAAAAACATGAAGTTAAGACATCAAATTTTCGTCCATCCCCCTTCTCTATATGCCTTTTCATGAATGTTCTAGTCTTAGACACATGTTTCAATCTCATTGGTCCATATGTCACAATCTTATTAGACCATATGTTACAATCCCGGTGGACCAGATGTTACAATTCTATTAGACCATGTATTGCAATGCTATTGAAAAATGTGTTACAATTCTATTGGACCATATGTTATAATTATATTGGACCATGTGTTACAATTCCGTTGAAAACACGTGCTTTAATCTTATTGGTCCATGAGTTAACTTTAGAAAAATTGCATATTGGTCCTTATTCTTCCTTTAATTCATACATTTACCTATGCTTTTATCAATTAGTTTCTTTCCCCTGTGTCTTAATTTTCTAATGACATTCTTAATTTTCTAATGACATAAATTTCATGCAATTTGGTTAATTATATCAAGAGTTATACCCAAAAAACCACAGGCTATTTGAAAACAAGGACAACAGCCAGAACTCAACTTTAAACCAGAATTAAAAATTCTTAAAGGTAGAATCAGATTTGGGTTCCTACATGAAAGTTGTATATAAATGTATCTAGTTTCATTTGAATTTAAAAGCATCCCATTTTGATGTCTACAATTCAAGATATAGCTGAACTACCGAAGTTTGTTCAGTAGTTAAATCAGAATTAGCATATAACCATCATTTAATTCTCATCATCTTAACCCATATTCATGCCAATTCAAATCTCATAACACTTGTATTAACACATACTATCAAGTTCAGAATTATCTCACATGTTTCATTTTGAATTCCAACTCCAAAGAACAAGCCAATCATACGTGTATTGCCATAAATATGTAACATTTCATCTATGATATATTTTGGGGCCTTATAATTCTCTCCCTCTTAAAAGAATTTTGTCCTAGAAATTCATACTTGATTAAAATAGTTTACTTGATTAAAATAGTTGAGGATATTGAGCTTTCATGGTCTCTTATAGTTTCTATGTTGCTTCTTTAAGTCCATGGTGTTGCCAGAGTACTTTCATCAAAGCTACTTGCTTGTTCCTAAGTTATCTGACTTCTCTGGCTAATATAGACTAGACCCTTCTTCATAAGACAAATATGGTTGTACTTGAATTTCTTGCAAAGAAATTTTATATTTATCATTAGACCGATATCTTCTCAACATGGAAACATGAAATACATCATGTATCTTGGCCAATTCTTCAGGAAGGGCTAATTGATAATCTACTAGTCCGATTCTCTTAAGAATCTCATATGGACCAATATATCGCAGAATGAGCTTGCCTTTCTTACCAAACCGGAGTATATTCTTCCATGGTAACACTTTCAAGAACACCTTATCACCTACTTGATATTTAATATCCTTCTTTTTCATATCAGCATAGGATTTCTGCCTATCATTGGCAGCTTTCAACCTATATTGAATAACCTAAACTTTTCTTCAGTATCTTTCACAATATCAGGCCTGATCATCTTATTTTCACTCAATTGAGTCTAACTAAATCTTTATAACCATTTAATCATACAGAAATACAGAAATCAACTACGTGAAGTCCCAAACCTTAAGATTGACAAAGTGGTTCTTCTAATGCTTTTCCTTCCCTTTCTTTTTGGTTTTGCTTGAATCACCAAAAGTGAAAAATGATGGGATGAAGAAGGTGAAATGGAGGGGAGAAAAACATGAAGTTAAGCCATCAAAATTTCATCCATCTCCCTTCTCTATATGTCTTTTCATGAATGTTCTAGTGTTAGGCATATGTTTCAATCTCATTGGTCCATATGTCACAATCCTATTAGACCATATGTTACAATCCCGTTGGATCAGATGTTACAATTCTATTATAACATATGTTGCAATGCTATTGGACCATATGTTACAATTCTATTGGACCATGTGTTATGATTCCATTGGACACGCATTCTTTAATCTTATTGGTCCATTAGTTAACTTTACGAAAATTACATATTGGTCCTTTTTTGTCCTTTAATTTCCACATTTTCCTATACTCTTATCAATTACTTTCATTCCCCTATGTCTTAATTTTCTAATGACATAAATTTCATGCAATTTGGTTAATTATATCGGGACTTATAGCCCAAAAACCACAGACTGTTTGAAAACAAGGACAACAGCCAGAACTTAACTTCAAACCAGAATTCAAAAATCTTATAGGCAGAATTAAATTTGTGTTCCTTCATGAACATTGTAGATAAATGTATATAGTTTCATATGAATTTAAAAGCATCCTATTTTGATGTCTACAGGTCAAGATATAGCTGAACTACCAAAGTTTGTTTAGTAGTTAAACCATAATTAGCATATAACCATCATTTTTCCATCATTCAATTCTCATCATCTTAACACATATTCATGCCAATTCAAATCTCATAACAATTTATTTAGATCATCATATAATGGTTTGCTTTCCCATTAATAATTTGTTTGTTGTTCCTTTTTTCTTTTTCGATGTTCTCCTTGTTTACTTGATTCAGGTGGTTCCTGTGATGTTTTATGTTGATCCATAAAAATTTCTTGATCTGATTCATATCTATAGATAATTTCATCTTGATCTGTAATAGGTTTAGCTAATTTAGTTTTTGGAGTTAATGCCAATTTATTTAGTAATTGAGTTATTTCTTCAAGTTGATTTTTAATATCATATTCTACATTTTCTATTTTATTTTCTATGTGTTTAGGAATTTCTAGATTTTCCATGGTTTAATTAATGTGAGTTCTTTGGGTTGGCTAGGTTTTTGTTCTACTAGCTCTGATACCATTTTTACTACGGAAAGGATCTTATTTAATTTCTGTTCGATTTGTTGTATTGTTATAATTAATTCTTATGTTTTCTGATTTTATGCTATTACTGTTTGAATTAATTGTATTAACATTATTTGTTTTTGTCTTAGCTCTTCTATTTCTATCTGACTTTCAGTTTGTACTTGTTTTTCTAGTACTTGAGTAATTTGTTTCGTGACACTCATAGCGTAGTTTTAATATGTTCTGTTAATTATTTAAGTTGTAATTTAATATTGCTAGTATCTGTTCCTATACTTTGTTCTGTAATTTGTTTTTCTTGATTGTTATTTCTTAATTTAGGATCTGTAATTACTATTGGTCTTTCTACTCCTGGTTCTGTAAATTGGATGTATCCTCTGGCGTCCATGTCCATTGATTTTTGATGCTGCATTTAGATTGTAATTGTCTTCCTTCTTGTGCAAGGTTTTTAAAGAATCCTTGATCCGATATATAATTTAAGAGACCTAGAAATTGTTGTACTTGGTGTTTTATTATGTAATTTATCTGGAAATTGTTGTCCTATAAATAGTAGATTAGGTTATAATTTTAAAAATCCATTATAAAATTCAATTCCTAAATATTCAATATTTTGTTGAGCTATTTTTGCTTTATTTCAACTTAATATTAATAATCCTTTCTCTTTGCATCTAATAAGTACTATTTTTAATTTTGCTAGGTGATCTTCTTTTCTTGATTAGAGAATATAATAATATCATCTATATATGCTAATGCAAAGTTGTCTAATCCTTCTAAATTATTATCCATAAATCTCTGATAAATACTTGGGGCTTGTTTTAATCCAAAAGGTAATACATTCCACTGATAATATTTTTGTAGGGGACAAGTAAATGATGTTAGAGGCTTAGTATTATCATGTAATCTAAGTTGCCAGTATCCTGATTTTGCATCTAATGTTGAAAACCATTTATGTCCTTTTAACTTATTTATTATATAATCTTTTCATGGTAATTTATAGGCATCACTAATATTAGCTTCATTTAACTTTCGATAATTAATAACCATTCTTCTTTTTCCTTGTTTTTGTTCAGAATGAATATTCACGTAAAATGTTGGTGTTCAATGATTACTACTTCTTGAAGATATTAATCCTTTTTGGAGTAGATCAGAACATTCAGTAATAAATTCTTAGACATCTTATTGAGTATAAGGAATATTATTTTTAATATTAATTTCTTGTGTACGATTTTTTAATTTAATTTCAATGAGTTGATTGTTTGTATTTTTATATGGATCTAGAGGGTGTTCACTACAAACATGATCTAACAATGTTTCAATTTCTGTTTGTAAATGTAAATTATTATGTAAATAGAATTGTAATTGATCCATCTTTTCTTTATTAATTTTAACGTTTGAAAATAAGTAGTATGATAAATGGGTATTTTTAAAATGATTGATTTTTGTTTTATTACATTTATTTCTGGTGTTTTTAAGGTAATATAATGTAAATATTGGCAAAAAGGATTATATAATTTTAAGAAATTATTTCCTAAAATAATAGGTAATCCTAATTCTTGTTGATAAATTGAAGGTACTACAAATTTATAGTTTTCAATTATTATATTATTATAATAACTTATATACCAAATATGCTTAATACTTCCATTTGCTATACGTATTTGTAAAAGTTTTTGTAATTTTTTTCCAATTTTGTAATAATGTTTTTGTAGCTATACAGATAGTTGCTCCTCTATCTATATAAGCATTAACTTGTTTATTCTGAATCTGTATTCGAATAAATGTTGTATTGGGATTCGTCTGATGATTCTAAGTTTTGAGATTCCAATTCATAATAGTATAACGTATTAATAGTTGAATTTGTTTCATAGTCTGATTCTATGTGTTCTAATTGATATTGAAGAGTTGAATTTAATAAATTGATTTTATCTTTATATTTTGTATCTTTGTTTTTTCTTTTTGGGCATTCATTAGCATAATGTCCTTCTTCCTTACATAACCAACATCTGCATTGTTTTTTCTTTTGTGGACAATATTGTTGTTTTGGTTTATATTTTCTATAAGATTTTTTTCTAAAATACTTTTTATAATTAGTATATGGTTTTTTATAGAATTTTCGTTTAGGGTACTTCTTCCA
>JANZXR010000004.1:7936304-7949596 GCA_027575705.1 Erythroxylum echinodendron
TGTTGTTGTGATTGCTCCTCCTAAGTTATGTGCTACAAGATTATTTGTTAATTTTTTAAGAAAAACTTCATCTACTGTTTTGTTAATAGGATAGGGTAATTTTTGAATAAAAACTTATACGTATAATTCTTGTTTTGTTCTTGTTAATTTGTAATAATATTTTTTAAATTCACAAATATATTGTTCTAAATAACATATATCACAAATGTTTGTACTTTTAAATGCCAGAAGGCTTTTTGTCTTTCTTCATTTTCTATTTCCTGTTTATATGAAACAATATCTTTGCCAATGAATTCTCTATATAGTTCGTTTGCTATTACATGGAATGCATTAATAGGTTCTACTTCATTTCGAAAATTAGTAGTATTTTTTTATCTTTTCTTCATTATCTAATTAAAAACTTTGTACTATACCAGTAGTTTTATATATAATAAAATTCTATAATAAACTAATGTCTGTTAATCCTTTAAAAGGTTTTTCTAATTAAATAATTAATGTTATTTTATTTGACCATTCCATTAGTAATTGTTCAGGTGATATAACATAATCTAACTTTAAAATTCCATTAGGACCTAGTTGTACATGTTTAGGCATGTACTCTGTTGGAAATTTTTGTATTTTATGACCTTATCCATATTTTGGATCATCTTATAAGGGTTTACTTCCTTACCTATATTTTGGATCATCATATAAGGGTTTACTTTCCTATTGATAATTTGTTTGTTGTTCCTTTTTTCTTTTTCGTTGTTCTCCTTGTTTACTTGATTCAGGTGGTTCTTGTGATGTTTTATATTGATCCATAAAATTTTTTTGATCTGATTCATATCCATAGATAATTTAATCTTGATATGTAATAGGTTTAGCTAATTCAATTTTTAGGGTTAATGTTAATTTATTTACTAATTGAGTTATTTCTTCAAGTTGACTTTTAATATCATATTCTCCATTTCCTATATAATTTTCTAAGTGTGTAGGAATTTCTAGATTTTCCATAGTTTAATTAATGTAAGTTCTTTGGGTTTACTAGGTTTTTGTTCTACTAGCTCTGATACCGTTTTTATTGCGGAGAGGATCTTATTTAATTTTTGTTCAATTTGTATTGTTATATTTATTTCTTCTGTTTTTTGATTTTCTGCTAATAATGTTTGAATTAATTGTATTAACATAATTTGTTTTTGTCTTAGTTCTTCTATTTGACTTTCAATTTGTAATTGTTTTTCTAGTACTTGAGTAATTTGTTTAGTGACACTCATAAAGTAGTTTTAATATGATCTGTTAGTTTTAATATGCTCTGTTAATTCTTTAAGTTGTAATTTAATACTGCTAATATCTGTTCCTATATTTTGTTCTGTAATTTGTTCTTGATTGTTATTTCTTATTTTAGGATCTGTAATCACTATTGGTCTTTCTATTCCTGGTTCTATAAATCGGATGGGTTTAGTTAATCTATATGATTGTGATTTTACTAAAGGTATAGAGGGTTGATTAAATCTATCGTGTGATAGGGATAATCTGGATGGTTGAATAGGAAAATTTATTTCAGGTAATTCTTTTAAGGATGTTTTTGACTTAATACCTATTTTTGCTACGTCATTAAATAATTTATCCTTGTAAAATCTATCTGTATTTTTAAATTCAATACTATGAAGTGAATTAGTTAGCGCATAACTAATTTGGTAGGTTATAGAAAATGGATATTGTCCTTCAATCATTAGATTGTCTCTATAAAATTTATATGCTATAGTAATTGTTTCGTTTAGATTTTTAGATTGTAAAGGAAGTTCAATTTTTAATCTTGTGTTAAATTTACTTTTTCCATATGCTAGATTTCCATTTATTATTCCAATAATTTGTTCATTTAATTTCATTAATCTTTCATCTACTATTGCTAGTCTAATTGGTGAATCTATTCCTTCTTGAAAAGTTGATTTTAATAATATCTGTATTGTAGATAAATGACTATATCCAATTTTATTTCTTTTGTTTTCAGTTATTTTTAATAATTGTTTATAAATTTGTTCTTGGTTTATTGAACTTAGTCTAATATGTCCATTACATTGATTTATATTTATTGGAGTTTCTTGAATTATTTTTCCATAGTAAATAATATTTTTTCTATCCCAAATATTTTGAAATGGATGATATTTAATATCTTGTCCTGTTTTTAAATCTAATTGAGTTTTTGCTATTTTCTTTTGTTTTTCTTGAGATATTGATGTTGAGATATGGAAAATTCCTTTTGTTTCGGTTAATTCTAAACTATCTATATCTAAAATTTCTTTATTGTTTTATGATTTGATAATTATTTCATTCATTTCACTCATTGTTTTTGATGATTGTATATATTATGATCTTGTAAAGTGTTTTCTAAATATTGTAATTATTTCTGATAAAAATCATATATATTTTTAACTAAATCTAATTCTTCTTTTATAGGTTTCCTTCCATCTGGATGAGTACCTACAAATTGTAAATAATTATATCTATCTTCATAATATTCAACTTCTTCTTTATATTGATTAATAGGAGGTAGAATATGGTTAATATTCTTATTAATTTCAGTACAAATATTACAATTATTACAGTTATTCATAATCTAATAATCTTGTCTTCTCTTCTTCCTCTTTTCTGCTTCATCTTCTTTTATTGCTGTATCTAAATGTTCTTGGTAGTGTTGTCCAAATCTTATATGTAGTTGCTTTAATGCTTCTACCTCTTGGTTGTATAACTGTTTATGACTTGTTAGGAGATCTAGGCATTGATGTTTTTCTATCTCTAGTTGTGCTAGTGGAAATGTTCCTTGTAGATTTCGAAATTGAGATAGTCTTATTTTCGCAGCTAGTTATCGTTGGTGATCCTTGAAGAAGTCTATTAGTTGTCTGCTAATTTCTAGTTTGTCTTCTTCTAGTTTCATGTTTGTAGATAGTGCTCGACAAATCCAACAATCAGTGTTTAAACTCATATCTAGCAAAGATTTTCATAATCTATATTATGATAAAAGATTTTGTCTAATAAATATTGACATAATAATCTATTAAAACCATAGATGAAAATAGATTTAATAAAATCTGAGATGAGTATGAGACTTATCAATAGTGAGTATCAGAAAACTAACTATTAACATAAATAAACATGGTTGAATATAAACAATATTGAGAATTGTAATATTGCATATTGTAATACTAATAATGATAAATATTGGATGAATAATATAGTGATGAAACAAAACCATGCTAAATACCTTTCGTGCTAGGTTTCTCTTTGATCACCAATTCTTCAGGCTTGAGATGAGAATATAAGCAGAAAGAGAGATAGTTAGGTGTCTATTTCATATCAACTGAATGTACATTGTCTGCCTTATATAGGCAAAGAAAACTACAAACCTAAGACTGGAAGAATCGGTCAAAAGATAAATAAAGATTTGAAATAGACATAAAGAAAAAGTAAACAGTAAAAAGTTTAGAGAATCTACTTTACAAAAAGAAAAGAGAAAATGACCAAAGTTGGTCTGATTCCTTTTAATGGCTGACATGGGCCCTACATGTCTAGTGCTTTTAATCCTTTTGATGATTATTCCTTAATGATGGCTTCTTCAGATGCTATTTTGTCAATAATTGCTGAAGTAGAGGGGCAAAATTGACATTTATGTTGTTCATAATTTCTAAATCGTTCACAAAGTGCCTGCTTCCATTGTGTTGATAATTCGTTAAAGATTCCATCAAGAGAGAAAATGGATGTTCAAACTGACGAACCAATTGTAATGCTTCTTTATTGATTACTGTCTTGTATGCTGATATCATGATGAT
The DNA here is from genome assembly GCA_027575705.1 of Erythroxylum echinodendron. Classification (NCBI taxonomy): domain Eukaryota; kingdom Viridiplantae; phylum Streptophyta; class Magnoliopsida; order Malpighiales; family Erythroxylaceae; genus Erythroxylum; species Erythroxylum echinodendron. Next base: position 7,940,111 of record JANZXR010000004.1, read on the forward strand.
ATTGATTCCTTTGTAGTTTACCTAGGGTAATGATTCTGCAATAATTCTAAAACATTGTTGATATATTCCTTCAAGACATTGTATATTGAATTGATTAATTCCTAATTGAATTCATGTCTTGGTGGTTCATTGATAGGTGGATACATACCATTGCTTACTCCGGTTTGGATAAAAGCAATTCTTGGTACTTGTATCACTGCTTCCTTTATGTTGTCTGTTTCTTTGAAGATTAGGTAGCTACTGAAGACCTTGATGAATATTTCTCTTTCCTTTGCAAATCTGTCTCTATAATTCTTGATTGCTTGAATAAAGCCTAGTGGGAATTCTGACAGAATATTTGAACTGGTTAAATAAATAGTATCTATTAATCCACTTTGGAAAAATTGATAGGTAGTTAACGGATCTACTTCTAAAAAGATGATTGCTTTAGGTCCATATCTGCCCCGATTATGTGGATAGTATTGAAAAATCTTTTTTTCTTCATTCCATTCGTTTAGTGCTTGGAAACATTCAGAAAACATTTCCGATGTTATTTTTCTCATTTCTTCCTTGAGTGCTCTTGTTGGCACTGTGTTGATTTTATCTGACTTGATGGGTTTTCCAAGAATCTTCATATTTGTTGGGGTACTTGGCATTGATTCCAAAACCTGTTTATATTTTTTACTCAAAGAAGTGTTTTTGAATTTAGCTAATGCTGTTTTCTGCTGATTGCCTATCTGGAAACTTTTGTGTAAAATAGATGATTTTTTGGTGATGTGTACTGCTGCTTTGTGCCATTCATCATAAATTCTTTCCATTAGTCCATTAAAGATAACATAAATTTTTGCTTCCTTAAAATCCTCTTTTTTTCTGAGGTTGAGTAGTAATGGGTTGTATAATCTGTAAAGGAGTAATTAAGGCTAGTGTTGGTGAGGGATTGGATGTAGGTAATAAAGTTTGAGTAGTTGTAGTTTGATTGATGGCTTCAGAGTCTTTAATTTATTTTTCTAATAGGTTGATGGTACTTCAGAGTTGGTTAATTTCTTTGGTGACTGTACTAACGTGTTGTTGTAATTTTAATAATACTCCCTCCTTTTTTGACAATGATTCCTTGAAACTTATAATGGATGCTTCCATTCTCGCGTGAGTATATCTGCAAGACTGTTAGTAACAGATTTATCATATTGTATATGAAAATTAAATTGACTAAATTCGAGTTGCCATCTGATTAAACGTCCTTGATTATAATTTTTTTTGATATTATATCTAATGAATTCACATAAATATTGTGAATTTGTCTAAATAGTAAATTCAACTGGTAGTAAATCAATTCACCATTTTCTCAATGTTTTGAGATAGACTAATGTTTCCTTCTCCTGAATTGGATACTTACTTTCAGCAAAACTGAAAGTGCTATTTGTATACTTGTAAAGTAGATACTTCGTTTGATTGGGTGGTTGTGCCAAAAGATAGCCAGCCCATGTGCCCTTGCTAGCATTAATTTGTACTAATAGTTTGTCCTTGGCAAGATAATTATATAAAATTGGTAAATCCTTGCATAATACATACTACTAAGTTCAGAATTCTCTCACATGTTTAATTTCGAATTCCAACTCCAAAGAACAAGCTAATCATACGTGTATTGCCATAAATATGTAACATTTCATCTAGGGTATATTTTAGTGCCTTACAATTCTCTCCCCCTTAAAAGAAGTTCGTCATCGAAATTCATACCTGATTAAAATAGTTGAGAATACTGAGCTTTCATCGTCTCTTCTGGTTCCTATGTTGCTTCTTCAAGTCCATAGTGTTGCCAGAGTACTTTCACCAAAGGTAATTGCTTGTTCGTAAGTTGTCTGACTTTTCTGGCTAATATAGACACAAACCCTTCTTCATAAGACAAATCCGGTTGTACTTGAATTTCTTGCATAGGAATTTTATGTGTATCATCAGATCGATATCTTCTTAATATGGAAACATGAAATACATCATATATCTTATCCAATTCTTCAGAAAGAGCAAATTGATAAGCTACTGGTCTGATTCTCTTAAGAATCTCATATAGACTAATATATCACGAACTGAGATTGCCTTTCTTACCAAACTGGAGTATATTCTTCCATGGTGACACTTTCAAAAGCACTTTATCACCTACTTGATATTCAATATCCTTCCTTTTCATATAAATATAGGACTTCTGCCTATCACTGGCAGCTTTGAACCTATGTTGAATAACCTGAACTTTTGCTTCAGTATCTTTTACAATATCAGGCCTGATCATCTTGTTTTCACTCAATTGAGTCCAACTAAATCTTTATAACCATTTAATCATATAGAAATATAGAAATCAACTACGTGAAGTCCCAAACCTTAAGATTGACAAAGTGGTTCTTCTAATGCTTTTCCTTCCCTTTCTTTTTAGTTTTGCTTGAATCACCAAGTGAAAAATTATGGGACAAAAAAGGTGGAATAGAGGGGAGAAAAACATGAAGTTAAGCCATCAAATTTTTGTCCATCTCCCTTCTCTATATGCCTTTTCATGAATGTTCTATTCTTAGACACATGTTTCAATCTCATTGGTCCATATGTCACAATCCTATTGGACTTTATGTTACAATACCATTGGACCAGATGTTACAATTCTATTGGACCATGCATTGCAATGCTATTGGACCATATGATACAATTCCATTAGACCATGTGTTATAATTCTATTGGACCATATGTTACGATTCTATTAGACCCACATGCTTTAATCTTTTTGGTCGATAAGTTAACTTTAGGAAAATTGCATATTGGTCCTTCTTCTTCCTTTAATTCGCATATTTGCCTATACTTTTAGCAGTTACATTCATTCCCCTATGTCCTAATTTTCTAATGACATAAATTTCATGCAATTTGATTAATTATATCGGGACTTATACCCTAAAACCCACAGGTTGTTCGAAAACAAGGAAAGTAGCTAGAACTTAACTTCAAACCAAAATTCAAAATCTTAGAGGTAGAATCAGATTTAGGTTCCTTCATAAAAGTTGTAGATAAATGTATATAGTTTTATCTGAATTTAAAAGCATCCCATTTTGATGTCTACAGGTCAAGATATAGATAAACTACCAAAGTTTGTTCAGTATTTAAACTAGAATTAGCATATAACCATCTTTTTTCCATCATTCAATTCTCATTATCTTAACACATATTCATGCCAAATCAAATCTAATAACACTTGAATTAATACAAACTACCAAGTTCAGAATTTCTTCACATGTTTAATTTCAAATTCTAACTCCAAAGAACAAGCCAATCATAGGTGTATTGTCATAAATATGTAACATTTCATCTAGGGTATATTTTGGGGCCTTACAAAAAGTGAGAGAGGTGTAAGTAGAAAAGAGAAATAAGACGTGTGAATGCAGAATAAAAGAGGTGTGATGAATCTTTCTATGATGAAGAAGATGTTATAACTTTTCAGCCTATTCCTACCTTTTTATTTGGATTAGTTAAAGTTAATTAAGATTAATTTAAGGTTTATTAGGGCTATCTAAATTTACGAATCATTGAAATAATATTCAAATTTTAATTTAAGAGAGTAGGATCATAGTGCCATGCGTCAATGTAAATCTTATATTTGTGTAGCCTATTAATATATGCTTTTCATTTCCAAAACTAAAACTCAAGTTGGAAGTACCTCAGAGATATCTCATGATCCACTTTGCAACATTCCAATTCTCTCTTCCTGGATTTGAGAGAAATCTGCTGGCCATACCAACTACATGAGCAATGTTTGGCTTTGCGCATATTATGACATTCATCAAACTTCTTGCTACTGAGGAGTAACATATCTATCATCTTTGCTTTTGTAGAAGGACTGTGTTGATTGCTTAACTTAAAGTGGGCTACAAGAGAGGAACTAACCACTTTAGCATTTTCCATGTTGAATCTTTGAAGCACCTTTTGAATGTCCTTCTCCTAAGACAGATATAACTTCCTTGTACTTTTTTCTCAAGTAATCCTTATACTAAGAATCTACTTTGCTGGCCCTAATTCTTTCATAGCAAAAGACTTGCTCAACTACTTCTTCAACTTGTCAATTCTGGTAATACTTTTGCCGATAATAAATATATCATTAATATAGAGCAGTTAAAAAAATGAAATCATCTGCAAAAAATTTCTGTATGAAAATACAATAATCAGAAGTTGTTTTCTTATAGCCTTGCACCATTGTCTTGGTGTTTGCTTTAAACCATAGACTCTTCTTTATCCTAAACATATAATCTTCTTTCCCCTTGACTTTGAAACCCTCTGATTGCTCCATATAGATCTCTTCCTCCAAATCACCATAAAGGAAGGCAATCATTATGTCCATTTGCTTAACTTCTAGATCAAGACTTGCTTCTATAAGTTGAGGATAACTTAAATGGATGACATCTTCACTATTGTTGAGAATATTTCATTGAAAAAAATACTGTTTCTCTGACTGAATCCCTTGACCACCAACATGGCTTGTTTTGTGGCTGTGACGGGTATTCTTCATGTTTTAACCTGAACACCCATCTATTCTTCTAAACTCCTTTTCTTTTGGGAAGCTTCACTAGGTCAAAAGTGTGATTCTCAACGAGTGAGTTCATCTTTTCTTCCATGGTGTCAACCTACTGTTGCTTATGTTCATCTTTCATGGCTTCTTCATAATTCTCAGGTTCTTCCCTATTAGTAAGTAACATATACTCATTAGAGAGTATCGAGTAGAAGGTCTTTTGTCTCTATCAGAACTTATAAGTGGAGCTGGATCCTCTGCTTCCTGTGCCTAGTCATCATCACCATCATCAGCCTCTACTAGTAAAGGAACATCCTTATCAGCTACATCTTGTTGGGTGTTCTCCTCAATATTCTTGCATGTTGGTACCTTGCTAACTATATCCAAATCAAGCATATCACCAATATCTTTGGTTGTTGCATCTTTTGCCTTTTGGATATCCTTGATGGTCTCATCTTTCACGAACACAACATCGCGACTTCGGATAAGCTTCTTGCTACCGGATCGTAAAGTCTATAACCAAACTCATTAAGGCCATAACTTAGAAAGATGCATTGTTTTGTCTTATCATCAAGTTTGGATCTCTCGTCTTTAGGAATGTGCACAAAAGCCTTGCATCCAAAGACACGAAGATGATCATATTTGACATTTTTCCTTGACCAGACTCTATCAGGCACATTACACTAGAATGCAAAAGAGGGTAAGAGATTCACCACATGCACTGTTGTATTCAATACCTCACCCCAAAATTGTTTTGACAACTTAGCTTATGATAATAAGCATCAGACTCTCTCTTTCAGAGTTCTATTCATCCTTTTTACCAAACATTCAATTGTGGTGTCTTTGACGGTGTCTTCTGATACAGAATGCCTATTTATAATACTAATCAAATGGACCAGAATACTCTCCCACATTATCAGTCTGGATGCATTTTAATTTCTTCCTTATCTCTCTTTTGAATGAATCTTGAAATTGTTTGAAGACCTCTAACATTTGATCCTTCAAGGTGTAAGCATAGATCTTCCTTGAGTGATCATCAATAAAAGTCATGAAGTATAGAGCATTAACAAGTGACTTTGTCTTCATCGGATCAAATACGTCAAAATGTATTAAATCAAGTACATTTGGTTTTCTAAGGGGAGTTGAACTCTTGAAAGCAACTCAATTCTGCTTTCTTGGTAGGCAATGAACACACTTTCTAATACATATGCTCTTGACACCAGATAGATGTTCTCTCTTAGCTAACACTGTTAAACCCTTCTCACTCATGTGGCTGAGTCTTTTGTGCTACAGCTCAATTGCATCTACATCTTCCATATCATTGATACTGCTACTGGGAGTGATGGCTTGCATCATGTACAACGTCCATGGAACCTTTGGTAACTTTCCATAAATTGTTTTAGAATGTGCTGCAAAACCCTTCATCATTAGGCTTTCCCACCGATATGATACTGAATATGATATTTGGAATACGTTTGAAATTTTTCAGTACTAATCTCCTGCAGTTATTGTTCTTTAAGAAAATGTCTTCAATGCCAATGGCTTGTGCGAAGACATTATTTCCCATCTTCATACGCCCATAATCTCCGGATGTATAAAATGTAAATAGTGCCCATTGAGCAGTCGTGTCATTTGAGGTGCCACTATCAATTACCCAACTCTTTTCTTCTCGCAGAATACTAATCTCTTCATCACATATCACAAGTAGATCCTTGGTGATGGTAATCTGATCTTGGCTGCTGAAATCATTCTTCTCTAGTTCCTGATTCCTCTTGTCTTCTCTTTTTAGCTTCCGATAGTTCTTTTACATATGACCTTTTCCATTATAGTAGAAGCATTTAATGTTGGCAGATTTGTTGGGCCTACTCCTGGATCTGTCTCTTTGGCTTAGACTTCTGCTTTTACTTCTCCCCCTTGTCTTTGTGATAAAGACATTAGACTCGAGAGATGAGCCATGAGTCTTTCTTCTAGACTCCTCTTTCAAAAGGCTACTTTTAACCTTTTCCATCGAGATTGCACCTTCAAAGGCTGCATTGAAGATTGTTATTTTGAACATCTCCCAGGAACTCAATAAGGACCCTAAAAGCTATAATTAGAGTAACTCATCATCGTAAGTGAGCCTCATAGTAGTCATCTGGTTAATGATCCCTTGATAAGTCAAGGGATCGGTCATTGGTGTTCTATCTCAATATCTCAAGTCTATGAGTTATTTAATCAAGAACATTTTGTTGTTACTGAACTTTCGAGCATAAAGGCTTGTTAGGGAAGTGCTCTAAAGGCAATCGCCTTTAATACTTATTACAAAAATCTTTAGGATTAATAAAAGGAATTTTTGATAATTTGATGTTCATGTTCTTTATGAATTGATAATGATCTTAAATTGAATTAATGAAGTCTTTGATACATTATATAGCGTGAAGGAAATAATGATGAGATCATAATAATGAGATTCCTATCATATGTAATTATGTTAATATCTAAATTATCCCTAGTCGTAAGATTAACGAGACGAGACATTATTAACCTAAACAGACTAGCACATGTTATATTCCTTGATTGGATCAAGTAGTGGATCTCATAAGCTATAAGCATAAGTTGTTTCTAGTTAACATGTGGATGCCTACTAAGACTAGTAAGTATATTAGTGAGCTACCATGAGACAATCATATGGATAATCTATTCTAGTGTCAATGATAGTCTCATCATAGTAATGGTGAAAATATTTTTAGACTTGAGGTGCTCAAAGATATCTTGGATACTGATCATAATCTTTGCCTCCATTCCTTGTTGTCTCTCATAGGTTGCTTATTGGGTGGTAATTAGGTACAACTTGAGGTATTTAAAGGTAATTGAGGAGCAAATAAAGGATTCACCACTCCTGATAAAAGGAGAAGATACCTGTGACCTCTTGTTGGGGTCATTATTTGGGAATCTCTGACCAGAGTGGAAATGTCATGAAGATAGTCTCCAGTGACATATCCAATTGAGTAACGAGCCTTAGGGATAAGAACTAACATCACTTGGTCTATATATGACGTAGTCAGTCTAATAAGAGTCGACACTTTAACCATGCTCTGAACCAAGTAGGGTATAGATGGTAAAAGGATGAATTGCACGGCAACATTGTCTATTGAAGGGTTCTTAGTCAAACCACTGATTTTCTGGTCAACTGGGAGTTATGATGTGTTGCTAGATATCTCTCATGACTTGCTTTATTAATTGTTAATTCAAGTGGCCAACATTACCGGAAACCTAATAGGTCACATGTATTGGAGATACGAAGAACGAGTAAAATGGATTTGGATAGTGATCCAAGATATGAGAGAATGTTTTAGGATTGTATCACCATATGGTCGTGGTAAGACACATTGCAAAGGAATGAAAGAAAGCAAGCATTGCATGGCTGCAAACCTAGAAAGTTTCCAAATTTCTAGAAAACATTTTAAGCCAAATTAAGTGGCAGTTATTGCCACTTAATTCCCATTATTCCTCCATTCATGATGGGGGTTAGAGGAGGCCAAAAGTTGGCAGAAACTTACTTATTTTCATGCATAGTATTGTAAGAAAACTAGTGAGAAATGGGAAGAGTTCATATTGCACACACTTATTCTCTCAACTATTCTCTCAAGAACATACATGAAAGCTAAGACTTTGTGCGTGTGTTCTAATCATTCTTCCTAAGAGGTTTCAGGCTTTGCTCTTCATGTGGATATCAATACAGATGTCCTCCTTTGGTCATTATGGTTTATGATAACCCGAAGAGGTGAAGACAATGAAGAATGAAGATTTTATAAGGTACATATCTTGAAGTTCATTTTGTTTTTTTTATTACATCTAATGGCACATGTTTGATTATGTATTTTCTGGGTTTCATTTTATTTTTCGTTGCGTATTTTGATATATGATGCATAATCGAAATCCAACAACGCTCTCGAGTTTGGCCTTTAACTTGTCTGCTTCCTTCTTGTAGAAGATATGATTTCGGACAGTATCATCTACCTAGTTTCTGATGAATCCGTAGACTCTCGATGTCAGATTTGCCTTTGGGTTTTGTGATACTGATCATTCTACTTGTGTTGGCTTCTATCATTTAGAAAGGATGACTGGCTTAGTAACCGTACGTATGAATAATGACAATACACGTAATAGTGACTAATATCTTCAAATAATGGTCTAACTTATTTTCTAACATAAAGGATCTACTATTCAGTGGCAACCAAAGAGCATACGATAAGTAGACTTGCACACCCAAATCATGTTTTGATACCAGTTTGATGGAAGATGGACACACCAATGCAGCGGAATAAAATCACTCCCACCTTTGGTAAACCTATATGAGGAAATCACTAAGCGGAGAAAACTACAGAAACTACGAAATAAATCAAAGGAAAACACATCAAATTTTTATGTTAAAAAACTTACCTAATATGGAAAGTAAAAACTATAGGACTGTAGTCCAAATTATCTTCACTATTTAAAATAATGGGTACAACAAATTTCCTCTAGATAAAACTAGAGGTAATGCATTAAAATATTCAAGAAATTAAACTCTTTAAAATATAAAGAGAGTGAAAAATATCTCACAAATAGAGGAACACTAGTGTCAGATCATTAGACACAAAAATATGATTTATAATAACCTCAAGACCTAAGTCTTGGAATATTGCTGATAAAATATCAGCTAAATTGAATCACGAATAGCTTTCGATTGAAACGTTAATCAAATATATATCACTATCTATTTTACTAAACTTGTATTACTCTGAATACTTTGCTTGAGATGCTAAGTATTCCCCTTTGGTGTTTATTTATAGGGAGAAGTCTATGTAAGCCTTCCTTCCACTTTCAATGTGGGGTTTCTTAAATAGAGGGACTCACTACAATAAACGAACTATTTTATAACATCCCCTCACCTATGGGAAGGGTAAAATAGTAAATTGGAACGGGTTAGGAGAGATTAAAATTTTATTGCTATG
>JANZXR010000004.1:7949696-7969699 GCA_027575705.1 Erythroxylum echinodendron
TAAAATCCTTCATCTTGTTAATCATATCACAAATTTGCTTCTTCCTTCACCACCCACACATGCATCCACACCATTCATGCATGCATAAATCCATAAATATGGAAACATACACCACTTATGCATGCATCTAATTTACAAACATTAAAACCTCATCTTAATATCATTTACACTACCCATACAACTTTAAGCATCATTTACTTGCTTCAAAAAAATTCCAGCAGTTGAGAGGGGATAGAAGGGTTTCGATTGATAGACAAGAATAGAGAGACAACATATGGTCTGAAGTGGTTTCTTTACAAGGTGTCACATTGCTGAATTAACCAAAAGCCAATGTACAAAAATGAGCAAAGATGGTGTTTTGGTGATGGCAATGCAAAAAGGAAGGTTTAGATGATTTTGGTGAAACCAAAGAAAGGAGCTAAAAAAACTATTTCCTAAATGACTAGGTGGCTCCATTATGCAATGCCATGTGTCACCATTGCATGTATGACATGTGTCCTCCATGTAAGGCTACCAAATGTCACTTAGCTATTGGTTCGCATCTTACACATTTATTTGCCTAATTTTCACACATTTACTAGTCCATTTATCACACTTCTATTTGTCTTTTATTTCGCTATTTTTTCTAGTCTAAAATACTCCAAATTTTTAATAAATTTTCAAAATATCTAAAATGTCTCCAAAAATGCGAAATAATTCTAATACACGACAATTCAATTTTCAAGATAACTAATCCATAATTCACACTTTAATCATATTAAAAATCACTTATACCTAGAAAATGTCAATGAATGCATGTACAATTATTTTCATGAGTGACAACTTTATTCATGTGCATGTGTATGCCATATAATGCATGAAATGTTAGAGTTATGTAAATATAATGCCCTGGAAAGCAAGTGTATTTATTTATAACTTAATTTTCTTCCGGTTACAGTTTTGTAATGAAAATATTTATTATTAATAAAAATAAAAGAGTTTGGTTTTTATGAGCATTATATATCTAGTCATAAGGTATCGAGATTCTTTTGTAAGTAATATACATATATGTAGAGATGTATGGGAAACATGTATATTATAAGAATATAAAATAATGGATTCACAGTTGAATAATCAAGTTGGTCGCTTGATTATGGTTTAGACTGTAGTGTCGTGAATTATCTCCATGTAAGTAAAGGAGTTTACTTCGAGGGAATGATGAGTTTCATATCATGATAGTAGTTTACTATTGATGATGGAACTATTAAATGAATTTAGAATTAGGTATGTTTGTCAAGAATAAAGTGGGACGTAACTTTAAACTTAAAACATATAACTTAAGCATTTGTTTATTATGGACCACAATCTTGATGAGTGGTGAACTCATATGTGTTTCATTATAATTCTTGATATGATCAAAATTGATTTTTACAGAGTATTAATCCAGTATCTACATGTTGGAATTATTAATTAAAACATGTATCAGGGAACATTCACTCAAATAAAGAGCTTATAGTGATATCATCATTTTTAAATGTTTTATGGAAATTGGTGATTAAACTGGCGCCAGGAGTTTGATGAACTAGCTACCCATCAAGTCTTAACACCAAGATGAGATTTTGTGTGTTAATCACCATATAGAGTAAAACGGGAGATCTAGAAGGAAAAACCAATACAAGGGCAAAATAGTAGTTTTACCCTTTGTTGTGCGGATGGCTATAATAAGGTTCATAATAGGGTTTTTCAATTGGACATTTTATTTCAAACACATTTTCTCATAATTTAAGTAATTCAAGAGTTCAACTAATTGTCTTTAGTGGAATGACATTTGCTTAATAAGTCAGAATTAATTTTAATGAGATTAAATTAATTCCAGATTTATTGGAGCTTGAATTATTTAAGTCCAATTAGATTCCCTACTTAGCTTCTGGGAAAGTTATCAAGGAAAGTAAGAAAATTAAATGGAGGTTATCTGAAAGAAAATAAGATGGTTTGGAGAGAAATGGACGAATTGGATTCAGGCCATTTAGACCGAAACAATTCAACGAAGAGTTAATTAAATTAGGTTTAAGGCTATAATTAAATATTGGGCTTACACTACTTAATTGTTAATCATAAGTCCAAAGGAATATTTAATATTGGGCTGAATTTTGATTTAATTAATTAGATTAATTAAATTAAAATTAAAAAATAATTAATAATGAGCAAAACTGAATCCTATAAAGATGTGGGATGGGGCCATGCCTATTATTAAGGAATGTTTCGGTTATGCTTGTTATTAAAGAATGCAAGTATTGAAGTGGAAGAGACACACACATTGTTATTAATTAGGGGATGAAAGGTGGGACTCTTTTTCATTCTTGATTAAAGAATGAAAGAGTACGTTGTTATGCTTTTCACTCAATAGTGTTGGTGGCTAGTTTTTAAAGCACCTTAAACATGAACACCTTAAATCATGATAATGTCCATATGTGGAAAGAACGTGCATGGCTTTTAAACTTCTCATATGAATATGTTTTGATGAAAGAAAATGTCCAAGTGTTGGACATCATTTACGTTCAAATGTTGGACATATGAATGTACATGCAGCCATGTAAATTAAGGTTTCCTAGAAGCTCTTCATTTGTCTCTTCATGCTCTCAAATAAAACTGTCTAATAGTTGGTGATTTTAGTTTTTGTATATTTCATTTTTTTAGCTTTAATAAAAAAATACAGATGTAAGAAGTGGTCTCTCCTAGTTTTCGTTTGATTTTTTAAGAAATAGCTGAAGATAGAAAAAGGATTGTTATCCTATTTTTCTTCTCCTTTCCCACCAAAGGATCTTGATAACCAAGTTGTTCAGGGAGAACAGGTGGTAGATCGGATTGGTTGAAGACACAACAGTGAGGAGTCAATGTTGTGGCGAGGAGTTGGTAATATAATTTCTACCACCTTGTTCTTATGTTTATTATCCTTATACCGTATGATGTATATCTATGTATGTTGATTTGGTTATATTGCTTCTGCTACAATTTTGATTTCTAAAATGTTTTTAAATCTACCATTTTATCCAAATCGTGCATGCTTTATTTTTTCCGATCCAATAAGTGGTATCAAAGCCATTTTTATTACACATGATTTTGGTTCCTATATATGATGCATAGGTTGGCAATCATTTTTGTATGCTGCATATTTTTATGTGATAGAAATATATATGGTGTATGTTTTGCTCTTTTGGTTGTCCATAGATTCTAAAATTACCTTGTAAGTTTTGTTCATTTGGTTGTAACAAGGAGGGTGGCCTATCATCGTCATGTTTCCTCCTTGGTTCCATCTTTATATTTTCGTTGATTATGTAATGTATACAATCATGTAATGATGAAGATGAAGAATTCATGGATAAAGAAATGAAGAGCTAAGGTTTCTGTTTTGCTAAAAGTGTATAAGAAAAGTTTCGGTTGTTAGAAAACCAAAGTGCTGGAATTTTGTGTTTACAAAATTTTCATAATAAGTTTCAGTTTTGATTTAAAACAAGTGTTGTTTTTTTGTTTCATATGGAGAAATTTCCGTTTTCATGAAAAACTAGTGCTGGAATTTTTTTTTTTCAAAGTGAAAAATTCGTTTTTATGAAAATCAAAACTTTGTTGTAAAAGAAAAGCCATTACACACTTTTTACCAAGTAGACGTGTGAGCGAAGTGTTCGAAGTGGAAGATTCAAGTCCAAAAAGAAATTGTTGGGCTTAAAAGCATTGTAATTTTATTTATGTTTCTAGGATGGACTATAAAAAATGGCTTATAAGTTCATGTTATGAATGGATGAATGCAAATATTATGTGATTACATGTCATTTAGAAAATTTCCAACCCTAGGCTTTGTTATGAATTCATTATGTATGTGATATATAATGAAACAATATAGGATGGATAATAAATTGCATCTAGATAAGATGGTAATTATTAAAACTTAAAGCCCAAAAAGATTGAGTGGGAGAGGATGCTCATGTGAGAGTCCACGGTCTCCATATGATGGCCCATTTGCATGTGGTGAAGTGTTACTCTCCACTGGAGGGCATGAATCCTAGATCTTGCATGGTTTGGGTCTCTTTAAGGATAAGTACATTTATTGGTAGCAAATATGACTTCCCACTGAGGCATGGTTTGCAAGTACCTTTAGTGGATGAATCAAATGGTTACACACTCAACATATTTTATCAATAACTTGCCCATCGTAGTTCTGCTGGTAAAAATATAGGCCAAATTATGATGCTTCTTTAAAATTTAAGCATAAAGAAGCTTGGTAACTTTTTTAGTGGGAGGGGTCCTAATTTTTCTTTTAATAGATAAGATGGCCCATCGTCACTTAGTCTATTATAGATAAGAAAAATAACTGTCGTACAAAGATTTAATTATTTTTAAGTTTTGTTAAATCTATCATCATGCATACATACATCATGAGTTTATACAAAGTTCCAATATTATTGACTAGTATGTTTATGTTTTAATAATTTATATTTTCAGACGTAATCACCAGAAAATGAATCCATTTACTTTGCTTTTGAAAAATAACAAATTGGAAAACAGAGAGAGTTTTAATGAATGGAGACGTAACCTCGAAATTCTTCTTTAATATGAACCAATTTTATGGGTATTAACTAAAAATGAGCCTACACCTCTAGGTGCAAATTTAACTCTTGAGTAGGTCCAACAATATGAACGATGACAGAATGCTCATAAGACTACTAAGTGTTATATTCTAGCTTCTATCAGTGGCATGTTGCAAAAGCAAATTCCTTGCATGAAAACTGCTAGTGCAACGGCTCATCACTTACATGAGATGTTGGGTGTGAGGACCAGGTCTGTAAGGGTGAAAGCTATCCAAACCTTTCACAATCTCAGACAAAAACCTGGTGAACCAGTGTGGGATTACATGCTTAAGGTAATCTCTGCTGTCACTGAGGCTGAGATGCTTGGGGTGGATATGGATGTGGACACGCAAATGATAATGATCATCAATAACTTAAACTTTTCTTTTTAGCAGTTTAAGTTAGACTATGAGCTCAACTGTAAGGATTACACCTTGAGTGAGTTAATGAATACCCTCTAGAGCACGAAGGAGATATTGAATATCAAAGATCATGGGCCAGAAGCTAATGTAGCTTCTTCATCTAAGACCAAGGGTAAGGGCAAGTAAAAGAAGAAGGGTCCAATGAAAAAGAAGGTTCCCAATCCATGAAAAAGAAGGCAAAAGAGAACATCAAGGGAAAATGTTTCCACTGTGATGAGATGGGCAACTGGAAAAGAAACTGTCCAACTTACCTTGAGTCCCTTAAAAGCAAACAAATTATGGGTTTCCTAAGTTTGTTAGGAACTAGAAATGTGGCAGATTTATCTGATTCTTAGATATTAGATTCAGTAGCCACTAATAATATTTGAATTTCTTTGTAGCGGTTCCAGCAAAGGAAAAGACCACCTAAAGGCCATTTTTAAGTTAAGATAGCAGATGGATCCTATGTTTCAGCAGAAGCAATGGGAGTAGTTATCTTGGACTTTCCTAGTGGTCATAGGTTATATTTGGAGGATGTTTATTGCATGCCAATGATTGTAAGGAAAATGATTTCTGTTTTTTCTTTAATAAAGTCTGGTTATTCCTTATATTTTGAAAATGTTATTTCAATATATGAGAATAAGGATTTTAGTTGTAATACAACAATTAAACAGTGATTGTTCTTTATAGAACATATGACAGGCCCACTTAACACCATATAATTGATAAAACCAAGACAATCCAATATCTCTATTCAAAATATCTGTGGCCCTTAAGAATGGGTCATGTCAATTAGAAAAGAATTGACAGGTTAGTGAAGGATGGGATCCTTACGAGCTTGGA
This sequence comes from Erythroxylum echinodendron, assembly GCA_027575705.1. Classification (NCBI taxonomy): domain Eukaryota; kingdom Viridiplantae; phylum Streptophyta; class Magnoliopsida; order Malpighiales; family Erythroxylaceae; genus Erythroxylum; species Erythroxylum echinodendron. The sequence continues at coordinate 7,955,542 of JANZXR010000004.1, forward strand.
TAATGATCCATTACCCACTTGTGAATCTTGTATTGAAGGAACAATGACCAAGCCTCATTTCCTTCCAAAGGAAACTGATCTGAATCTATGTTGGATCTGGTACATACAGATGTGTGTGGGCCTATGAACATACAAACTAGAGAAGGATATGAATACTTTATAACCTTTACAGATGATTACTCAAGACATGGTTATTTGTATTTGATGCATAAAAGGAGTGAATTCTTTGAAAAGTTCAAAGAATTCAAAGCCAAAGCTGAGAAGCAGCTTGGCAAGCTATTAAAAAAACTTCAATTGGATTGGGTTGGTGAGTACTTATCTGGAGAGTTCCAACAATATTTAATTGACAATGGAATTGTTTCCAACTTGTCAACTCCTCGAACACCTTAACAGAATGGTATAACGGAGAGTAGGAATAGGAATCTATTAGAAATGGTAAGATCGATAATGTCCTATGCTAGCCTTCCAGAATCATTTTAGGGATGTGTCATACAAACGGCAACATATCTTCTCAACTTTGCTCTATCCAAATAGATTCCTAAAACACGTAAGGAGTTATCAACTGGTCGAGTGCCTTCATTGCTGGACTTGAGGAATTGGGGCTGTCCAGCTCATATTCTAAGGCTTGAATCCATGAAGATGGAACCAAGGTCAAAAGTATATTTGTTTGTAGGATATCCTACAGATACTCGAGGGTACTATTTTTATAGTCCTCAGGAAAAGAAGGTATTTGTGTCGACAAATGCAACTTTCTTAGGGGAAGAATTTGTGAGAAATCACAAAGGAAGAAGTGAAGTAGTACTAAAGGAGTTAGCTATTTCATCTAATTTAATAGTTGATATGGATATAATAGAACAAGATGTTTAAATGGATTCAAGAGTTGAATTCAAAGTGCAACATGAACATCAAGTAGTTCCTAGACGTAGTGGGAGGGTTGTGAGAGAGCCAGATAGGTATCTAGGTCTACGAGAAGGCTTAATTACCATCTCAGACTCAGAAGAAACAGACCCCATTACGTATACTCAGGCTATTAATGACGTTGTTGCAGAAAAATGGCTCAAGGCGATGGAATCAGAAATAGATTCTATGTATGCTAATGGAGTCTGGATCCTTGTAGATCCACCACCATGTATAAAAGCCATAGGGTGTAAATGGATCTACAAAAGGAAAAGAGGATCAGATGGACAGGTGGAGACCTTTAAAGCTAGATTGGTAGCTAAAGGCTATAATCAAAAAGAGGGTATAGACTTTGAGGAGACTTTTTCTCCAATTGCCATGCTTAAGTCCATCATGATTCTTTTGGCCATAGCAACCTATTTCAATTATGAAATATGGAAAATGGACTTCAAGACTACATTTCTTAATGGGGATCTTAAGGAGACCATTTATATGGCCCAACTAGAAGGTTTTGATGAGCCAGGTAATGAGCATAAGGTATGCAAGTTGCAAGGGTCCATTTATAGACTTAAGCAAGCATCTAGGTCTTGAAACATTAAGTTTGATAAGTCTATCAAAACCTATGGGTTCATACAAAACCTAGATGAGCCTTGTGTCTATAAAAAGATACAAGAAGGAAAGGTTATTTTTTCTAATTCTATATGTTGATGAAATTCTGCTCATTGGGAATGATGTAGGAATGTTATCTACAGTTAAGGGATAACTTAACAAACATTTTTCAATGAAGGATTTAGGAGAGGCTACCTATGTTCTAGCGATCAAACTTATAAGGGATCGCAAAAACAAACTGATAGCCTTGTCTCAACTAAATTACACTGAGAACATGCTCAGTAGGTTTACCATGCAAGATTCCAAGAGGGGTTTCACACTTACTAGACATGGAATCAAACTTTCAAAGGAACCAGCACCTAAAACCCAATAGGAGGTTGAATGCATGCGTAATATTCCATATGCTTTAACAATTGGAATTTTAATATATGCAATGCCTGATACTAGACCAGATATCTGTTACACAGTAGGACTAGTAAGTAGATTTCATTCTAATCTAGGAATGAAGCATTAGACTGTAGTTAAGTGTATAATGAAGTATCTTCTAGGATGAAGAACTTAATGCTTGTTTATTCTATATGTAATCTTATTTCGACAGGATATACAGATTCTGATTTCTAATCAGATGTTGATTCAAAGAAATCAACTTTTGGCTCTGTATTTGTTTTAGGAGGTGGAGCTATAGTCTGGAGAAGTATCAAGTAATCTTGTGTTACTGATTTGACTATGAAGGCTAAGTATGTTGCTGCTTCTGAAGCAGCAAAGGAAGCAGTATAGCTCCACAAGTTCCTAAATGATTTGGAGGTAGTTCTAGAGGCAGAAAAAGCTATTACATTTTATTGTGATAATAGTGGGGTAGTGGCTAATTCTAAAAAACCTCAGAACCATAAAGCTACTAAACATATTGAGGGAAAGTATAATCTCATAAGGGAGATAATACAATGTGGTGAGGTGAATGTGGTAAAGATTACTACAAAGCAAATCCTTGCTAATCCATTTTCAAAGACACTGTCTCAAAAGAGTTTTGAGGATCAACTAGCAGGGATTGGAATGAGGGATATGTCAAACTTGATTTAGGACAACTGGGAGATTGTTAGAGTTATGTAAATATAGTGTCCTGGAAAGTAAGTGTACTTACTTATAAATTAATTTTCTTCCAGTTACTATTTGTAATGAAAATATTTATTATTAATATAATAAAAGAGTTTGGTTTTATATGTATGAGCATAATAAAACTAGTCGTAAGGTACCGAGATTCTTTTGAAAGTAATATACATATCCATAGAAATGTATAGGAAACATGTATATTATTAGAATCTAAAATAATAGATTCACAGTTGAATAATCAAGTTGGTCACTTGATTATAGTTTAGACTGTAGTGTTGCGATTTGTCACCATGTAAGTAAAGGAGTTTACTTCGAGGGAATGATGAGTTTTATATCATGATAGTAGTTGATTATTGACAATGGCACTATTAAATGAATCTGGAATCAAGTATGTTTGTCAAGAATAAAGTGGGTCGTTACTTTAATCTTAAAACATATAACTTAAGAATTCGTTTATTATGAACCATAATCTTGATGAGCGCTGAACTCATATGTGTTTCATTATAATTCTTAATATGATCAGAATGGATTTTTACAGAGTATTAATCCAGTGTCTATATATTGGAATTATTAATTGAAACATATATCAGGGAACATTCACTCAAATAAAGAGTTTATAGTGATATCATCACTTCTAGATGTTTTATGGAATTGGTGACTAAACTGACACCAGGAGTTTGGTAGATTAGCTACCCATCAAGTTTTAAAACCAAGATGAGATCTTGTGTGTTATTCACCATATAGAGTAAAACGGGAGATGTAGAAGGAAAAATCAATATAAGGGGAAAACGATAATTTTACCCTTTGTTATGCGGATGGCTATAATAAGGTTCATAATAGGGTTTGTAATTGGACATCTTATTTGAAACACAGTTTCTCATAATTTAAGTAATTCAAGAATTCAACCAATTGTCTTTAGTGAAATGACATTTACTTAATAAGCTGAAATTAATTTTAATGAGATTAAATTAATTCCGGGCTTATTGGAGCTTGAATTATTTAAGCCTAATTGGATTCCCCACTTGGCTGCTGGGAAGGTTATTAAGGAAAGTAAAAAAAAAATAAACGGAGGTTATCGATAAGAAAATGGGATAGCTTGGAGAGAAATGGACAAATTGGATTCAGGCCATTAAGACTAGAACGATTTAATTAAGAGTTAATTAAATTGGGTTTAAGCCTATAATTAAATGTTAGGCTTAAACTAATTAATTGTTAATTATAAGCCCAAAGGAATATTTAATATTGAGCTGAATTTTGATTTAATTAATTAGATTAATTAAATTAATTTAAAAAATAATTAATAATGAGCAAAACCGATGTAGGATTCGGTCATGCCTATTATTAAGCAGTGTTTCGGTTATGCTTGTTATTAAAGAATACAAGTATTAAAGTGGAAGAGACATACACATTGTTATTGATTAAAAAATGAAAAGTAGGACTCTTTTGTATTCTTGATTAAAAAATGAAAGAGTATGTTGTTATGGTTTTCGTTCAATGGTGTTGGTGGCTAGTTTTTAAAGCACCTTAAATATGACCACCTTAAATCATGATAACATTCATGTGTGGAAAGAACATGCATGGATTTTAAATTTCTAACATGAATATGTTTTGACAAAAGAAAACGTCTAAAATGTTGGACATCATTTACATTCAAGTGTTGGACACATGAACGTACATGCAGCCATGCAAATTAAGGTTTTCTAGAAGCTCTTCATTTGTCTCTTCATGCTCTTAAATAAAACCATCCAATAGTTAGTGATTTCAATTTTTTTACATTTCATTTTTTATCTTTGACAAAAAAATGTAGATGTAAGAAGTGGTCTCTCCCAATTTTCCTTTGACTTTTTTAAAAAATAGCCGAAGATAGCAAAAGGTTTGCTATCCTATTTTTCTTCTCCTTTCCTACCAAAGGATCTTGATAACCAAGTTGTCCAAGGAGAACAAGTGGTAGATCGGATATTTTTTGGACACAGCAGCGAGGAGTCAAAGTTGTAGTGAGGAGTTGGTAATATAATTTATACCACCTTGTTCTTATGTTTATTATCCTTATACCGTATCATGTATGGCTATGCATGTTGATTTGGTTATATTGCTTCTGCTATAATTTTGATTTTTAAAATGTTTTGAAATCTACTTTTTTATCCAAATCATTCATACTTTATTTTTTCCGATCCAACCTGAATTGCACTTCTAAATTCTCAATAAATTCTCATATATAGTATCCTAAGGTTCTAACCCTAATCTTGGAATAATGGGATGTTACACACATACATGGTAACCAAATTCCTACACAAAGAGTCACAGCATACATTCTATTCATTCATAAGATTTGGTGATTTCAAAATTATTTTGATGAACTTGAAATGACCTAGAGATGTATGGAATGATGATTTGATATTGTGATGATTTTGGAAATTAATTTTGAATTAATTTAAGTAAAGCATTATATTTCAGTAAAACTAGAAATTGGTATGTGAAACAAAATTAAAATGTTTAATTTTGACATCAAATAATCAATTTTATGGTGAATTAATTTCAAATTACTGATATACAAGATTAAATTTAGCCAAGATAACACTTGGGAAGAAATTTGATTCAAGAGTTGAATCAATTTCCAAAATGTAGGATCCATAACTTGTCACAACAAATTTTTGATGTGCTTAATTTTATGCATTAAAGGATGTATATTAGGAGTATGAGTGGTCTTATATGATGAACGGTTATGGACTTAAGCCTAATATGATTGGGGTGTCTATATATGACCATATCTTGTCATATAGTATATATGACATGATATGGTCACCCTAATCATATTGGGATAGGATAGTCTTGTATATATATATACAAGACTATCCTAGTTAGATGAGACCTAAGTAGAAACCCCTCACTTAGAATATTAAAACTAATGCCTTCCATTAATATGGTAAGAACTAGAGTTCTTTTAGAGTTAGGGTTGTTGGGTAAACCCAAGTGCACTCTACACAAATATGTTCGAACTATGGAAATAGGGTTTTCAAATTAATTAGTCGATTAGGATAGTCTTATATACATCATATATATTTAAATGAGATATAAGTAGAAACCCCTCACTTAGAATATTAAAACTAACGCCTTCCATTAATATGGTGAGAACCAGAGTTCTTTTAGAGTTAGGGTTATTGAGCAAACCTAAGCCCACCCTACACAAATATGTTTCAACCATATAAATAGGGTTTTTAGATTAATTGGTCGATTTTAACTAGAAGCGTTGATTTTTTGGGCATACCTAAGGTCAACATGGACAGAGGTGAAGTTGGGAATTATACATAAGATGTATATGCATCAAGAGTTAATAGCCCAATGTGTGTGCACATATCAACAGTTGATAGCACTAGATTCAATAGTTGCTTTATAAATGTAATTGGTAGGACTGATACCTACCAATTGACCTAGGGTGGCTTATTGGGAAAATCCAAGGTCATTCCTAGAGATATTAGATGTCATCCCACTAGAAGAACTTCTATATAAGTTCTCTTAGATTCATATTGAAGGTTATGGATTCCCGAGAAAATATGGGAGCCATAATGCGTGGTACTAAATTCCTAATTAACATGCATTTACGTATAGTCTAACACCTTTTCTTTTTGACATTAGGTTGCAAGAATCGACACCATAACGACTAGTGTGAACCTGCGCTCACTTATGGAAGCCAATAAGTTAACTGGAGCTAACTTCCTATACTAGTTTAGGAACCTAAAAATAGTTCTCAAGTTGAAGAAACTAGGCTACATATTAAAAGAAGCACTTGTCGATAGTGATCAGAAGGCATATAAAAAGCATCTCGATGATAGAAAGATGGCTAGCTGTATAATGCTAGCAACTATGTCATCATAATTGCAAAAATAATATGAGGCTATGGAAGCTCATAACATAGTCTATCATTAAAGGGAGTTATTTGATAAGCAAGCTAGGTCTGAAAGGTTCGAGACCTCAAGGTTTCTCTTCTATTCTAAGATGGTTAAAGGGACATATACTGTGCAATATGCACTTAAGAGGTTGGCCTCCTTAGGTTTCCTTATAGATCATGAATTAAGTATAGACTTAATTCTGACTAGTTTGATTGACAATTATTCACAAGTTGCACTTAACTATAGGATGAACTAGATATCTTCTATGATTCTTGATTGATCAACTTGCTCAAAATAGTTGAGTCATCTGTCAAGAAGGATAGTAAGGTGTGATGTTGGTGGACTCTTCTGGTTCGAGGAGGAAGAACCAAAAGATGAAGAAGTCCACAAGGCCTATGAGAGGTGTGGCCAATAAGAAAGCTAAGGAGATGGCCCCTAAGGAAACATGCTTTCACTGTGGAAAGGATGGCCATTAAAAGAGGAATTGTAAGGGCTATCTTGAGTCACTGAAGTAGAAGAAGGCATTAGATGCCCCATCTACTTCATGTATTTTTGTTACTAATATTAATACTATTTCTAATAATAGCATATGAGTATTGGATACTAGTTGTGGCTCACACATATGTACTAATATGTAGGGCCTTAGGAATAGTAGACAATTCAATAAGGGAGAGTTGCACCTGCGAGTGGACAATGGAGAAAGATTTACTATATTAGCTGTAGGAAATTACGTATTGACACTCCCTAGTGGGTTTTTAATAGAATTGGATGATTTTTTTACGTAGTTGTATTGACTAAGAATATTATTTCAGTTTCTAGCCTTAATAAAGTTGGTTTCCATTTAAATTTTAGTAACAATGGTTGTTCTATTAGTTTGAATGGAATGCTTTATGCTATGGGTGCATTATGAAATGGGATATACATATTAGATATGTCCAATCCAATTTTAAATATCAATAATAACAAAAGACAAAAATGAGATAATGTGAAATCATCATACTTATGGTATTGTCATCTTGGCCATATAAGTGAGAGACGCTTGACTAAACTACATATGTGTGATAGTTTAGGGTCTTCTATTTTGACTCATATGACACATGTGAATCTTGCTTATTATTCAAGATGACAAAGTTACCCTTTAAGGGAAAGGGTGAATGAACTACTGGGCTATTAAACTTAATACATTTAGATGTATGTGTTTCATTGCCCGTACATACTAAAGGTGGTTTCATATACTTCATTACCTTTATCAATGATTATCCACGATATATGTATGTGTACCTTATGAGATACAAATATAAGGTTTTTAAAAAGTTCAAAAAATACAGAAATGAAGTAAAGAAACAACTGGGTAGAAGTATTAAAGCACTTCAATTAGATCAAGGTGGTGAAAATTTAAGCTAGGAGTTTATAAATTATCTCAAAGATAGTGGGATAGTATCCCAATGGACTCCACCTTACACGCCACAACACAATGGTGTGGTAGAAAGGAGAAACTGAACCTTGTTAGATATGGTGAGGACAATGATGGGTTTAGCAAATTTGTCAAAATCTTTTTGGGGATATGCACTCGAAACTGTTGTTTATATGTTAAATAGAGTTCCTACAAATTTAATTGATGTTACTCTATATTAGATGTGGACTAATAAAAAACCCTATCTTTCTCACATGAAAGTTTAGGGCTGTCTAACTTATATGAAGCAAATTCAGTAAGATAAGATAGAAGCTAAATTTGATAAGTGTTTGTTTGTAAGATATCTTAAAAAAATGATAAGATATCAGCTCTACAATATTTTAAAACCAAAGGTGTTTGTTTCAAATCATGTTGTCTTTTTAGAGAAAGAGTTTCTTCTAAAACAAGACAGTGGTAGTAAAATTAGACTTGTGGAAGTTTAAGATACTAAAAAAGACACAAATCAACCACCTAAACCTGAGACTATTGTTCATACTAATGAAACAATGATTCAACCTTCTGACACATAAGAAATTCTTAGGTCCAGTAGGATACATCATGTTCCAGATAGATATAGATTTCTTATAAGTAAACATAATGACGTATTGCTCATATAAGAAGGTAAGCCTACTACCTATGCAGAAGTTATTAGGAGTTCAGAATCTGACAAATGGCTTGAAGCTATAAAATCTGAAATAGATTCCATGTATGAAAACTATGTATGGACTTTGGTTAACCAACCTAAAAGGAAAAAACCTATAGGGTGTAAATGGATTTCAAGAAGAAAATAGACATGGAGGGTCATGTAGTTACCTATAAAGCTAGGCTTGTAGCTAAAGGTTATCGTTAAAAATAAAGAGTTGACTATGATGAAAAATTTAGCCTAGTAGCCATGCTTAAATCTATTAGGATACTCCTGGCCATTGCTACTCATTATGATTATGAGATATGAAAAATAGATATGAAAACAACTTTCCTTAATGGAAACCTAACCAAGGATGTGTACATGGCACAACCTGATGGTTTCATATCACAAGATGACGAAAAGTTATGCAAGCTTCAAAATTCCATTTATGGATTGAAGCAAGCTTCTAGGAGTTGGAATGTATGATTTGATGAGATAATCAAAGATTTTGGTTTCTCATGAAATCCAGACAAACCTTGGTTGTATAAGAAGGTTAGTGGGAGTGCAATAGTATTCCTTGTGTTGTATGTAGATGACATACTACTAATAAGAAATGATTTCTCAGCATTACAATTAATCAAGATTTGGTTGTCCAAGAATTTCTCCATGGAAGGCCTTGGAGAGGCAACTTATATTTTAGGAATAAGAATTTAAGGAGATAGATCTAAGAAGTTACTTGGTCTTTGTCAGTCTATATGCATAAACAAGATGCCAAAGAGGTTTAGCATCGAGCAGTCCAAGAGAGGTTATCTTCTTATGACGTATAAGATTACAATCTCGAAATCTATGTGTCTAAGGACGCAAAATGAGAGGGCTCCTTCGACTATAGGATCAATCATGCATATTATGTTATGTACAAGACCTAAAGTATCATATGCTCTTAGTGTTACGAGTAGATACCAGTTGGAGCTTGATGAACGACATTGGGTGACTGTCAAAAATATTTTTAAGTACTTAAGAAGAATTAAGGATATATTCTTGGTATATGGAGAAGGAGATTTTGTTATGAGCAGATATATAGATGCTAGTTTTCAATCCGATAGGGATGACTCTAGATCCCAGCCAGGATATATTTTCACACTAAATGGTGGAGCAGATAGTTGGAAAAGCTTCAAATAAGAGATGATTGTAGATTCAACAACATAAGTAGCGTACATTGCCATTTTAGAAGCAACAAAGGAAGTAGTTTGGATCAAGAAGTCCATTATGGAACTTGGAGCGGTTCCTAGCATTGTTGACCCAGTAAAGTTGTATTGGGACAATAATGGTGCCATAGCACAAGTAAAGGAACTAAGGTCTCATCAGAAATCCAAACATGTACTCAGGAGATATCATTTCATTAGAGAAATCATTAGTAGTAATGATGTCAAGATAGAGAAAGTGCCCACTGATCAGAATCTTGTTGATCCTTTGACTAAGCCGATTCCATAAAAGAGATATGATTCTCATATACTTGCCTATGATGTTAGATACAAAGGTGATTGGCTTTAGTGTAAGTGAGATGTTGTTAAAGAAGTGCTCTAAAAGAAATCGCCTTTAGTACTTATTGTACAAATCTTTATGATTAATAAAAGGAATTTTTGTTAATTTGATGTTCATGTTCTTTATAAATTGATAATGATCTTAATCGAACTAATAAATTTCTTCATACATTACATAGCATGAAGGAAATCATGATGAGATCATTATAACAAGATTCCTATCATGTGTAATTATGTTAGTATCCATATTATCCATAGTCATAAGATTAATGAGATAGGACATTATTAATCTGAACAAACTAGCATATGTTATACTCCTTGATTGGATTAAGCAGTGGATCTCATAAGTTGTAAGTATGAGTTGTTTAGAGTTAACATATGAACGCCTACTAAGAGCAGTAAGTATGTTAGATGACCTGTCATAGGACAATCATATGGATAATCTATTCTAGTGTCAATGACAGTCTCATTATAGCAATGGTATAAATATCCTAAGACTTTAGATACTCAAGATATCTTAGATACTGATCCTGTACTTTGACTCCATTATTTGTTGTCTCTTAAAGGTTGCTCATAAGGTGGTGATTAGGTACATCTTGAGGTATTCGAAGGTAATTAAGTAGTCAATAAAGGATTCACCACTCCTGATAGAAGGAAATGATATGCACGACCTCTTGTCTAGGTCATTACTCGGGAATCTCTGGCCAAAGTGGAAATTTCTTAATGATAGTCTTTAATGACATATCCAATTAAGTAATGAACCTTGGGGACAAGAACTATCATCACTTAGACTAGATGTAACGTAGTTAGTCTAGTAGAAGTTGACATTTTAACTATGCTTTGAACAGGTGAGGTATAGCTGGTGAAGGGTTCGTAGTCAAACCACTAACTTTTCGGCTAATTAGGGGTCATGATATGTTGTTAGATGCTGCTCATGACTTACTTGAATTAAGTGGCCAACATAACTGGGAATCTAATAGGTCACACGCATTGGAGATGGGAAGAATGAGTAATCCAAGATATGAGAGAATGTTTTAGGATTGTATGGTGATATGATCGTGATGAGAAACGTTGCAAAGGAATAAAAGGAAGCAAGTTTTGCATAACTGCGAAATTAGAGAATTTCTAGATTTCTAGCAAACATTTCAAGCCAAATTAAGTGAAATTCATGGCCACTTAATTCTTATTATTCCTCTATTTATTATGGTGGTTAGAGGAGGCAAAAAGTTGGCAGAAACTTACTAACTTTATGAATAGTATTCTAATAAAACAACTAAGAAATGTGAAGAGATTATCTTAAACACATTTATTCTCTCAACTATTCTCTCAAGAACATACATCAAAGCTAACATTTTGTTTGTGCTCTAAACATTCTTCCTAAGAGGTTTTCAACTTTACTCTTTGCGTGGATATCATTAGAGACATCCTCCTTTGGTCGTTGTGGTTTATGATAACTCGAAGAGGTGAAAACAATAAAGAACAAATGTGTTTGTAAGGTACACATCTTAAGTTCATATTTTTTTACTACATCTAACGAAACATGTTTGATTTTGTATTTTCTAGGTGTTTTTTATTTTTTGTTGTGTATTTTCTAATATGTGATGCATATGATGCAAAATCAAAAACCCAACACCCACATTAGCATATAATCTCATCAATTAATTTCATCATCATCCATATTTCACATCTAAGCATGTATGACCATGTCGAAATGAACAAATTACCAATTTACCCAAGTCTTTTACATTAAGTACCATTATGTCCCTAACTATGCTTAGATGCATGTTAATGGACATTTTGTATTAATTTTTGATACATAATTTGCTAAACTCTTGTCGATTTAATGTTTAAAATGCACTAATTGAGAGTTATTTGTTGTAATTTCCAGCATACATTTTAAAACAAAAAAATTTAACATTTTTGAGTTACCAAAAACGTTAACGTTTTGGCCAAGAGAAAAATGAGAAATGTGCATAAAAAATAGCATCAGCTGGAATAAAAACAAAAGAAGATAGTTGCAGCAGAAAAGAAGAAAGGAGGAGGCTGGCAGTGAAGGATTGAAAAAAATTCAAGAGTTAGACGTGAGTGTGCATGTGAAAGATGTTCGGTGGGAGCAAAAGACCAAATACTCTTAGAAAATCATTCAATAAAGACAGCAGTTGGCAGCGCAGAAAGTGAAGAACAAAAACGTGATTATAGGCGTGAATGAGTGAGATGAAAGACAATCAATACATCAAGACAGAAGAAAAGAGTTGCAGCTGCGTGAGAAAAGGGACAAAAATAGCGTGAATAAAAAGGCTGCAGAAGAGAAAAGTTGGTGGCTAGACAACATGAGAGGAAGTGTGCGTAAATATTGGTGTGGACCAAAAACCCACTAAATCATCACATCAATAAAAACATCAAAAGTTGAAAGGCTGGGGTGTGAAGTAAAAAAAAGAAAACAACGTGAAGAAGAAAAAGAAAATAACGTGAAGAAGGGACAAAAAGAATGGACAGTGTGAGTAGTAACATGAAGGAGGCTAGATAGCATGAATTAGGATATGTAACAAGGAGACAATAGAAGCCCACCCAAAAACACTCTGGACACACACAACATTGCACCTTCATTATACACTCACGCACAAACTCACCAAAAACAGAGGACATACACACACAACATAACACCAAGAGGAAGACAGCTATTGAAGAGAGCTGGTGGTGGCACTCATAGAAGAATGACGCAAGTGGGAATAAAAAATTAAGAAACAAAGGAGCAGCAGGTGGCGTTAAAAGAGGAGCAGCAGGTGGCGGGAATAGGAATAGTGTGTACATTCCATTGGAGGAGATTAAAACAAATGTTGGCTGTTGGACCAATGGAGGTTGACAAATTAAATCCGTCTTTGTTTTGACAATAATAAAACTAAGGAATTAGTTTAGTAATATTTTCAGGTTAATTGGATTAAGATGAAGTTGATGGAACACTAGCACAAGTTGTTGTAATGTGTTAAAATTCAGAAGAAAATTGGATAAGGATAAGTTGATTTATGAAGATTAAGATTCGGATAATTCGTGTAATTCATGAGAAGATATTGCTTGAAGAATTCAAATGAGCATTTCAACAGTCAAAGATTGGAGATTTTGTGAGATCTTCTAGTTGGAGCATTGGACAAGTCGACTATCATGCTGCAAGTCGACTATTAACAATCAGACCTGTCAGTTTGATACATGGACTAGTCGACTATCATCATATTAGTCGACTATTCGAAGAGCGGAGCTGAAAGTTGATGAAAAACATTAGTGCTAGTCGACTAATTGTTGAAGACAAGTTAACTATAATGTATTAGTCGACTATCACATACAGACTAGTCGACTATCAGTTACAACTGAACAAAATTTGACTTTGTCAATTGATTTCAAATGGGAAGAAATCTTCATACAATGGCTAGAAGAGTTCTAATCTTTTACATTTCAATTTGTTTGTTTGTTTCGTGTGTTTTAATTCTCTATTTTGTAGCACTTTGCAAAAAGTTTAAAAGATCTATTCAGCCCCCCTTCTAGATCATTTTCAAATGGTATCAGAGTAGAAAAATCCAGGGATGGTGCTGAATCTGACATACAACAACATAGAGGAAAAAGGTAACACAAATAATCGCCCTCCTCTTTTTAATGGTACTAACTATTCTTCTTGGAAAAATCCTATGAAGTACCACATCATAAGTGAGGGAGTGGAGTATTAGAAGATCATAATCTTCGGTCCACACCTTCCATTGAATGAAAATGATGAAGTAAAGACGGAGTTGGAATATAATGACAATGATTAAAAGCCAGGCTACACTAACTTTAAAGCTATGAAGTTGATATATTGTGCTCTCATCATTAAGGAGAGAAATAGAGTAAACTCATGCACTAGTGCTCAAGAAATGTGGGAGAGACTACATATCACTCACGAAGGAACCAAACAAGTTCGATAAACAAAGATCAACATGCTTCTCCATGACTATGAAATGTTTGTCATGAAGGAAGGTGAGTCTATTTCCACTATGCTTGATCGTTTTGCAGA
>JANZXR010000004.1:7972966-7993230 GCA_027575705.1 Erythroxylum echinodendron
AGAGATTAAAATTTTATTGCTATGTTCATGCATTCATATATGCATATGAATAGTGAATTTTGCACATGTAAATGATTTTACATGCATTCATGACATTTTCCCGGTTAATTGTGAATAAATGTGATTTATGAAAAATATGTTTTTGTGTATAAAATTTGTGTTGGAGAGGTTCATAGTGGTTTTTTTATTTTTATAGAGTTATAGGAATTTTCGGGTAATTTTTCGGAGTTAATTTTGGACCCGAAAAATTGTCAAGTGACTGAATAGGGGTTTACTGGTAGTGAAAATGACTGTCCAATGGCACTGAAAACTTAGACACCTGAAATTAGGAATTTTTGAATTGAGCCATTGGAATTTTGGAGAAAAATTAGAAATTGAATTGGAAGAATATTAAGTGAATTAGTGAGATTGTGACATGTGACAAGTGACACATGTCACTTGCCTACATGATCACTTTAAGTTAGTCTTTATTAAATCATTCTTTTTCTTAATCTTTCACGACTCCTTCTTGGCTTCTTCATATTAAAGTGTTTAGGGTTTATTTTGAATGGAAAATTACATCATCTGTAGCTCTTCTCCTTGTCTCTTCATGAGTGATCAAATTTTTTTCCACTCTCTTCTACACCTTGACCTTGTCTTCTCTTCTTTGGTTCACTAACATACCAACCTAAACTCTTACCACTCACTCCAATCACACGCCAATTTCTCCTCCATTTTGGAGGAGAGCTACAGTTTTCCTCTAAATTTGGAGGAACACTGTAGCATCTCTATCACTGTTCTCTTTTTTTCGTTTTTCGTTTTTTTCTTTTTCCTTCCTTTTTCATTAATTCAACTTTTTTAATTTTTATTTACTTATGAATAAAGATTTTTAACCAAAATTTTTAAAAATATCCATTAAAAATTTCAAAATTTTTATGAAATTTAATTATATTTAATGTTTGATATTAAATAATTATATTATCATTTACTATAATTAAATAATATAAAATAATGCAATATATCTCATATATTATTTTATTTAGTATAATCAAATAATAAATTATACTTTAATTGAAATTTTATTATTTATTATTTATTATTTATTGACATAAAAATATAACAATAATAATATTGTGAATAAAAATATACATAAAAAGAAAAGTTGGGTTAATTTTATAAAGTAATTTTAATAATCATTAATGAAAAGTATAAAAGAATATGTTGAGAATATTCCTTTTTGGTGTGAAAATAAAGTTGTGGGTTAGAGTAAAAAACACTGTAGCATCTCTAAAATAGAGAAAACTTTACTCTATTTATGAGGAATGGGTTAGAGATGACCTTATGTTTTTAATGTTTCAGTTATGTTTTTGCAGTAGTTGATGATTTTTTGTACTTGTTGTCTATTTTTTGATATTGTTGATGTTGTTCATTTTAACATGGGTTGATTACAATGGCACTGGTTTTAACAAAAGAAAGACGGTGGTTACAGGCGATGAAGTTTCTCCAACAGAACAACCAACAATTGCATCATCGCATGAGGAAAGTCAGCAACAACAACCTTTACCAACATCGTCTAGTAGTCATGAGGGATCTTTAGGTTTGTTATTGATAATTAAGCATATATACATTTATGCTCTCATTACATTTTAGTGTGTTTTAATCATTATGTATTGGCCTCAGAAAATGAGGTAGAGGAAAGACAAAAGGCGTTGAGTTGCAACGGATGAATGTTACAACGAATTCCAAGTTGCCCGTGATTATTGACCCGACTCAAGGGTGCCTAGTTGATAAGATCCAAGTAGCAAAATTGGCAAGTGAGTTGGGCGTTGTTGTTCAGAATGAGTTACCTTGCCTTTAGTATGTCAGGTAGTTGAAGGAAGACAACTTACTGTAAAATGCTTTGGATAAAGTTTCGGTATTATTTCAATTCATTTCATTATAAGTATTGCAATTTTACTTAACTAAATTAATAACGTATCTAATACATGTTTTCACAGATGAAGCTCAATATTGTAGATATCGAGCAGCCTGAGGTTTCAAGCAGTGTTAATTCATTACTGAAACAAAGAGTGAAGGATTACCTCTATCAACTGCATAAATATTACCAGTCTTTCCCTTCCGATGAAGAGGCCAGGAGACAGGAGACATGTGCCAGAAAGAGAGACCGAAGAAAATTGGAATAAATTGTGTGATTATTGGGCTTCACCGCACTTTAAGATTTGTTTTATTTTCTTCATATTTTCCTTCCATTAATTGTATTTATACATTTTATGACTAATTCTATTAATTTAGGAAAAAGTGTCAGAAAGATAAGGTCAACAGAGAAAAAAATGACGGCTCCACATAATACTGGCTCCAGATCATTTGTCGTTGTACGACAAGAATTAGTAAGTGTAACGTGTTCAACTTATTATTCTATTTTTTAATACAATAAATTCTAATTAGTTAAATTTTATTTTAATTATTGTAGAGTCGAACATAACTTCAAGGGCAACAGTGTGATCAGATCACACTGTACAAGCACACACACTATAAGGAAGGGCAAAGCTAGACATTTGAAAAGGCACAAAGTAATTATGTAAGTACAAATAAATTAATATTACAATTTTTTTCTATATAATATTAATTAATAATTTTAAAGTTAACTCCATTTTCTACTTTATATTGTAAAACAAGATGCAGGAGTTGTTGCAGACGTCATCGGCTAAAGGAAATCAACCCGATATTGATGACATTTGCAACAATGTCCTTAGTACACGATCAAGTTATATCAAAGGCCTTGGGTATGACCCTAAGCCTGTTGGAGCCTTTTCCTCACGCCCAACATTGTTGACAACGCTTCAAGAGGAAAACTAGGTACTGAAGACAAAATTATAATGTATAGAAGACAAATTACAATGCACAAAAGACAAGTTAAATAGGGGACTAAAAGAAGTTAGCAACCTTAAAAAATTGGTTAAACAAATGCTAGGTTCTTCATATATTAGTGTTAGTGACTCAAATTCAGACTCTTAGTTTGTAAATGATGTAAATATTGTTTTATATATAATGCATTCCATTTTATATGTTTACTTAATTTTAATTTATGATTATTTACAAAATATAAAAATGTCTTGAAATTTGTGATAAATTAAAATAAATTCGTTTTTAACCATTATAATCATTATAAATTTCAAAATTAAAATTTGTTACTAAATAATACAAGCTATCAAAAATAATTCATCAAAAATGTCTTAAAAATTGTAATAAATTAAAATAAATTCTTTTATAAAATTATTAAAATTAAAATTAAAATTTGTCACTAAATACTATTAGCTACCAAATAAAATTCGTCATAAAAACTAATTCATTATGTATAAACAATGTCGGTAAAAAGTTTTTGCCACAACCAACATTTCGTGGCTAAATCTTTTTTGCTACCAAACAAAAATCGTCACAAATTCATATTAGCGACCAAACCTACTTTGTCATAAAAGCTTTTTACCTACGTTTAAAAAAAGTCTCTAAAAACATTTCCCTACAAGAATAATTGGTAGCTAAAAGTTTTTGTTACAAAAACTAAATCGTCACTAAAAATAAATACCGACGCATGAGGTTTCTTGGGAAAAGATTTTTATCTACCAAAAGAAAACGTCACACAAAGATATTACCGACGTTCTTTTCTATCCTCGATAATAAGTTTTCTTGATAAATTATTTTTGTCGCAAACATATTTTCTCGACGACTTTTGTGAAACGTTGCCGATGTTATTTTGCTACCGGAATTTGATGACGAAATTAAATCGTCGTACATTGATAACTGCAATAATTTTCTTGTCTTTAGCGACGATTAAATTTATCGCTAAAAACTTAGTTTGTTGTTGTGACTTCCAACAATAACTTCCCTCTAATTTTCTACAAAACAAACATGAAGGAATCTATAAGAAAAGTGTCACATGCAGATGAAAAATGATACATTAATATACATGCCAATTAGAAAGGTTGAGAAAAAATGAAGATGAAGATTGTTTGTTGGTGTTTTCTAATTTTCCAAATGTTGTCTTTTGTACAGCTTAATAGCTATGGACTGGGCTGTCTTATTTTGTGGGCTTTACAGACAGACTGGGAATTTCCGGTTGGATGACAAGTTCAATTTCATGCTACAGTCTTTTGTTATTTTCAAATTATGAGTTTGATCCATTTGATAAGTGCTATACTTTTGGGCACTCACTGCATTGTGCTTTGCTTACGTTTACGTTGCTTATAGATTTTGTATTGGAATTAGCTGTTGTCTCTCTGGGTCAATTAGTTTTGTTAGTGCATTGTTTTGAACGCGGATGTTACTGCCTTTGACATATATTTCTGTAATAGATGCAAACATTTTTGGGCATATTCCTTAAACTGTTCAACCATTCAGGCCCATATTGATTGATGTTCCCGAAATCCACAATTGCACTAGTCGTCCCATTACGATCATTTGTCAACATTCCTTCGTGGTTAAACTTTGGAAATATTTTATTTCTAATGGTTATTATTTTGAGGATTAGTCTATTGGAGTTGATTACAAAGTGCATCCATAGATTAGACATGGCAATATTGATGGATTTACCTAGGCAACTCGAAATATCATCAAACTGGCATCTCTTGGACGCAGGATCTGACACTTGACGTCTCTTTTGATTTTTTTCTTCTTTTTTCTTTTTGTTTTTAATGGAAACATAGAAGGAAGTTTTCTTCAAACATCATGAAGGAACAATCCGGTTGAATCCAAGCGTTCCTACGGAAGTCGTAATATCATCAGATAATTCGGAAAATACTATCGTGTATTCATAAGGTCGTAATGCCTTCCACTGTATGCCCTGTGCACGTATAACGTAGTTAGAGAATTTGAAGCTCCCTAAATTTTGCTGGAATTTGGATCTGGTGAATATCTCCCAAATTGTTGTTCTTTTAGCTACTCTTGATTCCAAAATTTGTCAACTTCACTGTTTGACAAATCATAAACTGTTATCCCTTGTTATAGAGTAATTCGGATTCAAATCCTTCTTTCCTAATTTTACTTTAGAAAAGGCTGAATAAGCAGAGGGGAATGATAAACATCATATACAGAAAAGGATGACAAGACCTATAAGTCTCTTTTTCACAACTGCCATCGTTGATCAAAAGATCGATACTTTCGATAATATTTAACTGAATTACCTCACGCATTAGAGCGTATATTCCAAGCCCACCTACATAAGGAACATAACATGACGACTCATATTTCCCTCCAAATTCGCAACATATCAAAGGGCAAATGATATAGCAGATTATATTAGTTTGTACCAAAAAGCAGAATTACAGATAAAAAGAATTGTTAGGATATCTAAAAAAATAAACCAAATAAGGAAGAAATTTGCTCTCTGATTCCTTAATTTCCACCTTCCTACAATTTTCTGATACGAAAATTTGCCAAAACTTGTAAAACTATAATTTGACGAGTTTCTCTTCTCAAGAAGAAGAGCATATCCTGTGATCTTCCCTAAAACATATACGAAACGAAGAGAGCCAGAAAGCATATGGAAATTGGTGCTTGGAAGTAAATAAGAAAACAGTAGTTAGGGAGTCAATGCTCAATGATTCAAACTAAACAAAGGAAATGAAGTTGATGCCTGATTAGGGGTAACCAGACATGAAATACTCAACAATATTAATATCACATGATCACGTCAAATTTATTGCAATTATCAATCATTAGTCATTACAAAACAAGAAAACATGTAAGAATATAATTTAAAACCCGGAACAAGAGGGTGATGACACTCACTAGTCACAATGTCCTCAACTTCGGCAACGAGCTATGGCGCTGCAACCACGGCTGTAGGGGTTGGCCTCCGCCCCAGGTTGGCAGTTATAGTAAGACGCACCTCTCCGAGAACACGGCACCGTGTTCCTCTGCAGAGCTCCATAGCTTATGTAGTTTGAAGTCGCCAATATCCTCCTGTTGCTCTCAGAATCCATGTCGAACTCATTCTCCATCAGGCACTCTCCGACCGAGCCTTGGCAACGGGAAGCTCTCGTTGGAATCCATCTCAGCTCGTGACCGCCGATTGCCACCACCCCAGATAAGGAGATGACATGGAGAGCCGAGAGGACGAGACAGAGAATCCGGAGAAAATTGGAGGGGCAGGCCATTGTTGATGCGTTTTGTTTTGGTTCTGTGGTTACTCTTCTAATTAACCCTTATAGCGAAATTCTCAATGGGATGGAGAGGGGTCGGCAAGTTGTTTTTGTATTACTTGACAGGAAAGACAACGACGTGCTTTTGTTTTTTTAATCTCCTTTTCTTTTGGTTGGTGTCAGGATTTGTGTATCTCTTTGACGCCTTCAAATTGCAGCTAATATATAACATATATCCACAGAGTCGCCTAAACACGGAAAGTGAAATATTATTCAGTATCTTGTCATTTGGGAATAGTATCAATTTTTCAGGATACTTGCAGCAGGATCAAGGCCAGTGATGAAGGAAGATGATACAAAATGACCAATTGCCTTTTCTTTTTGCCATGAGTTCCTTTTACAACAATGATCTTTTAAATATTGGAAGTAAAATGCCGTTATCACTAACAATTTCAGTTAAAGGAATAAATTTCTTTATTTTTCAGGCTTCGGCTTTGTTAATTCACAAGTGTAATTGATAATAACTAGTTAGATTTTGCCAATAACGTATTCTTAGTCCTTAACTGGTGTTGTAACTCAGTAGTAAATTAACGATGCTTAAATTCTATATTTTGTGAGGTTCACTTTACTTCGTATACTTTTTTTTTTTTGTTTGAGGAAAACCCCTTCTGGAGGATCCAGCGGACAACATCTCTTGTGCAATGAGGGGCCTAACGGATAACATCTCCAATGAGAAGGTCCAACAAGTAACGCCTTTAATAAAGGACCCAACAAACAACACCCTTAGAGGGTAAAACTTCCGACTATCCCAGACTCTTACGAGGATTGTAAGAATGCGGCATAGAATCGAACCTGAGACTTAGCGCATGCCAAGCCCTGCTCTCAACCATCTATCCATACGCTAAACTTTACTCGTGATTAATTAGTTTTTTGAGTGTGTGATAATGTTGCAATTGATAACGAGGTTAAAGAACAATTTAACATAGGCAAGGTCTATTTTTATTATAATATTTGAATGTGTTTACAGAATGATCAAATTATTTCTAATTAAAATCTAGTAAAATGATTTGTATGTCTAAAATATGATACATAACTAAAAAGTTGTATTAAAAATTCAACCACTTAATTCAACTTTTTAATTTTAAGAATCATTTCTGTATATTTCAGAAAAAATGGTCTTTCAACAGACCAATTCAGATATTATAAAAAAGATAATGATTCATGTTAACCTGGTTGGTGATCTTTTAATATAAACTAAGGCATTGTTAAAATCTAACTTATCTTTTTTATATAATGTTAACTGACTAAAACTTAATCATCCCATTTTGAACTGACAAACCTGCACTTTGTGGATGTAATCATCACAGTCGTTTCCTCGGACATTCTAATCAGGATGAAGATTATGACAGACGGTCTTTCCCACACAAACTTGACCGGTTAATATCGCGATGGGCCAATAGATTTTGCTTATCCGAAAGTCAGCCCAACAACTTTCGTCAGTTCAAATGTCTTTATCTCAGGAGTGCTTTAAATAATGAAAGAAACGTAAAGTAAAACCTAACCCTCCAGTGGAAGGAGTAAGTAAATTTCTTTTATTACATGAATGTACTGGCTAGTCAAACCCTTCATTGAAATTAGCTTAGAGAATTTTAATTTCTCTTTAAACAACTTGAAATTCAGATCCGCTCTGATTGTCTTGTAGAAGGCTGGGCCACTATAGGTGACCTGTTCAAAACCTACCAAGAGAGAAAATCATACTTTTTGTAACTAAAATGGAGCTATATTCTCCACACGAGCCCTGGTTTCTATCGCCACAATAGCCAAATCATAAGTCATAACACCATTACGTCCGTCTGGTTTCTGATAACCGAATGTAGCCATAGTTGTCTTTGATTGTTGGAGTTTTTAAAATAGCTATTACATCTTTTTGTCCAGCAAGCTTATGACATTTTAATTTTAAGCCCCACCTTTATTTGTATCCAGCAAACTACGTGCATGCTCGACCAAAAGCCGTGTCTGACCGGAGAAAAAGTTCTCTGGAGGCAACCATCTAAAATTATTAATTATTTTATTTGGAAATGCCAAATATTCTTATATTTCCTATTCTGCCACCAACAACTTCCCCTTTGGCCCTCCGCAACCACAAACACCAACTCCTGATTTTTATATTGTGTTTCGAGTCTGAACAGGTTCTGACCAACAACAACTTCCAATTTTCTAATCAGTTTACGTTGCGAAAATCTGGACCAACCACGAGTTTATTTCAATAATTTGTTAGAATAATTATTAACATTGATCGTCTTTATCATTCTAACACGTAATGGTGGCCATATTCCTAGCTTGTTATACTCTATAAGCTTTTTGACTTTTCAATAAAACACACCGTTCAATGCAATGCACTTTGTAAGAGGATCTGACTACATAATTAATTGGTAGTTTTCATATTAATACTTTTTTGAAAAAAAATTCATATTAATATTTTTAATAGATTTAACAGAGGTTAAAAAAGTCCTATTTGAATGTTTTATAAGATAATAGGCAAATAATTTATAATACAATATAAAGCACCCCCTCTCCAAATGTTTTCTTCCTTCATCTTTTTGTTTTACTTTACACTACAGAATCTTAAATAAACAATTTAAATGCCTTTTGCATTTTAGACTAATTTAATTGGTTTATTATATGTTCATAATTTTGGATTTGTATGTGAATGATTGTTGACATTTCAATTTTTATTTATTGGTAGGAATGAGAACAAGTTATTAGATATTAATAGCCAAGGAAAACATAAGTGTAACATTACAAGCGGCCTCGTCTTCCCTCAATCTTGATACCTCGTCACCGATAGATAATTCTGATACCTTCACCAAGCCATTAAAATGATAGCCTATTGTCGCTAACATGTAATCAATTGGAGTGTATTTTAGTCCGGTATATGTATTTGCAACCATTTATACTTGTATTCACTGATAAATTTATATAATGAGAATATATTTTTTGATTAATGTAGTGGTATTTGTAGTATAAAATAAAGATTATATTGTGGATTGTTGTTTAACAATTAATATAAGGATTATGTTGTGCTGTTTTCTAGTATATTTTTTTATTTTCCATATGTTTTATTACCCTAAAACTGTTTTTTTGGAAGAAAAACTAAATATAAAATTCTATAATGTTATCATTCATCTCCACTAACAAATTTTTTTAGTTAAATATTGCAATTAACAACTTAAAAAATCTTAA
The DNA here is from genome assembly GCA_027575705.1 of Erythroxylum echinodendron. NCBI lineage: Eukaryota > Viridiplantae > Streptophyta > Magnoliopsida > Malpighiales > Erythroxylaceae > Erythroxylum > Erythroxylum echinodendron. The sequence goes on from JANZXR010000004.1 coordinate 7,982,326, forward strand.
ATATAATATTTAAATGGCGCTTCTCTATAACACAAAAATCTCAAGCCTAACGCAATGAAATCCGTACCAATGCAGCGTCGAAAAAATACTTTTATTTGACTCCTAATATTAGTGTCACCTTAATTTTAATACGTGAATATCCTACCAGAAATTAGTACAATTATACCAAACTTATATACATTTTTCAAAAAAATCATCAACCATTAAAAACAAGTACCAACTTTACTTTTATATGGAAAATACCATAATTGAGTACAAAAACTATCATGCCTCGGTATAAATTATACCATGCCTCATTATATGTAATACTAGTCCTATGTACAAAAAATACCATTAGTTATTAAAAATAAGTAACACTTATACTTAAAATGAGAATATCATGATTCACTGCAAATAATATCATACCATAATACAAACTATACTAGAACTCAGTATAGTCAATACCATACCAATGTACAAAAAATATCATCAGTCATTAAAAATAATAACACCTAGATTTTAAAATAGGAACCATGATTGAGCGCAGAGAATATTATGCCTTAATACAAACTATACCTGGACTCAAATCATTCAATATCACTGATATGTAAAAAACTACCATCATGCATTAAAACTTTGTAACAATTTCACTTTTATATGAGAATACTATGATTGAGTACAACTAGTACCAAGTATTGATGGACACTATAGTAGGATTATATGCATCTCATAAAACACATATTTACAAAAATTAACACCAATCATTACAAATAAGTAACACATTCACCTATCTAAAGGCAAATTGTGAAGGAAACAAATTGGTACATGATTGTATACTAATCGTGTTCGTTAAAGATTTTTTTTGACGCATTCAATGACATCCTCGTGTGGTCAATCGTGTTCATGTTAAAATTTCTAAAGGGACAATATAAATGACATAGATTAGGCATATGCTCATGTACAAAACTATATTAATTATAGGAATTCTTAGAAACAATTAACTATATACCCATGTGATCAATCGTGCTCATATTTGAAATTTTAAAGGGATACTGTAAAGGGTATAAATTGATCTATACCTATGTATCAAACTGTGTCTATTATTGTAATTCAAATTTTTATGGTTAATAAAATAATTTTATTTATAAAAATCTTCCTTGGGAAGCTTCAAGTACTCTTCCCATATAATAGAATATAGTTATTATCACCTCCTTCTTTTATTTCTTAGAGTCAAATAGAACCTATAAGTAAACAATCTAAATCTCTCTTAATTCTTACAACCTGTTGTGTTTTAGATATGGTTTTTAGGGTATTGAGTTTGTTTAAAATGACTTAGTTAGGAAGATATAGAATAGGGGATACTATGATTTACTTGGTATGTGTTATTTAATAGTATTGGATCATAATTCATTGCTTATAGACTAATTTATTAGCAAATATACTTTGGTTTTCATAGATGTTATGTTTGGTATAATTGAAACTTTTGTTTTTATTGTCAGAGTCCACAAACGAAGAAAAAAGTTATAATTACAACACCATCTCGTGCATAAGAAGGAGAGAATAAAAGCATAAAGGAGAAACAAAAGGTAACAAGGAAGGATTTTATTGAGATTAATATAATGAAAAATAAATTTATTTTGATTTGAAAATTCAAGATGTAGGTTAAAGATGAATTTGTTACCTATGAGATAATTAAAAAAGTGGGAGTATAAAGTATAAAGTATTATATTTGTGATTAAGTATAACTGTTATCTGATTATAAAAATATTGTACGAGTAATTGCATAGTTATCAAATTTGTTACTAGTTATAGAAGGTCTTCGAATTGATGTAGTCTTATTTTAGAGCATCTAAAGTGGATCACTAATGTATGATATGGTGAATTCTAAGATAGAGAGGTCTAGGGTTAGGAGGAATCTGTACTGTTGATTGTGTGATTGATTTAGCCTAGATAAGTTATCATTAAGAATAAGGGGAATGAGTAAATAAGATTAGTGGTAAGAACTATTTCATAGATTTTAGGAGTTCTAAATGGAAGCAAACGAACATGGACAATAACCAATAAGGATAAGTTGTTGATACTTCATAGGAGTACAAAGTTAATAATCTCAAAATCATGATCATCAAGTTCTTCCTTGATAAAGTAAGGAGTTCATAGATGGTGGATATTCTTGGCATAAATTTTTTCTACACGCGTTAATTGTTTTTTATGCCTAGATTCCAATTATGTTATTAATATACATGTACTAGATATTGTAGTCAATGCCGACTACTTTAATTTAAGATTTCATCTTGAGTCATCTTTGCAAACATACTCCCAGGTTCTTGTCAATTGATATATAGAATTGTATAGTTATTAATATACATGTACTAGATATTGTAGTCAATGCCGACTACTTTAATTTAAGATTTCATCTTGAGTCATCTTTGCAAACATACTCCCAGGTTCTTGTCAATTGATATATAGAATTGTATAGTATGTGCAATTGAATAAAAATGGCTTATTTTTTAATTTTTTACTGATATTTTATCTTAATAAGTTATGTGTTAGCCAACACTTTAACTAGAGAAAGATGGCCAAGATTACAAATTGGGTTGATGTCAATATTAACAAGATAATGAATGCTGATAGGGTCTTAGAATAAGAGAACGAGAAATTGAAGACAATGTTATTGTTAGAAAATTTATGATAGATTACTATGAGGATCACCTAAAGAAGAGTCATGATGCAAGAAGTAGCAAGGAAAGTGCGAAAGGCTTTATGAGAGGTGATAGTTGCCAAGGTAATGAAAGAATAACTTATTAGATTAATGTATTTATTTAATTTTTGGTTTATATGTAGATAGTTATGAACATTTTAATTAGTGTTATGGATGATAAAAAGTCCTAAGGTATGAGGAGGTATTGATACCTAATATTAATAGTGAGCAACTAGTCTTGAGGTATGAGGAAATGCGAATAATAGACCAAAAATGTGTCCCAAGGTATGAAGAGGCATCGATGTTGAAGAAAGATAAGGATAGGGATACCCTGACCAGTGTGGAGGCTATGAAGGAAAAGAAAATAGGTGAACAATTAATCTAGAGGTATAAAGGGATGCTAATGACAGACTAAAAACAGAAGATTTCTATAGGCATGATAAGATGTTAATGATACAGAAAGATAATGATGAGACAATCAACAAACAAAAGGAGACAACAATTAAAGAGAGGACAAAGAAAATTAAGTTAAAGGAAATATTATATATTGAAGAAACCTCGTTTAGATTTGGATTATGATTTAATGAAATTTTGACAATTTAATTGAAATATAGATACAAAGGGATTTAAAGGAGAGTGTTAGTGGTGGTATATACATGAAGTTGGTGCCATTTAGTAAGAAATCTAAATCTAGTAGGAAAACTCCAACTTTTGAATCTATATATATATTAAAAACCTCTAAAGAAAAGATGGTGAAAAAACAAGGTAGTGTAATTATTACGTTATGATAAAATTAATATTGATGCACTTACTATTGAATATTTGTTGAAATGTTTTTGTAAGTTTGTTGATAATGACATTACCAAAAATGTTAGGTTTCATCTTATAATGAGTGAAGTACTTTTATGATTTAGGCTTAAAAATTGTATAAGTAATATGACGGATAATTTTGAATTTAATTTACAATATTTTGATTATTTACATATATCTTATGATATGAATACCTAACAATTTGTTAACGAGTTTTCATTAATTTTTTTTTACTTGAGAGTGTAATTCTTAGAGTTTGTCTAGGTAGGTATGTAATGAACTCAATACTTAACCTATTTGGTTATAAACAAAATGATAATAAATATTATGATGGAATTAAATATGACGTTTTAATGTTATTAGATAGATGTAAACCAAATGTTGGAGGAAAACGTAGACAAATGTTTGTCATTATTATTTTCTTGTTTATTATTTCCTAGTATACAAGAAATAGTGGCAAAGATTTGGATATTGATATTGATGCACGCATGACTTGTTTGATAAGTATATTTTATCTATTTAAATTGGCACTTTTGTATGAAATAATAATTTAGATAATAATTTGTAGTTAAATATTCTTCTTCTCATAAATTTTCAACCTTATACTTTAGAATGATTATTGGTGGTGTTGCTTCATTTCAATGGAAGAAAAGGTGATTATGATATTCAATTCCAATAATGAAGAGTATGGCATTATAAAGAATTTGTATAAAGCACTAGTAGGTTGCAACATGTCGTTTGTATTGTATTTCATAATATAAATTTGATCTCATTATAAATAAGTAACAAATATTGTTTTTAAGGCTATAGGCATATGTCTTATAATAGGTGTTGGGGTCTTTTATATTGGAATATAATGATAAAGTTTTGTGATACACTTTTTATATCTCTTACATAAGATAATTTCCAATGTAATAGAACATGTAAGAAAGATATTATGTTTATCTCTGCCTAAATGCAGAACCTATTTTTACTATTATATATATTGTTATTAAGTTAAATTATAAAGAATTAATAATTTTTTGATTATGTATATCTATTGATGAACAAAGCAACAATTGTGGGATTTACTTGTATTATGCCTTATAATTTTGGTACAGGAACTAGGAGCTTCGATCATATTTTTTATAATATGTTCATGTTCATATGTTATATATACCCTGAAACATGCAATATATTTTTGTTAATGCATATGACTTGTAATGGAAGGAGTCGACTAAGATTCAAAAGCATACATATGATTGGGTGATGTCAAGTGATTTCAACTCCTTACACGCTTAATACTAACCTTTTATAACCAAACTTTGAATAAAACATGCATTTGAACTCATAAACTACTGATTTTATTTTTTATGCAAGAATTTTGTTATTGTAGAGATTATTGGTAATTAAGGTAGTGAAAAAAGTATCAGTTGTAAGTTAAACTTATAATTCATTTTATATGACTTTATCTTACATTAGTTAAGTCGTTCCATTTATATTTTAGTACTAACTCTTTTTATGAAATATTAACTCAAATAAAGAGTATCTATTTTAATTATAATAAAAGGTAAAAAGAAAAATAAAAAAGTTATCAAGAACATATTTTTACAATAAAATGACAAGGAAAAGTGAGAACTATATAGAATAAGAGGAAAAAGTTTGAAATCTAAACACCACAAGTGAGCTCTTATTGCTTTCTCAATGCAAAATTATACATCTCTAAACTCTATCCAAGTAGTTAAAAAGGTATTCTACATAATTAGCTTAACAATGATTAAAAATAAATATCCCTCTACTATGCACTTTATAATTGGGAAAAATAGAATCGACATAAGCATAAATTATTATATTTAAGAGCCAATGTTTAATAACATGACTAAAGGTGATGAGGTATGTCTATGAATTTCTTTATCAAGCAAGATACCAGCTTTAAGTTTATAAGGATGAATCATAAAATTAAAAGGCAAGTATTTACCACTAGTGCCAACTGTTATTTCCTCCCATTATTTGACAAGAATATTTACAAGGTAATATAATGGCTGACTAAACAATTACTTCCATATCCCATCTGTGAAGAAAATATAATAATAAAACTAGATTATGTCAGAATTAAGATTGATCTAACATATTCTTAATACATTTCTACCCTTCTAGTTAACAAATCTGAAAAGTAAATAATGCTTTTATATGTAATAAGGACAAAATTAGAGAAATACCTATATGTATATGAGATAAATGCATAAGATAACTCCATATTTCTACTCTCTAAACTTAGGTAGATAACAAATATTTTAGAAAAAATGAAAAGAGATTAACAATTCAATGATACAATGAATTTCTCACTGTTGCATTAAAAAAATTACTTCCAAAATAAAATATTTGAATATTAATTGGATTTATCAAAGTAGGAGTTAGTATTGTCCGATGTCAATTTTTTGGTAACAATATCCTCCAAGCTAACTTTGCAAGACATAATGATCATAAACCAACTTTTATCATTTTAGGTGTCTTAAAATTGGAAAACTCTACTTTTAAGGTTTAAATTTTAGGGGTCCACATTAGTTTCCTATATGGGAATACCATGATTATGTGCAAAATATACCATGTATCGATGCATACTATATTAGGGCTCAATATATCCAATACCACAAGTTATAAAGAAAAAGTTATCTTACACAGTAAATACAAGTTACTCATTCACTTATCTAGAGCCACATAGTATTGAACATGGTTTAGTGCTCATCTATATACTAAATTGAAATTAAGCTTGGGCCTAGTTTGATAAGTTTGACCTAAAGTTAATAGGTTTGGTCTGAATTGACTAAATCTTGAGTCCTGTTAGGAATGTTTTTTAAAAAATTTTAGGCTTTGACTTGGGCTCAGACTTGTGCTCCATAGCTTGGCTTAGCATAATTTTTGACTATATATAAAAATTCCTATATACTTTAGACCCGTCAACTCCTCTATTCTTCTTTATCACTATTGACACCTTTAACTTCTCTTAGTTTGTCTCTTAGTGTGTATCTTCTTTTCTCTCTTTTGTTTTTCAACTATATATATTTCATGGTTCTCACTTTTTTCATCTCTTTTTTTGACCATTTTATCAAAAAGTAGTCTTCTTTTTCATGTACTCTTTTAACACTGGTAATGAATTACACTGCATATCTCTTTATATTTTTACGCTTGCATCTTTCTCGTTATCTTGAAGTTTTGAGTGAGAAGAGAAAGTATAAAGAAGTGAGTATCTTTTAGTAGCAACAAAAGAGATAAGACCTTGATTTGGATTTTGAACTCAAATAAAGAGTATCTATCTTAATTATAATAAAAGGTAAAAAGAAAAATAATGAATTTATCAAGAATATATTTTTACAATAATATGAAAAGGAAAGTGAGAACTATATAGAACAAAGAGGAAAAGGTTTGAAATCTAAACACCACAAGTGAGCTCTTATTGGTTTCTCAATGCAAAATTATACATCTCTAAACTCTATCGAAGTAGTTAAAAGGTATTCTACATAACTAGCTCAATAATGATTAAAAATAAATATCACTCCATTATGCACTTTATAATTGGGAAAAATAGAATTGACATAAGCTTAAATTATTATATTTAAGAGCCAATGTTTAATAACATAACTAAAGGTGATGAGGTATGTCTGTGAATTTCTTCATCAAGTAAGATACTAACTTTAAGTTTATAAGGATGAATCATAAAATTAAAAGGCAAGTACTTACCACTAGTACCAACTGTTATTTCCTCCCATTATTTGATAAAGTTAGTATAATGGCTGACTAAACAATTACATCCTGATCCCCTCTATAAAGAAAATATAATAATAAAACCAGATTATGTTAGAAATAAGATTGATCTTATATATTCTTAATACATTTCTATCCTTCTAGTTAACAAATATGAAAAGTAAATAATGCTTTTATATATAACAAGGACATAAATTAGAGAAATACCCATATGTGTATGAGATAAATGCATAAAACAACTCCATAATTCTACTCCCTAAACTTGGGTAGATATCGAATATTATAGAAAAATATGAAAAGAGACTAACAATTTAATAATAACAATGAATTTCTCACTATTACAATAAGAAGAAAATTGCATCCAAAATAACATATTGAATATTACTTCAATTTATCAAAGTAGGAGTTAGTATTGTCTGATGTCAATTTTTTGGTAGGTTTATCCTTTAAGCTAAATTTGGAAGACATAAGGATCATAAACCAACTTTTATTATTTTAGGTGTCTTAAAATTGGAAAAATCTACTTTTACGGTTTAAATTTTAGGGGTTCACGTCAGTTGCCTATTTGGGAATACCATGATTATGTGCAAAATATACCATGTATCGATGCATATTATATCAGGGCTCAATATACTCAATACCAGAAGTTTATATAGAAAAAGTTATTTCGCTCAGTAAATATAACTTACTCATTCACTTATCTAGAGGCACATAGTATTGATCATGGTTTAGTGCTCATCTATATACTAAATTGAAAATTAAGCCTAGGTCTAGTTTGATAAGTCTAACCTAAAGTCAATGGGTTCGGTTTGAATTGACTAAATTTTGAGTCCCATTAGGAATGTTTTTAAAAAAATTTTAGTCTTTGAGTTGGGCTCGGGTTTAGGCTCCAAAGCTTGGCTCAACGTAATTGACTATATATAAAAATTCCCATCTTCCCTAGACCCGTCAACTCCTCTCTTCTTCTTTATCACTATCGACACCCTTAACTTCTCTTTAGTTGTCTCTTAGTATATATATCCTTTTCCCTCTTTTATTTATCAACTATATATATTTCATGGTTCTCACTTCTTTCATCTCTTTTTTTTGACCATTTTATAAAAAATTTGTCTACCTTTTCATGTACTCTTTTAACACTAGTAGTGAATCATAGTTTATATCTCCTTATATTTTTAAGCTTGGATCTTTCTCATTATCTTGAAGTATTATAGTGAGAAGAGAAAGTATAAAGAAGTGAGTATCTTTTAGTAGCAACAAAAGAGATAGGATCTTGATTTGGATTTTGAGCTCAAATAAAGATTATCTATCTTAATTATAATAAAAGGTAAAAAGAAAAATAAAAAAGTTATCAAGAGCATATTTTTACAATAAAATGACATGGAAAAGCGAGAAATATATAGAAAAAAGAGGAAAAGGTTTGAAATCTAAACACCACAAGCGAGCTGTTATTGGTTTCTCAATGCAAAATTATACATCTCTAAACTCTATTCAATAATACAATGGATTTCTCACTATGACAATAAGAAAAAAATTGCTTCCAAAATAACATATTTGAATATTACTTGGATTTACCAAAGTAGGAGTTACTATTATCTGATGTCAATTTTTTGGTAAGTATATCCTCTAAGCTAAATTTGGAAGATATAAGAATCATAAACCAACTTTTATTATTTTAGGTGTCTTAAAATTGGAAAACTCTACTTTTAAGGCTTAAATTTTAAGGGTCCACGTTAGTTGCCTATGTGGGAATACCATGATAATGTGCAAAATATACCATGTATTGATGTGCACTATATCAGGGCTCAATATAACCAGTACCACAAGTTTAATTAAGCAAAAGTTATCTCAGATGGTAAATATAAGTTACTCATTCACTTATCTAGAGGCATATAGTGTTGAACATGGTTTAGTGCACATCTATATACTAAATTGAAAATTAAGCGTAGGTCTTGTTTGATCATTTTGACCTAAATTCAATGGCTTTGGTCTGAATTGTCTGAATTTTGAGTCCCATTAGGAATGTTTTTAAAAAACTTTTAGGCTTTAAGTTGGGCTCGGACTTGTGCTCCATAGCTTGGATCAGCGTAAAGTTTGACTATATATAAAAGTTCCCATCTACCTTGGACCCGTTATCTCCTCTCTTCTTCTTTATCACTATCGACACCCTTAACTTCTCTTTGGTTGTCGCTTAGTATATATCTTCTTTTCTCTCTTTTGTTTTTGAACTATATATATTTCATGGTTCTCACTTTTTTCATCTTTTTTTTAACCATTTTATCAAAAGTTATCTACTTTTTCATGTACTCTTTTAACACTGGTAATGAATCAGAGTGCATATCTCTTTATATTTTTAAGCTTGTATCTTTCTCATTGTCTTGAAGTTTTATAGTGAGAAGAGAAAGTATAAAGAAGTGAGTATCTTTTAGCAGCAACAAAAGAGATAGGATCTTGATAGTGGGTATCTCTTTATGCTCTTAAGTTTGCATCTTTATCACTGCTTTAAAGTTTTTTAGAGAGAAGACAATGTATAAAGAAGTAGGTATGTAACACCCGGTATCTAGTTTACCCAGTACACCGAAATAAATCGGTATTTGAGACTAATGTCATTAAAATCACATGACAGTGAATAATAATTTTTGGCAACATCAAATTAATGATGCATGCAGGAAATTGTACGAGCAGATGTTTAAGAACCAGTGCAAGAGTGGCATTTTTGTAATTAATGGACAATGAGGCTTATATAAGAAGCTAGTTAGAAAGAAGACAAAACTTTGTCTTCTTCCTTCTCCCTCACCCACGAAACCACCATGGAAGTTCCCTTTCATTTTTTTCAACCCTTGTAACAAGATTGGGAAGGAGAATCAAGCCATTCCATCCATATAAAAAGGTAAGCCTCCATCCCAACACTTAGTTCTATCAATTGAAGCTTAGTTTTTCTCTCTCTTCTTTCTCATGGCTATGAAACCCATTTGATGGAATGTATGGGTTTGATGATTTTGATGATGATTTTTCATTCTTTCATGTCTAATGAGACACTAACATGAAGAAATTTCATTTTTATGGTGATTTGGGGCTAAAATCAAAACCTAGGGTTTTGGAGTTTAAGCTGTCAATGGAGACAGATTCGTAGGTCCTCTTTTTACATTTTTTTTGAGCTGTTTAACATGTGAATTTGGAGAAACTCAAAACACAAAATTTGTAGATACAAATGTATAATATATCCCTGAATTTTGTTCACGAATTTAGGGTGATCCAAATAAATGAAAAAGGCCCCGAAGTGAAACTGGTTCAGAATACTAGCGGGATTGAAACACGAAATGAAAGTTGATTGTTTGAAGACTTTAGAGTTAGAATTGGATGATGAGTTCTTCTTAAAAAATGCTTGAAAATGTGTAATATAAGTGCTGTATAAAGGAAATTTTAATTGTGTGTATTCTGTGAGATATGGATGAATAAGTGAAGGGTGTTGCTAACCTCAGTAACACAGAAGAGATCAGAAACAGGTCAGGATTATAAAAATCACAAAAAATCCAAATTACATCTTTTTTTTTGAGCATTCTTTGGATATATGATAGTCATGTGACTCTATTGAAAATGAAGTTTTAATCACCTTAATTGGATGAGAAATGAATAAGTTATAAGGTTTTGAGACAGGAATAGTCCAACTCATGACTGAA
>JANZXR010000004.1:8008707-8029201 GCA_027575705.1 Erythroxylum echinodendron
TATTTTTATTTATATAGAAATATATACAAACAATTAAATAATAATTTTAAATATATTTTCTATTTTTCATTAATTAAAATTTTATTAAAATTTTATTTTTTTATTAATTACATCCCATTTACTATTAATAATATAAAAATATTATTATTATTATTTATTTAATAAATTTTATTTTATTTTATTTTATTCTATGTTATTTATATTTTAAAATAATTTATTTTTTATTTATACAGAAATATATACAAACAATTAAAGAATACTTATTTATATATTTTATATTTTCATTAATTAAAATTTTTATTTTATTATTAATTATATGCAATTTAGTATTAATAATATAAAAATAATATTATTAATTATTTAATAAAATTTATTATGTTAAATATTATTCTGTTCTATTTAATATATTAATCCTATTTAATATAATATTATGAATTAGTCATATTTAGTATTACGAAAAATTATTGAAGGTATATTAGGTAGTTTGTATTTATCAGTTTACGTTCCATCTTAAACCCCCCAAATTGGAGGTTTCTTATTTTCACCGTCTAGGATGGAATGGGACATAACATGAAACCCTCTACTTCCATCCCATCCCATTCCATTCCATTATAAAACTTCCTTCCAAACGATCGAAGTGTGTTTCGTTCCATTCTATTCCATCCTCAACCCCTCAACCAAATACAGCCTAAGGGTGAGCTAAATGAGCTCAGTGAGTGTAACCATTTTACTAAAAAAATTTAACTTTTCATAACACATAATTATAATATTCCTATACAATCATAAAGCTCATGGTAAAGCATTGGCCATAACAATTTATTCGTGCATCATCAAATTTGTTAATAAATAACATTTTTTAAAACACAATTTCAATTTTTCTGAAGTACTATTCCAAAATGGTTTTCAACATTAAACTCGTAATATCCAAGTTTCCATTTTCCATCTTGAACAATAAGCAGTGGTGGTAATAAGTTTTCTAAAAACTTTTATATTGAAAATTAGTCAACCACTAAAATTGTTACCATAAGGTACCTCTTAAAGCACTATTTACAGAGCTAATTCTACCTCTCTTACCTTTAATAGGTTAACCGCTATAAATATACAGGTATAATAACATGTAGAAAGCTTAGCAATGTACCATAGGCGAAAACAAAACCACAGGCAAAAATAACTCTTACATTTACGACTCATCTTATTCTCTAGATCAAGTATGGGAGGATTCATAATTGAATTATTTCAATGTAACTCCTAGTTATATAACATTTAACTTTCAAATTAAAACTCATATATTGTCAAAGCATAAACTTTTGCTAGCAATATTCACTTATAAAATATCATTTGCATAAAATTCAGTGTAAATATTCATATATTGTCAAAGCATATACTTATGCCGACGACCTAGGTTAAGCATTTTTTATTATTTTGTTTTTTTTCTCTCATTAGGAATTGATTATGTTATCTTGGGTTTATTGGATTAGGTATTGAATGGTGATGATTTTAATGCTCTATTGAATCGTTTTTCATAAGAACCTATTGCTAGAATCAAATGTAATATGTAATTGTTATATTCCCAATTGATGTGTACTGACTAATGGTTTCGAATCATTAGAGATAACATAGCATAGGTTAAATAATCAGAGCTTGTGTGATTGTTTCCTAAATTGGTCTATTTTTTTGATTCATAATGCATTTATCTAGATAAATTTAGAGAGCTTATTCTAGGTTTCCCAATAGCTAGGGTTAATTAACTAACGCTTCGTGATTAACTCGGATCTAAGGAAAAATCAGGATTAATAAAGCTTATTGTTAATCTACAATCGATAATTGCTAAGAGAGATAAAAGAACAACAAATCAATGAATTATGCTTAATTAGGGTGTAGGCAGAGATTGAACCAAAGAACCAAATCCATACTGAATTCTCCAATTTTATTATTTTTCGCATGTTTTCTTTAATTTTTTTTATTAGTTTAATTTTATTTTATTTTCTTATTCCAAAATTCACCCTATTACCTAAACATCAATTAATTTCATTTCATAGGCTAACCAAACACTTCCTGTGGGACCTAGACTCACCACTGCTACAGTAGTAGTCTAATTATTTTGTTTTGGAAAGTGTTATGATGCGCCAGTCGCATGCCTCCCTTCTTAGGCACATATTGCACAAGACTCATGCACTTGCTATTTGAAAAATGGGTATATAATGCCTATATGTAAAAGCTTCACCACTTCCTTCTTCACAACCTCTTACATATTTGAATTTAACATTCTTTACCTCTCTCCCACTGTCTTGCATCCTTCTTTAAAGTTAATCCTATACATCACCACATTGGGTCTAATCCCCCTGATATAAAAAATTTACCACTCATGGCTCTTATCCTCTTTGTAATGGTCTCTACCACTTTATCTTCTTGCCCAAAATCCAATTGGTTGGAAATGATAATGGGTAGGGTGTGGCCTTTACCTAGAAAGGGTTTTAGTTCTACAGTGGGTGGTTTTACAATGAAGGGTGGTGTGGATGTATCCATTCTCTCTAATTTCTCTTTCTCACCCTCTTCACATAATTCCTCTTCGCTCACACTCTCATCTATATGCACTTCAACAACTTCCTTAACTTCCTTTTCAACTTCCTTCACACAATCATCCACAGCATCAATCTTCATACATGTACTTCCATCCACCGACTTCTTCAAAGATTTAGTCATATTGAATTCAACCTGCTCCTCACCAATTCACAAAACTATTTTCCTTTATGGACATCAACTAATGCCCTACTAGTATTTATAAAGAGCCTACCCAAAATTAATGGACAATTCCTATCTTCTTTAAAATCTAACAAAACAAAATAAATAAAAATTATAAATTTATCCACTTTTACCAAAACATCTTCTACTACCCCAAATGACATTTTGATGGATTGATCTGCAAGTTAGATAAGCATGGATGTTAGTTTGACCTCTCCTCGCCCCATTTTCCTGAAAAATAAACAAAGGCATCAAGTTAATACTTGCTCCTAAATCACATGAGCATTTAGAAAATTCAAATCATCAATAACACATGAAATAGTAAAACTCGCTAGATCTTGTAGTTTTGAAGGCATTGTGTTTGTGATGATTGAACTACAGTTCTTCATCAAGGTCACCTTCTGATTGTCCTCGTAAGTGCGCTTCTACATCAATATGTCCATGAGAAACTTCACATACTTGGGAATACACTCTAATGCCTTCACAAAAGACAAATTAATATAAAGCTTCTTCAACTTCTCTAAGAATTTGAAGAATTGAGTGTCTACTTGATATTGTCTTACCCTCTACAGATATGGAATCTTAAGCTTGTAGGGTGGTGGTGGCACATATGGCTTCTCTTCTTCTTTCTCTTCTACCTTCTCTTGTTCTATCTCTTTGCCTTTACCTTTCTCCTTTTGTTAGCTATCCTCTTGCACACTTTCCTCCTTCAATTGCTTGCCACTCTTACGTGTGATCGCCTTGAGTTGTTCCTTTGGATTGGCCTTAGTGTTGCTTGGTAAGCTTCCTACATTCCTATACGATAAAGCATTAGCAAGTTGACTTACCTGTACCTCTAAGTTGTGGATAGATGAACTGTGATTCTTCGCAAATCAAAATTTGCCTCCATTCTCTTTTAACTCTCTTTTTTTCTTCTTTGACCTTCCTCTTGGCTTAGGACTTTTGAACCCAATATGTCCATTATCTTGACCATTTTTCTCTTCAAAGACCCAAGCCAGTATTGTTGAAATCTGGGAGGTCTTTGTACTCTCACTTGGCCACCTGTATTGTTAGTATTCCATAAAAAATTTGGGTCATTTTTTCTCTAGGATTATAAGTGTTAAGAGTATGGATTGTTACCTCTTTGCATCTGGCTCAAGTAATTTATTTGTTTTATACCACTGGTTCCCAGAAAGAAGCATTCAGTTATGCCATAGTTTTCTTGCATATATAACTCATATTGTAATTGCATGGCCTTGAATTTGGATGAAGAAACTCCTTGCATATTGCTCAACTGCTTGGTGAGGGTGGTAATCTATGCTTGCAAAATTGTTATTGAATCAATTGGAATCATCCCTTTTTGCTCCTTGGACTCCTTTCATTTGACCACATATAGTTGTTGCTCGCCAACTCTTCCAAAAGGTCATAAGCCACATCAATAGTTTTCCTCATCAAAGACCCTCTTTTAACTGCATCTATGGCTCCCCTTGTGCTCTAATTCATACCACTATGGAATGTTTGCAAAAGGAACTCCCTCGAAAGGTTTTGTTGAAGACAACTCCTTTGTAATTCCTTAAATCTCTCATAGGCTTCATACAACGACTCCCCATCACTTTGTTGAAAGTTTATGATCTCCATGATGATTCTTTTTGTCTTAGTCAAAGAGAAGTACTTAGCTAGGAAAGCTTAGGCTAGCTAAGCCTAAATAGTGATTTGCCCTTAACTGAGTGAGTTATGCCATGCCTTTTCCCGATCCCTCAAGGTAAAAGAAAATAATCTTAACCTCACAGCATTATCAAACATCTTATTAAACCTAAAGGTGTCATAGATCTTTAAGAAATTAGCAAGATGGGTGTTGGGATCTTTGTTTGACAACCTATAAAACTGTACACTACTCTCAAGTATGTTAAGGAGCGTTGGCTTAATCTCAAAGTTATTGGCTTGAACTGCAGGCCTTGCAATTCCTTGAGGATTGAAACCTGGCTTTATAAAGTCCATTAATGTCCTATCAGCTCCTCCTTGCTCTCCTACTTCTGCCATATTCCTTTATATTCTATCTTGAAGTCTAGCTTTTCTTAGCTCTCTTTTATGCCTTGTAATGTTTGGAAACTCTTCTTCGATAAGCTAGACCTTCTCATGTTCCTTATGTTTATACACCTACAAATATGCAAGGAAGAGTATCAAACACGTTTAAACTAAAGTCACCCAAACTAAACAAGATGCTAAACAAAACAATCGCCAGCAACGACTCTAAAAACTTATTGAATGCACAAACAACCTACTTGTTTTACACTAAAAACTGCAAGTGTACGGGTTATTACTTGTAGTAAAAAGCAAATATCATCCCATAGGGATTGTGCTTAGGCAACACTTAATTCAGATTATGCTTTGTTTAAAACTCAAATTCAAATAATAAAAACTAAAAAATAAACTAAATCGAACAAACTAGAAATAAGCAAATAATGTAACAAAAGTGCAGAAACTTTATTTCAAGATTAAAGATTAGAGATCACTTTTTCCCTATCTTGTCTCTCTCTTACCGTGTTGATTGAATTATGCCTTACCTAAGATGTCCTAATGTTTCAGTCACCCTCTCCTAAAATGTAATTAAATGTCTCTAGCCAAATTAAATGGAATTGACTATGCAATCTCGCAATCTACAAAATCAATCCACCAATTTAACTAGTTATGAAGTTATCCTATAGGTAATCAACTAATTAGTCAAGATCTCTCTCTAACTATTCAATTAACTTGATAAATGCAGTTCTATAGGGTGCTAACTCTCATTGTACAGCCCTACACAGTTTACCTAACTCAATTTGTCAATATATTGTAAGTTTTAAGCACAACATTTATCAAAAGCATTCATTCATTCAAAAAAACAAAGTAGGAGTTCAACAAGTAGTTTAAAAGTAATATCTACAATCAATTCAGCAGGAGTTCAACAAGTAGTTTAAAAGGAATATCTACAATCAATTCAGCCACTCATAATAGTAATAATTTCAACAATATCCATATTCTCCAGAATACAAAACATATTAAAAAAAACAATAAAATAAATACAATGATAGCTTTCTTCCCTTTTTGTATATGAAAATCTGGAAAATGGAAGCTCTTGATTATCCATCCCAATTTCCACCCTTTCCACCTCAAAGCTAGTGACTTCTCATGAACAATGGTGGTTGCTGACTATCTATATGTCTTAGTCACCTAGGTTTTTTCGAGGTCCGAAAAGTCCCTTGAAAGCTTGAGTCTGGAAGTGTCCTTGCAGGTCATAATCGTGGCCCTTGAGTAAGCTCTCTATCATGATCGTGGCATGGGTCAATCCTGGTGCTTTCAACGATCGTGGGCCAATCCCGGTGCTTCTATCATAATAGGCCACCATCATGGGCCTGTGTTATAGCCTGGGTTCCCTTTGAAACTCCTTCGTTCTTTAATATTGACTATGAAAATCCCTATAAAACACTTAAAACATAAATACTTAACAAAGTAACACAATTCAAACCTAAGCATATGATAAATAATCAAATTAACAAATAAACACAAACCAAACTACCCATTAAAACAAGATGCAATTTACATCTATCACTCAGGCTATCGTTAATCTATCATAAATAACTTGAATTTTATTTGCTGTCACCTGTACAAGCTCAGGACCTATCAGTTTCCTTGCACTACCTCATCCCAATATACTAGTGTTCCACATTTTCTTCCATAAAGTTCCTCAAAAGGAGCCATGCCAATATTGGCTTGACAACAGTTATTGTACACGAACTCCATTAGTGGGAGGTGCGTGTCCCAATTCCCCCTGAACTCTATAACATAAAACCTAATCATATCCTTAAGCTTCTGAACAGTCCTCTCTGACTATCCATCCTTCTGAGGGTGAAAGGTAGCACTAAACTTCAATCACGTACCTAAGGCCTTTTGTAAACTGGGCCAAAATCGTGATGTAAACCTAGGGTCACAATTTGAGACAATAAAGATCGACATACTATAGAGTCTCACTATCTTATCCATATACAGCCGGGCTAACTTTTTTAAGGGATAATCATTCTTGATAGAAAGGAAATGTGTGAACTTTGTTAACCTGTCCACTATCAACCATATAACATCATGCCTCTTTTAACTCCATGGAATTCATAATACAAAGTCCTTAGTAGTCTTCTCCTACTTCCATTACGGGATAGGGAGGGGCTACATTAATCCCGCAGCCTTCTGATGTTCTAATTTTAACTATTAACTAGTTATATACTTAGAAACAAACTCTGTTATTTCCTTCTTCATCCCCTACCAATAGTGTTTTTTGAGAGTTTGGTACATTTTCGTGCTACCCGGATGCATATCGTAAGTTGAGGAGTAAGCTTCTTCTAAGATCTCTTTCTTTAAGTCTCCGACATCCAGTACATATAATCGTTGCCCCCTTATCACTGTACAATCTTCCTTGATGGTAAGATCCATTCTTTGCCCTATGTCAATTTCTACCTTCAATTGCATCAACTGTGGATCTTGTTTTTGTCCCTTTCTAATTTGATCCACTAAGATGGGATGAACGTGAAAGTTAGAAATTAATGCCCCTAAGTCTGTCATATCTAATCTCACTCTTAGAGACCTCATTTTCACAAGAAGTGGAAGAAATATCATCTTCAATTATGCTATCAAATTGGTAGGTCTCCTATTTAAGGCATCAGCCATTACATTGGGTTTTCTAGGGTGGTACTCTATCGTACAATCATAATCTTTTATTAACTCCAAACACTGCCTCTGCCTCATGTTCAGTTCCTTCTGAGTAAATAAATATTATAGACTCTTATGATCGGTGAAAATCCTACAGGGAAAATCATACAAGCAATGCCTCTATATTCTCAATGTAAAAACTACTGCTGCTCATTCTAGATCATGCGTGGGTAATTATGTTCATGCTTCTTTAATTGCCTAGAAGAGTCGGCTATAACCTTATCATTCTACATGAGTGCACACCATAACCCCTATCTTGAGGCATCACTATACACTATAAATCCATCAGTCCCTGTCGGTAATGTGAGTACAGGAGTTGTTGTTAATCTTTCTTTCAATTCATCAAAACTTCATTGACAGAAATCTAACCATTCAAACTTCTCCTCTTTTCATGTTAACTTGGTCAGTGTGGTTGCTATCTTGAAAAATCCTTCAACGACTTTCCTATAATAGCCAAACAATCTAATATACCTCATGAATTCCGTCACAGTGGTGGGAGGTATTTAATTATTAAAAACTTCAATCTTTTGGGGATCCATACTATATCCATTGGCTAAGAGGACATGGCCTAAGAAAGTAACTTTGTCTAGCCAAAACTGACATTTACTAAACTTAGCATATAGTTGGTGCTCTTGTAGGGTCTATAATACTATCTGAAGATGTTCTAAATGCTCCTCATTACTGCCTGAGTACAGAAATATCTCATCAATAAAATGATCACAAACTTATCTAGGAATTCTTAAAGCACTCTATTTGTCAAATATATAAAAGCAGCTGGTACATTCATTAATCCAAAAGGCATAACCAAGAATTTATAATGGCTCGTACCTTACCCTAAATGCAGTTTTCGAAATATCCTTGCTGCAGACTTTCAACTGATGATAACCTGATCTTGGGTCAATATTGAATAAACCTTGGATTCCTGTAGCTGGTTGAATAAATCATCAATCCTAGGGAGCAAATATTGGTAGTTAATTTTCATTTTGTTTATTTATTTGTATTCGATACACAACCTTAAACTCCCATCCTTCTTTTTAATAAATAGGATTGGAGCACACCCGCCCTCCTCCTGCCCATTGAGAAGTGCTGGGTCTCATGAAACTTATCTAATAACTCCTCCATTTGCACTTTCAATTCCTTTAACTACTTTGGAGCCATTCTGTACAAAGTAACTGAAATCGGTTGGGTTTCTGGAGGTAAATCAAACTCAAACTCTATTACCCTCTCTAGGGGTAATCCTAGAAGATCCTTCGAAAACATGTCATGGAGCTTTTTGATCACCAGAATATCTCTTAATTAAACCTTATCATTATTCTGTTCAATCATGTAAGCCAGATATCCTTGGCATCCTTTACAGAGCATTCTACTAGCTTCCATGGTAGTCATAATACTAATGGGAAGAACTTTCGATATCCCACAAAATATCACCTCTGATTTCCCTAATTGACTCAGCCTAACATCCTTTTTAAAAGAATCCACCTCGCTCAATGTGTGGATAACCAATCTATTTCAAGAATAACATCAAAATCTTAGATATCTAATATAAACAGGCTTTCCAGGAACTCCTTACCCTCAATCAGTATTCTACTATCTATGAACACTCTTTTAGTGAAGAGTAAGTTTCGAACTGGAATGGAAACTACTATCCCAGTGTCTAATAACTGAGGATCGACACTCAATTTTGCAAAAAATCCATAGACATAAAATAATATGTAGCACTAGGATCTATTAAAGCATATGCTAAGTGACATCTGGTGTGGCATCAGCCTCCTATGAAATGACTACGAAAACTTAGGCCTATGTATGGGGTCTACCTGTTTGTCTTGTAGGGTTTACTCCCCTTCCATTTGAACCTCTACTAGATCCAATAAAACTTGATCTTCTAGTCTAAGAACCCGGATTGCCTTGTTTGTAACCCTCTCTAGCTAGTGAAGGTGTTAAAAATCCAACCACTGACCCCTTTGCGATGACTAACCATGGACAATCTCTGATGAAGTGACCTTCCTAACCACAGTGAAAACAACCCATCATATTCATCTGACACTCACCTAAATGTTTTTTTCTAAAATAGTGCACTCTAGCACTGGGGTCCTAGTGTCATGTGAGTTTCTGGGCCTAGTTGGTGACCTAAAAGATCCCTGACTGGATGATCCACCTCCACTAAACCTCTTACCACCCATCCATCTTGACTTATTTTCTTGGCTGAACCCTGGGATGAACTACCTCGTACATTGTGTTTCTACTCTGATCTTGAACTCTGGGTGATTGTTGTTGCATTTCTCTCCACTTTTATTTCAGTTTCAACCAATTCCCCATAGTGTGTCTGTGAATCCAAAGATAGATGAATCCATAATCTAGGACTCAAGCCTGTAGTGAACCTTTTACACTTCTGCTCTTCACTATCAGCAATAAACGGAACACTTCTGACAAGTTCTAAAAATCTCTTCTCATAATCCGTCACTAATGTCAGACCTTGCTCTAAATGGAAGAACTCCTCTTCCCTTGCATCCTTATAAATCTATGGGTAAAATCTATTTGTTAATTCCCTTGCTGTTGGAATGGCTCTTTCGGGACATTCACGGCCTCGTCTATGCATCGTGTTGTGTACAGAGCAAAAATACAAATATGTAAAGCTATCAGTTTATGAAATCATATATGCGTAAATCACAACATTTTATTGGTCACCTTACTTTTAAAATAACATAAAACCCTTAAACCAAAAAGCAGGCAACCCTTTTTCTAAAAGGCAAGCTCTAATACCAACATTGACGGGCTCCTATCCTAAATTGACTTGGCAGCCTATCTAACACACTATGGTGGCCCTCTAGTCGATATCTAATCTAACTAAAAGGCTCCCATATAGCTAAGCCTATTGCCTTTTTTACCTACAAGGCTTAACTTAACAGTAAAAGACATAAGTAATAGAGTTCTTTTTTAAAATTTTGGTAGCATAACGGCTATATTCTAACCTTTCCAAAATTTTCAAGTCTTTGTAAAAGCTCAAAAACACTTCTATAATCATCTTAAAATCCCCATTACAAATTTTTTACTTTAGTCCATTCATAAGCAATCTTAATAATCACTTCAATAATCTTAAAAAACAAAGCTCAGACACATTCATGCATTTAACGTTAAAACATTCATATATATGCATTCTTTACATAAAATACAGTCCAAAACATATTCATGAAAATGAAAATGTTCCCAAAAACATTTATGAGGCAAAAAATGCCTACACAGTAGCATGTGATGAAGTTGACTACTCGTGCGGTGGAGTCCTTATTACTGAAGCCCCTAAGCATAAACCTGGGAGGTTTCATTTAAAAACAGAAAAGAGAATGTGAGCTAAACTAGCTCGGTGAGTGCTATATTTTCTATTCAAATCATAATTAACAATTTAGATCTCTTTAAAACAAATTCTCTTAACTCATATAATTCAATAAATACGAAACATATATGCTTCCCAAATTAAGTTTCTTAAATCGCTTTTCAAATAAATAGTGATGGCATTAAAAATGTCATGAATTTCTTACACGACATAGCCTGTCACTAACTTATTTTCCATATAGTCCTTAGGCATAAAGTCACGGAGTTGGTTCTACATTGCTTACCCATAACTGGTTAACCACTAGTTAAGAAGCTGGTTCTGCATCGCTTACCTGTAACTGGTTAATCATTAGTTACGGAGCTGGTTCTACATCTCTTACCTATACTAGGTTAACCGCTATGTATTAGCAGTTATGAAGCTAGATGTACATCGATTACCTGCAACTGATTAACCATTACTTGCGGAGTTGGTTCTACACGCTTACCTGTACTAGACTAACCATTATACACTGGTATAATATCATGTATAAAACCTATTCGTATACTGTAGGCTAAAAACCATTTCCTTTTTATCAACCAATATCATCATCTTAATATAAACTGAAGTTATATAAGAATTAGCTTTCAAATTTCAATTCATATATTGCTAAAACATAAACTTATACCAGCATTATTCATATAAAACTTATAATCAATGTTCACTTCACGATAAAATATAAATCATTTTCATAAAATCAATTTGAAGAACAGCCACTGTTTTGCAAACTTATCCCCAAGCACACTCACGTGTTTGGCACCTCTACTTTATCTACACAAACGCATTTTGCTTAGGCATTTATTTCCAAATTTAGAAATAAGAAATTAAAATTATAAATTTGCTTTAACTAAACTTAATATTAGTATTTAATCGCATGACATATACACTAATCGTATTTTCCTTTACTTCCCTAATCTAACTTATTGTTCTCTCTTTCCAAATATAACTTCGAAAGTCACTTAAATAATATGTTTCAAAAAACTATCTCACCCAATTTAATTCACGATATCACTATCATGCATGATGAGCTACAATTATGACCCTTATCTAGAATTCACATTAGGTGAGGTCTTCTAGAAATTTGTTACTTTATATCTATAGTTTCCATATCATCAAAAATTAGGCCATTTGAAGTTCTAAATCAAGAAACATCCACCAAATATCACAACCTGCTCCAACACAGGAGAGACATCAGATTGCCATTTTCAATCATAAATTCAAATATGATTTAGCCATAATTAGGTTAGATTATCTTTACAAATTTTTAGTACTATGTATTAGGTTTCATTTCCAGTTATAATCACCCAATTTGAAGGCCTGTAGGCTGATTTATGGCCAAACCAATAGGACTGGTTCAAACAAGCCTAAGACAGAATTCTACTACAAGTTACTCTTATGTCATATTCAACCAATTACATGCAAAGAAACACCAAAAGAACACCAAGGAACCATTGATCTTAAACACATCCATCCTATACTAAAAAACCATAAAAATTAGGAATTTAAGCTAGGAAAACTTAACACTTTTTCCTCCAATTTTTTGGGTATTTGTTGAACATCTTTACTTGATCAATTTTTATACTCATTTAATGGATTCCATATGTCACCTTCCTATTGGTTCTCTTTTAATGACTCTTCCTTCGACCAACACCATATAAAATGACCAAATTGCCCTTTAATGAATGCCAAAAAGACTAAATTTCTTTTTAATACACTTAATTCACCAATTAAAGGAATTAAATTCAAAAAATATTCCATAACTATCTTATCACCAAATTGAACATGAAATGCTCAAATTAGGGTCAATACTTATTGATTGGAAGCTTTAAAATTTTTCAAATGGGTTTAATCATTAATACCCATTACTTTCCAAAAAGGGCATTTTAGTCCTAAACTTTTGAAACTCTCGAAATCCATCCTATCGAGCTTATTTTCAATCTGATTCATTATCATTAGACTCTAATACTTATTCTAGATAATTTTCAATAGTTTGTGGTTGGGTTCCCCTAAAAATCACTATTCATTCAAAAATACTATTTATCAAACATAAAAATTTCTATTCAATGAAAGGAAAGGTTCGGGGTTTTACATCCACTCTACCCGAAGAAATAACGTTGAAACTCCAGCAGCTAGTTTAACCCCAATAATTCAAATCAATTCTCTTCAATATGAATCTAAATAAGACTCTCGATCTAGATGGATTTAAGGTCAATTTTTCCAAAGCACCTAGCATATCACTGGTAATCTGCTTATGGAAACTTCCTTGGAATTCCTGAAATCTAGAAGAATATTGAGGGAAATCAATGCTACTTATATATGATTCATTCTTACGCTGCTCAATGTCAATTCCTTTAATGAATTTTAACCGAGCTCATGTTGCAATACTATCTACACGTGATATCCAGGCTCCTTGTTAATAGATTAAAAGAGACCTTAAAACATATTATACATATTACTCAATGAGCTTTTATTCCTGGTAAAAGAATTTTAGATAACATCCTTTTGGTGTAGTAATTATTGAAAGACTATAATACTTACAAATCCATTAAAAGTTATGCCACCAAATTTGATTTCACCAAAGTTTTTGATAGTCTTCAATGGAGTTTCATCTTAATTAGCCTTGAATGATATAGCTTTCTTAGGTTCTTCATCAATTGGATTTATTCATGTATCTCAACCCTTTCTTTTATCATCCTCATCAATGGTTTTCCTACTAAGCAATTTAGAGGTTCTAATGGAATAAGGTAAGGAAATCCCCCCTCTCTTTACCTTTTTTCCATCTCTATGCAAATTCTCAATAGATTTATATGCTTCAATAATTCAAGCTATGTTGATTTCAACTTTCATCATAAACACAAGGAGATTTCCATAACCCATTTGTACTTTGCAAACGATCTCTTATTGTTATGTGGAGCGGACAATACTTCTAACTCTGTTTTACATCAATCTCTCCATTCCTTTTACAAGTTACCTAGTTTAAATAATAAATATTATAAAAGCAAAATGTATTTCTCCTCAGATATTACTAGTGCTGGTAGTATTTAATAAATATTTGATCTGAATGTGCATAGCCTACCCTTCAAGCATTTGGGGGTTCCTATATCTTTTGAAAAGCTGAAATATCAAGATTGCACATTGATATTAGAAAAGTATAAGAAAGTGATCAATTCTTGGCATAATAGAGCACTTTTACAAGCTAGAAGATTTTGGTTTATAATTTTAATATTGAATAATCTTCACACCTATTGGAGTTTAAATTTACTTCTACCAAAAAGAATCAACAAGGAAATTGAGAAATGCATCAGAAACTTCCTTCACTCTGCCAAAAGTGACCACTCTAAAGGAGCTAAGATCAATTGGGAGAAAATACGTTGGAAAAGCCACGAAGGTGGATTAGGATTTATTTAATCTAAATGTTTCAACTAATCCAGATGGATGAAATAATTTAGAGGCTTTTCAGTGATAAGGCATCTCTTTAGAGAAAATGGATGAATGAGTTTTATCTAAAGGATTCCACCTTATGGCAAGTTACAAAAAATAAAGAGCACCATTGACCTCTCATTCAAATTCTATGAAAAATACAAATTGTGTATCCTTTCATTAAGATTCAAGTAGGGAATGGTGAGGACACTTAGTTTTGGTTTAATAATTGGACCTCTCTAAGTTACCTTTGCTTGAGAGAAGATATTTTAGCTCTTACTTAGAATTCCAATTCAAGGTCTAGTCAGGGATATCATAGTTTATAATACTTGGCATTTTTTAGATAGGAGGACTGAAAGAATCTTGAATTATTTTCCCAGCTACTTGCCTAACTCATTTATAGTAGATAAACCTATTTAGTTCGTCAACAACAAGGGAGAGTTCTCCAAATCATCATGTCTTAAAGCTCTCAGGCCATTCACTTCTCTCGTTCCTTGTTTCACATTGTTTGGGGAGGTTTTTTAAAGCCTAAAGCTTCCTTTATAACCTAGTTAGGAGCTAGAAGAAGATTGAAAACCAAAGACTTTAATTGGTTATAATTATACCCTATATGAGTTATGCTGTCTAGAAGATGAAACCATTGATCATGTTTATTTCAAATGCAACTAAACAACCTTTATTTGGTCTAGAATTTAGTATATAATAAATCGTTTGAGCCTAGAGACTGATTGGGATAATATATTGGTATGGGCTGAAACCAAGTATCACACTTTGGGGAAAGATCAATTATGTTTAAACCTTAGCCTAAACTATTCAATGTATGCAATTTAGATGGAAAGGAATCAAAGATTGTAAAACAAGATCAAAACTAATAAACATACCTTAGCATACAAGATACATTACTAGATTAGAGAAACGTTGGTAGTTCACTAAGTAACTGAAAAGATGGGCATTCACCTCAGAAGAAGATGGAATCTTTAATTTGCAAGTTTCTTCCTAAGGATAATGGAAAGAAAATTGTTGTATTCTTACTACACTTACAAGTCACAACCTTGTAATGTCTCCTTTTGATGCCTTTTATTGCTTATTAATGAATTTTTTAACTTTCAAAAAAATAATTGATATGTAAAAGAATAAAAATTCATCTTAGTCATTTTAGCATTTTATATGCTTTTTATGTATTCATTCATTAAAATTTAGGAATCTCTTTTTTCATTAATCAATTGCAATTTGTATCATCAATTAAATGAAAATTTTCATATTATATAATCTTTTTTGTTCATTTCCTTTATAAATGAATTTAGTTTCATCTTATTCAATAAATCATTTTATGTACGTTTTATGTATTCATTCATTAAAATTTAAAAATCTCTCAATTTTCATTAATCAATTATAATTTGTATCATCAATTAAATGAATTTCTCATCTTCTATATATAATCTTTTGTTCATTTCCTTTATAAATGAATTTACTTTCATCTTATTCATTTTGTAATTTTTTGTATGTTTTATCTATTCATTCATTAAAAACTCGTTTTTCAATAATAAAGAATTTCTCATATTATATATAATCTTTTTGTTTCATTTTCTTTATAAATAAATTTAGTTTCATCTCATTTATTTTATCATTTTTATATGTTTTATGTATTTACTAATTAAAAATATCATTTTTCATCAATCAATTATAATTTGTATTATGAATTAAATGAATTTATCATAAATAATATCAATTTGTTATTGGATTTACTTACAATATTTATTTAAACAGAATTATAATTTTTAGTTTTACATACTATTTAAAAATTAATTTATATTTAAAAATTAATTTAAACATATATTAGATCATTTTTATTCATCTTATTCATTTCATTTTTTGTGTTTAATGTATTCATTCATTAGAAATCATTTTTCATTAACCAATTAATTTGTATCATCATTCATTAAAAGCTTAATTTTTCAATAAACAATACACTTTTCAAAAAATTTAAAAAATGGGCCAACCCGAACCTAATCGGACTTTGAGCCTAATTAGCTCGATTAGGCCTCATATTCTTACCAATAAAGGACCTACATGGGGTTATGTTAGGGTTGTCCTAAAATACATTTTTTTCCAAGCACTATAGGATAAATACATGATCGTGTTAGAATAATATGGGAACATGTTAGACCTATGTTGAAAGTAACTTTATGGAAAAGAAAAGGTAAGGGAGATATAAAGCAACATAGCAAGGAACAATACTTGCTTCTTTTTGTCATAAAATCGCAAGTTGATGTAATTAAAAAGTGGAAAAAGAGAATAGAAAAGGAGAGAGACATCTAGGAGGACTAGACATTAGTTCCAAGGATATGGAGACGTAAGAGCACGTCAAGGAGAAGCAATCTTGGAGGAAAGTAAGATTCCGTTAAGATCAATTAAGAAGGATCAAGATTCAAGAACTATGAACTCATTCTTATATCTTGTTTATTTATTGTTCTTTTTGATTTTCTTTTCTTTATGATAAACTAAATTGGGATATAGATTTAGACGTGACAAACCCTAGGGTTTATGTTTTGATTTGATCTTTAGTGTAATGAATATTTAGTTTTCTTATAATTTATCCATATTCTTATAATTGAATGAATTGAAGGAGCAAAAATAGAAGATCCCATTATTTGATTCATGCATTAAGATTTGAGATATGAGTTATGTGGTTCGATCATAAAATTAAAAAAGAGGGTTAAGCATGAGATATTTAAAAGAAAGCCACATGATCTTCCTAATTCAAGATAAAAACCTATCAAGATAGTTCATAGAGAAAATTAATGCATTCTTAGGTTGTCTTGATATGAAAGGGATTTTAATTGACTAATCTAAGGCTAGGAGTTATATATCTCAAAAGAGAATATAATTGTAATTTAGGAATTCTTACTAGTCTAATAAACTAGAATTATTCATTAAATCAGGATAAACTCAAGCATAGTAAAATTTTAGGAGGATTCTACGTTTAATTCTTATCTATCTATTGATTATTATTCTTATTTATTACCTTGAATAATCTACTCTTATTTGTTATCTTAGTTTTTATATTTTCATTTATTCCATCACTCGTTTCTTGAGATTAGATAATAGAAAGATAGTTAGTACTAGTAATCATAATCTTCATAGGATCGACCTATACTCACTAATACTAACTACAGATACATTGTACACTTGCGTTAAAACTCAATTAGAGATGGTTAAGGAACTCTTACTGATGGGATATTTAGAGTGATTATGGGGGTATGATTATGTTTATTCATTATAGTGGAAATTATTGGCAAAAGGTGCAGATTTAATGAGGAGGATTATGAATTTTAATCTGCATATATAGGAACTTGTTATGGTAGATCTTTTATCTGTCCACTATAGAAGGAGGGAAGTGTTTAGAAGCTTGTATCATTATGAGTTACTAATGAATGTTGTTATGATGATCACAGCTTATAGTTGCAGAGACCTAGATGATTTGTATCACGAAAGGATCTTACATTAGCTTAATATGTACCTATTATTTCTTAAAATGTTTCAAATTAATTTTTAAATATTTTAAGCAATACCAGAAATAATTATATTCATGAAAAAATTAGATGATAGCACGTAAGGTTACACATTAAAATAAATGATGGTGGTGAATTTAATTAAATGAAACTATGTAATAAATGAATGCAATGTATACATTCATAAAAAAGTACAAAATTATTTCAAAATATTTTTAAAATTTCAAAATTGATAAGAGGCGTACACTTTAAAACTTTGATATATATTGACTACATGGTTTGAATTATACTTAGACACCATTCATTAAATATTATAGCTATAAACTAAATATTGCATTATAAATAAGGAACAACTTAAGTGAAAAAATGGAATTCCATAATTAATGGAAAGATAATTAGAAGCCTGTAAACTTTTAAAAAAGGAAGTTCCATGTTTATGAATGGAACTCTTGAGCTTTCCTAAGTGTTAGGATTATTCTTGAATGGAAATTTGCATCTTCCCTCTACACTGCCATAGCAACATTTTAAATTAGGGTGTCATTATGACATGACATTAATATTTTCCCTGTAAGATCATTCACATATTTTTAAGAGCCTTATCAAATGTAGTGACATATTTTTAATCCTTTTGTTTCAATTTTCCCTCTTAACTATTTAAATTATCTATTATTAAATTAAAAGAAGGCATCTCTTCTTTTATAGAAAAGTATTATATAATCATGTATCCTACCTACTATGAAATTCATAATTAAAAGAAGAACTTATTAGTTCCTACTTATGCTCTTTACACAATTATTCTAATTTTACTGTTCATTATATTTTATACAAAACATTATGTGCCTAATTGTTTTCTTTTCTTTTGTTCGCATTTTCCACTTATTTTACAAAAAAAAATCAGAAGTAGGAGAAATGCAATCATAGAACTAATGAGATAATGGAAGAGGGAACTTTAATCCATTAGAACTCCACCTTTTTTTATGTCAATGTTTTAGTTTGTTTAGTGTTTCTTCTTAGTTATTCTAAGTAATTTTTAAAGAAAATTATTCTAAGTACAATGCCCAAAGTTACTTGTGTTATTATTAAAAGTTTTTGACAATTATAAAATTATATACAATCAATTAGAAAATGAATCTTTTTTCCACAATTTTTTGTGTGCATGTAAATTCACTTAATTCAGTAACAAAACAAATTGAAATTGAAATAAAAATGCCCTATAAATATTAGGATTATGATAGATAAACATGCTTCACTATTCTAGTTCTGACATTTATAGTTTTAATTGTTTTAGATAGTAGCATTATTTAAATTTGCTTAAAGAAATTTTATTTATTTTATACATTGTAATTACTTTGGTTTTCCTTAATTATTATCCTTTTTCTCTGTTATTATGCATATGGAATAGTTCCAATTGTTGATTGTTGTACCTATTGGTGATAGTGGTTAGTTGAGGCACAAAACTTTCCAGGTAATGATAGATGTATTTATGATGGTCTACCTAGCATGGTTATAGAAGCAAACCCCCAAATTTTAATGAAGCTAAAGAGAGGATATGTCTATTTTCCATATGTAGCTATAAACATAATGTATTCATATTGTGTATGTGTTTTTTTTAGAAGTTTGCTTTGGTATTGTGTTAACCAATGGTGGATGAAATAAAAATTTACTAAAATTTTCAAACATTTTGACAAATTTTTATCCAATAACCTCTAGGTAGTTACAAAACAAAATCATCTAATATAATTATTAAAAATAAATGTAAAATAAACTAATCAATGACTAGTGAAAGAACAAATTAAGAGAAATAAGATACATGTTGGAGTGAGAGAAATGATAACACAAAGATAACCATAAGCCATTATATTCATAAAAAGGGAAGTTGCTTATTTGTATAGGGCATACTTCAAACTTCACTAAGCAGGTTTCAGAGATATTTATAAAAGGTAACATATACGCCTTCCCTCCATATTGTTGTTAAAACCTTTGAAAGTTTAGTATCATAATGATATGAAATTAATATTTTTCCTTAAATTTCATTCCTGAATCCTTCAATATTAAATAGTGATAATAGAGGAGAGAACAAAGATAAAAGATATAGGAAATGCATACTTAAGGCAACGTAAGCAACTATAACATTGTGAAACATATCCTTTTATAAGAGGAGAGCTATAAATCAAGAGTCTTTGAATTACAAATTGTTATTTGTTTTTGAAGTTTTTCAACATGATTGACAATACATGCATGTAGTGACATATGTCTTACTATATATGTCGGCCCCCTGAAAATTTTTCCATTTAACTTAAGCAAGATAGCTTATGAAATAGAAGCATGAGAAAAAACAGAGGGCATTTTCGGAATATAGCTTAAGAACTAAGGATAAAGTGGACTTTTGGGAGAGGTATGGTGGACTTGTTCTTAGTGGCAGAAATGCAGCGTGAATGAAGGCAAAAAGAAGAATAGAAGAAAAGAGAGGCTTCGGATGAGAGTGAAAGAATAGGGTTGAGAGCTAAGTTGAAATACCTGTAAAGCTTAAAGAGAGAACATCCGAGTGCATGCAAGAGAGAAAAAAGAAAGAAGGAGAAAGGAGATTTCTGTGGAGTTATGAATCTTACTACTTGGTGAAGAATCGCAGTAAGTCATTTTAGAATGTACATTTTGAGTTAACCGATTCTGGATATTGTTGTTAAATAGGAGTTATGGTTCTGTTATGAAGGAAATCAAGGAGGGGTTCAAGAGGGGCAAG
>JANZXR010000004.1:8029301-8045637 GCA_027575705.1 Erythroxylum echinodendron
TGTACATTTTGAGTTAGCCGATTCTGGATATTGTTGTTAAATAAGAGTTATGGTTTTGTTATGAAGGAAATCAAGGAAGGGTTCAAGAGAGGCAAAGAAATCAAGAGGAAGGTATCTATAAGTCGGATTACAGAAGCAAGCAAAGAGTCTAAGGTGGGTTACAATTTTATAATAAAGAAATAAGACAAAGTGTTTGTTTTCAATAACAACGATTTTTGCATATATGTGCTGCATGTTGATCTGTTCTGTTATGGTACAAACTGTTAATTGTTGCTGCATGTTTTAAAAAAAAAGATGTTTTCTTCAAAGTTGAATACTTTATGAAACCAAGTTTCTCCATGTTTTGCAAACAAACAAGACAGTTTTTTGCAAAAGAAGTATACTTTTTGAAAACAAGTTTCAGATCTGTAAAGCAAGAACTTCAAGAACTGCTATTTTTGGGCAATCAGTTTTCAAGAGAATGAAAATTTTATGATTATGTGGGTTTGTGGTGGTCCCCTCTATTAAGACAGTGCACTTGTCTAAAGGCTTCTCCCGCCGGCCCGCTAGTGGCATGGAGCTCCTTCAGGGACTCCCCTCTGTTCACAGCTACACAAGACCAGAAAATGGAATTTCCTAGTGCGTTCTGTTCACGGTTTCACAGGACCCTTCGGGGAAATATGTAGTATGTTCTGTTTAGATCCACCCGAACCATTTTGATGTGCTCAAGATGTTCATGAATTGTCTGACATGATGAATGCATGCATGATTTGAAATCAAGGATGTTTTAACTGTAAAAAGGCTTTCTGCTTATTCTGTGTTATAAACCTATTTCCCACGAGCTTTATGCTCACCCCCTCCCGTTCTGTCAAACTCAGGTGAAGCTCAAGAGAGCGAATAAGTCAGGATGCAAGGCAGCTCAAGTCTGCAAAAGTCTTTTGTAATAGTTAAAACTGATCACTGATAGCTAAGGCTTTAGCTTCCTTACAAATTGTATTCGTCTATAAGTTCTGATGTAGTTATGTCTTGTAAAGATTTTAAAGTTTTTTAAAATAGACATATTTGGAAATGAATGAATGAATTATGCATTTGTATGAATCTGTATATGAATTCCATCTCTGGTTATAATCAAATTAATGGTGGTGTAAGAGAGATTAATGATCACGTTTAGCTGATTCTGATTTAAGTTTTGAATAAATGAGAGGCGTTGGAAAAAAGTTAATAAATTTCATCAAAAAAGAAATATGATAAGGAAAAATACAGAGGTTAAGCATCCTCTGTGATGATGTCACACACAGAGGCTAGGAAAGCTTAGAAGCGTATAAGTATCCTCTGTGCTGACATCACAAGATAGAGGAAGTGAGGATTTAGAAGTATAAGTATCCTCTATGCTGACGTCATAACACAGAGGTAAGGAGGATATAAGAATATAAGTATCCTCTGTGATGACGTCACAACACAGAGGCAAGGAGGACATAAGAGTATAAGTATCCTCTATGCTGGCGTCATAACACAGAGGCAAGGAGGATTTAAGAGTATAAGCATCGTATGTGATGAATCAGAACATAGAGGAAAGAATGGATGAAGAGTATGAAGGATGAGTAGAGAAAAACATAAACGATAGAGCATAGAGGAAATAATCGTCTATGTTACTGTACACAGGCTAATGGACTTCGTCTATGTTATTGAAAGCACTATCGTCGGTGTTACTATACACAGACGAAGTAAAACAAAAAGGACACGTATCGTCTGTGTTACTGTACACAGATGCATTAAAATAAAGAGGACACATATCGTCTGTGTTATTGTACACAGATGCGTTGAAATAAAGAGGACACGTATCATTTGTGTTACTGTACACAGAAAAATTTAAACAAAGAGGACACGTATCTTCTATGTTACTGTGCATAGACGAAGTAAAACATAAAGGACTCGTATCCTCTGTGTTAGTGTTCACGAACCTTAGACGAAAGATTCTTAGTCGATAGAGGGTCAACCCAGAAGATGAAAGTCAATCACAGATGATAGAACACATAGGATAGATTAAGGGCTAAGGATTATAAGAAGGAGGTAAGAAATACTGAAGTGAAGCGCATCTTCTGTGTTCCCGTTCACCTTGCATCTTCTGTCCCAATGTTGAACCATCAAGAGATAGAATCGACCTTCGAGGTCTTCATGGAAGTTAAGGATCTTGAAAATATCTTTCCAATCATATAAAGGATAACCCAATCCGATTCCCCTAGAGAAAGATATGATGCCCGAAAGATATCGTTTGTGTTTCCCAGACTTCGTCTGTGACATTATTCACACTATTGTCTGGGTTATTTTTCTCTTATATCTTCTGTCTCATTGTTGACCCTTCAGAAGATAGAGTTGATCTTGGGGTCTTCAGGGAGGTTGTATACCTTGGAATTGTCTTTAAAACTATATGGAGAATACCCCGAACCAATTACACTAGGGGAAGTTTTGAAGATTGTAAGATATTGTCTGTGTTACTGTTCACAGACTATCGTCTGTGTTACTGTTCATGCACTTCGAAATAGACAGAAATGAGACGATAGAAATGAAATAAAGGGAAGCCGAAAATGAGACGCAAGCAATGAGACTAATAAAAGGGGAGTTTCGAGAGGATAACCTGAAAGTGATTAAGGTGTTATCTCTGGAAGATAACTTACGTAATAAGATATTCTGTATGTATGAAAGTAACAAGTATGGTATCAGAGATAACATGAATAATCATGTATGAGGAGTTAGGTTCCAAAATCAGGGCCCGATAGATTGTGATATCAGAGAGAAGGAGTAAGCATGAGTGGGATTCCGATAACCGGGGTCTCACAGAGATGGTATTGGAGCATAAATATTGTAAGTATGATGTCAGACTCCAGAAATGGGGTCTGACAGATTATGGTATCAGAGTAAGCAAGCAAGTCCGAGTTAGACTCTGCAAGTGGGATCCAACAGAGTTGGTATCAGAGAAAGCATGAATAATCAGGTTTGAAAGTAAGTTCTGAGTTAGGCTTGAGAAACCGGGTCTGTATTATGACCAACAATAGTGTTTACAAACTTTCCAAGAACTTTGTTTTGTAATAGGATTCTCTAGATTGGAAATTGGTAAATTAGAGGTTTTTCTAACCAATATTTATATAAATAAATTATAGAGGATTCTAATTTTTTAATGATAAATAAGAAAATTCAATGAAGTTACAACAGAAACAACTAACTGCCACAAAATATAAATATAAATTTATAAACATCTTTTTATCTTTGACGCTTATGCTTAGTAGGATTAGTCCTTTCTTCACAATTATATTTTTTATATAAAAATATGACAGGTGTCAATGGTGCATCATATCCAATGTGTGAATAAACACCTCCAATGTTCTGCTCTATCTAGTACAATTGGACATCTTAATCCTTTTACACCTTTTACTCCTCTTTAAATGTTTGTTGGAGTTTCTCTACCACAACATTATCCTTTTCTTAACATCTAGGCAATCCTCCTCTGGTCCCTTTGAATGCCCTACAAAAGTATTTGAATAGGTGGCTAACAAATATTCATGTTTGCTAATGTCTCTTCTTCATAGAGTTATGCTAGTTGATAAAAGGTCCTATCAAACTCATCTTCCATCCTTTGGTCATGAGCATTGAACTCAATGCCGGTGTTAATATTTTAAACATAATTTCTCCTAACTACTTTAAAAATCCTCATACATCATATAGATTTAGTGCTAAAGTCCTGTATTGTATATGTAATTTTCATCTAAGGGAGCATCTAAAAACCCTAAGTTGTTTGCTAGTTTGTTTATGTATACCCCTGTATATATCACCTCCTCTTTTCTCATCCCCATTATTTGTAAGTAGATTGCAAAATAAAAGCCAAATTAAAATGATGACCTTTCATAAAGCACCATAAATAGAATAAATCTCATAAATTCAACACTCCCATCCTGTTCCTCATCGCAAAAATAGTGTGTGTAACTATATGATACAAAACTTAAAAAAGAACAATTGATTTAATGTGAGAGGCATTAGTTTTTATGAGATTATAATCATAGCTTCCATTGGAGATTTTATGCAAGAACTCCTTGATAGTTTATAGATTTTCAGGGAAACCAATTTTGGATTATTGACATCCAACAATTTGACACAGTTTGGGAAATAAAACCCACAGTTCACACTAAAATCGAAGGTTGACATCGAAAATTCCTTATCGGCCATCTAAAATGTAATACCATTAGGCTCTTCCATTCCCATATATCTTTTGATATTTAAAGTTATCAAAATTTGAGAGTTAATTCAATACAGATATCTTGATAAATTTGAAAAAAAATTGACACCTGATTTGTAAACCATTTTATCTAATTATAAAGCCAAAACTATTTATAGTAGACTATATAAATAGATTAACCTATTTGATTCAAAAATCAATTTTTTAAGGATTTCATGCCTTCTCAATTGACATTTCTTGGAGAAATGAAGGATAGGGTGTTCTGGCTCTGATTGTAGGCAACCTTCAGTGGTAGAATCATCCTTTCTTTCTATAACAACCTGACTGATATTGATGGCTAGTTTATTACTTTCGTTTTCCAAAAAAATTTGCATTAAGCAATAAAGTTTTACCTAAGGCTTGTCTGACTATAAACACTAACACAGTAAACGATTTACTAAAATAGGTGTGTATTCAAGTCTTCTCACAATAACAATGTCCCCTTTATATAGATGCCCATGCTTTTGGTGGTATATTAAGAATAAGTAATTTTTATAGGTTTAACATATTTGACCATACTGTTGTGCACTTAGGTATGCCTTACAATACGTATGTTTTCCCTAGTATTTACATTCTTATGTTTTCATATATATTATTTGATTTAGCTAGTAATGGGTTCTATAATATGGAACATGATTAACTATACATATATGCTCCAAAGTGTGTTTAGCAATATGTATGATGGAAAATGTTGGGTACTGTCTTATGTGTCTAACCATATGCCTCCAACCTTTTAATTGCATTTAAGTTGCCATTTATTGAATTTTTAAAGTTTACAATGTAAATTCCTTATAAAATTAATTTCCCCCCATTAGTCAAAGTTGGGGCTACAGTAATAATTTTTGACCATATATCTTTCTTCCCACAAAAACCAAACTTTTTTTAAGAAAATATATTCTTCATCAAGTTGTCAATTAACCTTAAGAATTGTCCATGGATGCAGGAGAAATTTAAACATACTAATTGAGTTCCTATTTGGGAACTCAAGATAAAAATTGCTATTTTGTTAGGGTAAGTTTAATATGGTAGTTAAAAGTAAAGGAAAATTTTTAATCATCTATAAGTAATTTGAAATGTGAACATCAATTTAATAGTTGAACTAATGTGTGTTAGTAGGGATTGACCAACTGTTACTTTATTGTAGGACCAATCTCAGTCTATTAATATAGGTCACACCACAATTGAGAATAGAAAGAAACCATTTTTCAAGGAATTAAAGATTTTTGGACAACATGTGATCCTTGTCTTCCACAGAGTTATAGATATTATGATGAATCAAATACATTATTATTAGATGATACACTATACAAGACTTTATTCAATCTATTAAGCTTAATTTACCATATGGCTAGTGTATTCAAATTGTGATTATAATCAATTTTCTTTTTCCATCCTTCTCAAACCTAGATATGTTGTATCAATAATTCTTTTCAGCCATATATTAGAGTATTTCCATATTTATAACAATATCGATAGATAAGTGATTTACCACATGTCTAGTGTATTCTAATTGTGATTATAATCAATTTCCTTTTTCCATCCTTCTCAAACCTAGAAATGTTTCATCAACAATTCTTTTCATCCATATATTAGAGTATTTCCATATTTAAAACAATTCTGACAGATAAGTGACTATATTTTAGGTAAAATATGTTATAATGTGTTATTTATTTTAATTTAATGAGTTTATCCTTATCTTATTTTTCTATAATCCTATGTTTTGGGAATATTAATAGTTCCAACAGGTGATACTCAAATGTGTGTAGATCAATTAACTGAGGGTCAAAATGTCTCTGAGTTCATTGCTTAAAATATTTTTAGCTAATTTCTAAAAACAAATAGAGATCCTCGGTAGACTTTTTATTGTAAGATTTTTAATTAATTAGTGCTACCATTCTATGATGAAATTTTAATTTTGATTGAAATAAGATTATAGTCTTATAATTAAAACCCAGATAATATTTTATTCTATTTAAGCAAATGTAAATATTTCATCATTATTCTAAATTAATTTTCATACGTATCTAATTATGTGAAATCAAATGCATTAAATGGAATATATAATTTGACCGATGTTCATATGCACATTTGAACTAAATCTCTTGTATACACTTAGCCTCTTTATATACAACTTATGGACGTTGAACTAAAAAAAACTAGTTGTACAGGTCAACCTTAATAACTAACAAAGGGAGAGAAACTCCAATTTAACATTCATTCCTCCTTAATCCTTCTAGTTCATTTAAATAGTTCCAATTTCTTCCTTACATTTTGTCTCCCTCCTTTTTTTTTTTTTGGATCTATTATATACATGTATCCTTGGTTTCCTTGGTAATCATCTCTTCCCACCTTTAGCCTTTCATTTACTATTTCGTAACTGTCATTTGTTTCTTAACTACTCTTGCCCATAGCTTAAGTAAAATATGTTCCTTTTAACTTTCTTTAACTCTAAAACCACCTTCTCTTTGAAGCGCTTGCTTCAAAATGACCCAAAAGAATTTAAAATGTACTCCCTACAAAGTTACTCATATACAACCCCTCAACACTACCCAAAGCCTAAGCCATTCCTGTCTTAACTTAAAATGTCCTTCAATCTTACATATTTATCAACCTCATAACCTGAAAAAGGAATAAGTTTCTCTTACATCTATTTAAAAATGGTTGACTCATCTTATGTCTTGCATCCATTCCTTCACTTGCTCTTCAACCCCTGATATAGTGAGAGAAAATTGCCATTAATATGGTTAATTTATAGAAAACCTAGACTTCCATTATGAGTGATAATGCAGAAGAAGGGAAAGTCCCCTCTTTAGCTTATTCCCACTCTACAAAATGATTCGATTATTTCCGTAAATTAGGACTGTGGCACTTCAATAGACAGCCAATGTTTATAAAAAAAAAGCACCAATTTAGGTTAAATTCCACAATGTCCCTTTAGACCACTGAAGCATTGAAGCATTGGGAAACATAGAAAGTACAGTAGTTAATCCCTATTTATAGATTCAATGTTAGTAAAAATGCAAAGGATAACTTATCAAATAAATTATGTATAACTAAACCTAGATAAACATTTTTTGAACCATTGTATGTTAGCCACTTATGATGAGGAGAATAAGTATTTTTTTTTTTCAAATACCCATTCCATATGTGTGGAAGTTAGAGGAAATTAAAAAATAAACTAATGTTTCTTAGATCCCAATGACGAAGATATTTAGAATAATCTATTATAGGGAATTTATTATAAATGTATAAGAAGAGCACTCTAATAATCATGTTAAGGAAGTACACCAACAAATTCACCATCCTATCTCATAAGTTCAACAATAGCCCCTTTAGGAATAGTACAGTATGAAATTCTAAGGCTAACAAAAATCCCCATTTTTTGGATTAACCAAGGAAGCTAAAAGATAGACATAAGCTCCCTTTAAACTCCTATAAAATTGATTTCTTAAATTATTTTTCTAACTAAAATTATGTTTAAACACCTCAAAAACTAGAGGATTCTTTTCAATTATGCTAGAATGTGTAACCTTTTGCTTTTATAGTTTGTTTTATGTTTTATGTAAGGAAAAGGAACTTAAAGGATATACATGCTCATATTAAAGTCCATCTTGGTTTCCCTCCTCACTCCTCACTGAGAGGCTATCCTTAAGGTGAAAAAGAATTCTTTAAGCCTCTTAGCTCCTTACAAGATGATGTTATCCACATCTGCACTAGCCTTGAAAATAAGAAATCAAATGTTGATCAAA
The DNA here is from genome assembly GCA_027575705.1 of Erythroxylum echinodendron. Taxonomy (NCBI): domain Eukaryota; kingdom Viridiplantae; phylum Streptophyta; class Magnoliopsida; order Malpighiales; family Erythroxylaceae; genus Erythroxylum; species Erythroxylum echinodendron. The sequence goes on from JANZXR010000004.1 coordinate 8,037,297, forward strand.
ATGAAGCAAAAAATGGAGATAATAGAGAAGAAAAATTAAATACTAATGATGAAGATCAATCATCTGAGGAAGGTGAATATTGGGAATTAAGCTATAATATAGAACCATACAAGAGTCATATGTTTAGGGTTCCTTCACTAAAAGCCTAAGACTCGAACTAGAAAGAAGAATGGATGAGCTAAGGATTCCCCCTAAATCATTGACAACAATTGAAGGCCCTACAAAACACATGATAAGAAAAACCTAATCTCAAATCAATGAATGACTAAAGAAGAAGATACCAGTAAACCAACCCTTAGACTCTTGATGTCCTCATGTAAACAATTAAACCATTTATAGATTTAAAATTATGTTAAAAAGTTCATAATTAATATTTAATTTGCAATCTTGTTAGTTAATCAAATTTTTATATTTTGTTTAAGCTACTAAGTAGGACTAATTTGGTTTATCTAGCTTTTATTTCAGCTTCTATATAAGTGCCTTTTCTTATATGCCAATGCCATAGATTTAACTTGAATATTAATAGATTCTTAGCTCTTTTATTAAATTAAACTATTTCCCACATTCTTAAATTAATTAAAAAATTTTCCTTTCCAAGATGGAAATAAATGGTAATAAGAACGAATCAGAAATTTTTTGTATCCATAAGTAATATAATAGCATTTTACTTAACTATATGTAAATCAAAAATACAAATGTAAACTATAGTTATAAAATAGTAAATTGCAGTTGATTTTTCATTTTTCTTAAGACCATATTACAAACAAAGTTTATGTACTTAAGTAAAATCTAATATTACAAAATAAAAAATTTATCATCCATTAAATTTATTTAAGTGTTCAAATGCGTAGTTTTATTTCTAGAGGCTAGTATAAGTTGTGTAAAAAGTTAAATTACTAGGCATCACCAACTCACATTAGAGGTTATAAATCTATATCAACTCCTTCCACTGTAACTCATATGTCAAACACATCACCAATAATATATTGCAATTTATAAAGTGCATACAACATATAAACCTAAGCCTACTATAATTGAAAATCCTTAATGGAAGTCACTATACATAAATTCCAAGACACAAGATATTAAATGTCATCAACACACAAACACACTTCAATTTCAGTCAATTTGTAGAATTCCACTCTACACCAATTTATATAATAGGCAAAATCAATACCAAATTTCATATTAATATAAACAACATGTTAATTTTACTTATAAGATTGCCTTAAGAATTTTGTTACGTACGAGATAAGAAATTTAGACTAAGAAATTGTATCATCATATTGCTCACTAAAATGCACTGATACTTACCACAAGACGTATGCCTACTCCCTAAGAAAAACATTTTGTGCTGTTATACACAATGAAAAAAGCTTTAGATTGCTAAACATAATGCATGTAATGTGTTGTGACATTCCAGTACTCTTAAGTTCTTGTTAGCACCATCCTCCCCATGATTGGAGTCAAATATTGTAATGTCCTTTCATTTTCTAGAGAAGTAGCAACACCATATTATGAAGTATAAGAATGAAAATTGCAAGCTTAACTTCATTAAATGATGTTCCACTTTTGATAAACCATTTTTTCAAGCAAAAATGCCAACATAAATAGACAAAATACACTTATGAAGCTAGTCGTATGTTCATCAATGCCAATACTCAATTCCCTCCTAATATTTCTTCCATACTTCATAATAATGTGCAAGAAATTAATAGAAAGCATGAACTTTTCCATATATTAACCCAAATTTGGATTATGTCCACCTAGTTATAGTTCAACTTGACATTAAAGTTCTTTTATAACATTTTTAATTAATGACTTCAAAATTAAGCATGCCAACTTTATTAACTAAAAATGTGGAATCTGTTATCTACCTACATAGAGGAAGCTTGATAACTACACTCTTCAGTAACAAAATTGATACCACATATTTATAGTATAAGATACACATAAAACTTTATATTAAGGATAACTGTATTGAATATTACCAACCATATTACTAATTTAGCTTATAAGCCTAAAATATGCAAGGACATTGCTTAATGTGAATCTAAATGTAAAAATTTTTATGACCTCACTATCAAGACTTATAGGATTTTAGCCAATATAACTTATAAGGTTAAATAATATTGAAAGCATACCCATCAGTGGTCCCTAAATCGTACCATAACAATAATGTTACTTGGTTCTCAAACTAGCTTTTCTTCTTAAAAACTTAATTTACATGGATTTGAGAGCAAGAGTTCTCTTATGAGCCATAGATTGCTTCCCATTTATGTCTGGCATCACTCATGCTCACCTTTGAATCCTTCAGTGCCTACATTTTAACATAACTATCAAAGTAATTTAAATATATATTCCCTATGTAATGAATCTTCAAAATTCAATATATATGGCTTGCTTCAACTTCTTCTTCTTCTTATTTATAATTGATGTCTCCAATGGTCTTTTCCCACTGTCAACATTTAATTTATCTGCTATCGATGTCTCCTCATGCCTTAAGACATCTTCAAATTTTTAGGTTTGTCATTAGTGCCTCTTCAACCGTAGGACTAGTTCCTAAATTTTCACCTCTGCCATTAATAAATCATGGCTTAGAACATGTTTAAATTTTTTGAACTGTCATTAGCACATTATCACACCTCAAGATTAGTTCCTTAGTATTCATCTTAGTCTTTGACACCACCTTATACCTTAGGACTTCTTCTCTTATCTATTATTAAACTCAACCATCAATAATAATTCACGTATAGACCAAATATGAAACACTTATTTGCTAAACATTCTTCATAAACTCATTACTATTATGTCCATTGGCTCTCACAAAGCTTTACCTTTCTACTAGCTTTCTAACCATTATGACACTTTGTCAGGAGACAATCATTATAATCAACCCTCTATGTCAAACACAAATTACCATATGTTAATGAATTATAATTATTTTGATTCATTTATTAAAATGTCACCATAAATTTTACAATGTCAAAATTACCATAAGTTCATTGTATAGTCCCTCCAATAACATGTTAGTTTTTAATGCCATATTAATACTCTCATTGAAATATTAGCCAATTTTTCCCACTTAAATGATCAATCCACTCGTAACTTGTCAAGATAATAAATCTATAAATAATTTATAATTTAAATCATCTTTAATTAATTACATAACATATACTCCTTTACCTTTTAACTAAAAATAATCAAGTTTCTACCATCCATCACTCACTATTAATACAAATACATATCCACTTGTAGAAGGTGCTACACCTTCTCCCTTTATATAGCCACAATACTTAAAAGCATGTTATAAAGATAATTGAGAATGAAATGTCTGAAGCTAAGGTACTCGTAATCATTAACATCAAAAAATGGTAAATAGTAGTTGCAAGTTTCTACCATAATTAGTGCTGGGACACTGAAAAGTATTTAACACATATAAAAGGAAGTTTTGTAGAAAAGATTCCTCCATATTAAGGGTTTGGAATAATTTAAACACCTTCTCATAATAGCACCACATTTTACACTCTTCAAAAACTGAATTTACAATAGTCATAATCATACATAATAGTTTTACTTCATAAGCATACCATACTATACTTAATTGTCCCCATGGCATGAACTTCATCCCAGACCTACATTTTCAAGTGTCATATCAAATTAAGTTTAAATACAGTTCACTTTTAGATTAATTTGATACCTAATTACCTTCTTTTTTGCATTCCTAACCTTCTTCTTCCCTTTCTAGGGATGAGAGGGTGCTTAAATAACAACTTTATCCTTCTTTTTTGACTTTGACAATCAAAATATTAATATTAACCAAAGTTGAATATAAATTATCACTCAAAACATCCATTATAATAATATAATATCTCTTAATAAAAAATCACAAGAATATACTACATGTCATAAATACAAACCCAATATTATGGAAGCTAAATACCATAGAAACCTAAAATTGAGAAGACCATATTATGACCATCTCCATACCTATCATATGTACTATAAAAACAATATATACACATATAAACAACGACTAGCACTATCAGCTAGATAGGAACAACAATGAATTCCTACCATATTCTACTTTGGCTTTTTCAAATGAGAGTATAATGCAATCTATAAACTTGTTATTTATTGGCTAATAGGCAATATATAGGAATAATTATGAGATAATTAAGGTTGCTTAATTTTAGATTATTTGCACCAAATGAAATGAATAGATGTCCATAACTATTCACACAACACCTAAAGGAATCTTTACATAAATTAAAGTACGTACTTACACTTATAGGAGGGAAATTTTATAATCTAGACATAATACTAGGGAGAAGACTTATCCCAAAGCTTTTTAAGGAAGATTTGTTCATAAGGAACTTCCTTTTTTACCTTTACAATTTGTGAATACAGTAATGAACACGGTCTTCTAAATGGTGTGTAACAATCATTGTCATTTGAAATAGTGGCTTTAACTTCTATACACATCAATATAATTGAACACACAATTATGTAGTAAACAATGTCAACCCAAACATTAATTATACATGTTTTAGTGCACAATTTTTAATAATATATTTCCTTCATAATAAAAGGTTAAGAAAAACATATTTGAGCACACAAGTGTGTAAATAACTATGTGCAATTTTACTATAAAATAACATCGTTTTCTACAATGGCGAGTGTCAATCTATGAACTTAATATTTATTCCTTCAATTTTCATATCAAGAATATGATTCAGTACATAATCGTGTAATTAACTGTGTTAATCAAATCCTTTAATGGACACAGATTGATGCTTGATCTTGTGTCAATCTGTATATTTAATAACATAGTTGACTAAATTTTTATATAGTTAATTATTTTAAATATAACCTTTAATGGACACATTATGGTATGTAGGCATGTACTAATTTGTATCCTTCATATTTACTCATTACATTATTTTAAATTTGTAATAGACCAAATTTTACACTTGTTACTTAGTCGTTAGGTACTTGAAAATTTTTTACAAAATTATCATATGAAATGTAATCACATATGTTATAGTTTGTATTGAAGAATATTATCTTAATATTAAAGTGATGACATTATCATTTTAAGTTATACATGAAACTTATCTATTATAGGTGGTGATATTGTTTAAACACAAGTGTGGTATTGGATGTATCAATGTCTGGTATAGTTTTAACTAAGGCATAGTATTCTTGATATTGAGTAATGAGATTCCTTTTTAAAGGTGAACATGTAACTTATGTGTTATACGTGGTTAATGGTATTTTTTATACATAATCGTGGAGTTAAATGTTTAAAGGCCTAATATAATTTTAATTAAAATATAGTATTCTTTGTTTTGAGTGATAATATTTTTATTTTAGGGTGGACACATGACTTATCTGTTATATGTTAGTGATGGCTTCTTTTATATATAAACATGGTATTTAATGCATGAAGGTCTGCTATAGTTTTAATTTAGGCATGATATTCTTTCCACTAAGTAATGGTATTCTTATTTTAAAGTGAAAAAGATACTTATTTGTTATAGTTGGTGGTATTTTTCAAACATAAGCATGGTCATGGATGTATAAAGGTCTGGTCTAGTTTTAATTAATCTATCACTACAAGAAAATAGTGAGTTAGTGAGAGAAAATATCGACAAAAAACATAAATATTCCGTCGGTATTAAACGTTACTGATGAAATTTACCGACAGATAAAAAAGTTGTAGATTCGGTCATAGCTAACCTTACTGATGGTAAAAAAATATTCCGTAGGTAAGTTTACTGATAGAAAGAAATTACTGTCTATAATTTCATTGAAAAAGTTACCGACCATTACACTTTTTCCGTCCGTAAGTTACCGACGGTAAGTTCCTAAACTGTATATAAATTTAGCATTAGAATATTTTAATTCCGTCAGTAACGTTACCGATGGTATGGTAGTTTCCGTAGGTGTTTAATTGGCCGTTACAGACGAAAATTATGGATTTTTCCGTCAGCAAATTATTGATTTAATTTTTTTAAAAATATATATATTCATTATATTTAAATTATAACTGTCGAAAAATTTTAATAATTAAATATTTGTAATATATATTTAATTTGATAGAAATAATTAAATAGAAATTTTGATCAATGATTAAAAATTAAAATATATTAATTGATATTAAAAATGTTACATTGTAAATAATAACATTTGTAATACAAACTAAATGACTAATACTACACTACTGATGTGGAGCTATTGGATCGTCTGATTGGTGCAATGACCTGCTACCCTTACCCTTAGAGCTGAGCGTACAGGTCCATCGACTGTTGTTGCGCTACTATCGTCTGTTGCATCTGCTGCATTTATTCCAACAATTTCTGTACTGTGATCTCAAGCGCCTCCACTTTGTTGTTGTTGAACTGCCTAACAGATGCTGCTGTACTAGACATGGAGGATTGCGAATAACAAGTATTCAAAAATGATCCGAACCTAAATATCCTCCCACGACAATCCCTACCGCCAACTACTTCCATGTAAGTGTCAGCCTCATCAACAATTTTGGATTGCTGAGACTGTCACTTAATAGTTTGTTGTATTTGGTCCTATTAGAAAGTAATGTTTATATTTTAGTAAGTGATAATTATGAAGCATATTATTAATATTAAATTATAAATTTCACTTACATTTACTTCTCTACAATATTCGTTGACGAATGTCACCCCCTCATGCTTCTTCGTATGAGTGTGTAGAAATAGTTGATAGGGTGTAGGTGTCACGCCCAAAGACTTTTCCTGCATAGGAATAAAATGTCAATTATATCTAAAATAGATTTTATAAAGCAAATTCAATTAAAATACAGCAAACAAAAAAAGAAGAGAATATTACTGTTAATTTTAGATACTTACAAGTCTTTATACATGCTCTTGGTAGGTAATAGATCCTCCAGTATGTACAGGAAGACTCTCTCCCTTGGTTCGTCCACGTCTGTTGGCCGAATTACATTGTGAAATCGACATCGTTGCAGGTGATGACCAATACGTTAGCCAACGACTCCAAATGTCTTCAAAAATCAATGACAGTCGTACAGCCGCCCTGCGTATCGCACCAACAAAATCGCGATGTCGTGTACGCGCTCTAGACTGCCATACTAGATATATGATCTCGTCCAATTAAGAATCCCAAAACAATTCTTTCTGTAACAAAAGGAAATATATTTGATAAATACTGTTGATGTAATAATATTTATCAAATTAATATTAAAAAGGAAATAATTAATTCTATCGCACCTCAAACTCATGATAGTAAAATTCTTTTGTGGCTTGAGAGATATTCTTCCAACAATAGCCCTTAGAATCAATCTTCTCCTTAAATTTTGATGTCATATTCCTGAACAGGGTCCAAATGGAACAAATCTATATTATAAAAACAAATAAATTTATACCATTTTTAAAATTGTAACCTATAACTTAATTATAACATATAATGGTAAATGTATTTTCACTTACATATTATTGACTACTGTGATGTATTTTCTTCCATCGGATCCCTCAACTCCAGCTGGCGGCCGTCTCCTTCATCTGTATAATTTATCCCTGATATCTCTGTCGATATAAGGGGACTAAATGATGATGGATTGGTAGATGGTGTAGCCTTATCTGCCAGTGTAGTAGGTGGAGGGGGTGGAGGTGAATTATCAGTAGGTGCTGCAGCACGAGATCCTTCACCTCTACAGTATAAACCTCCAAATCGTGGTCTAAATGGAGGTCTGCTAGTATCTTGTCTTCTCTTTGGTGCCACATTTCAACCTGAAATCAATTTTTGATTGAAGTTTATAGAAATAATACATTTTCATTTTCATTTTAATAATTTATACAGTATATTGAAAACGTTTTGTTCATACAATATTCAATTACAAACACAAACACAATACAGGATCTGTGAAAAATAATAATAACAATAAATTAATAATATACTAAATTATCTCTAGCAAATTAATAATATCAATAATAATAATAAAATTAAATATGAATAATAAATCTAATAAAACTAAGAATAAGAATAATAATAATAATATTAAAGTAATATATATATAGTAAATATTCATTATATGCATGACTAACCTAAATCGATGAACAACTTCAAAAACGAAATTGACAATTAAGATCAAAGACACTCTTTCACACAATATAGGACCTGCGAAAAAATAATAAAAGCAATAAATTAACAATAAATTAAATTATAACTAGCAAATTAATAATAACAATAGTGACTATGAATAGTAAATCTAATAATACTAAGAATAAGAATAATAAAAAATGAAATTATAATAACAATAATAATAATAAATGAATTAAGA
>JANZXR010000004.1:8053723-8065981 GCA_027575705.1 Erythroxylum echinodendron
CATCTCACCATAACAACATGTAACATGGATTCCCTCAACCAAGATAAGAAAATTAGCTACTCATAATTGAATTGAAATCAAAGAAAATAACAAAGGAACATGTCTCCTTCCCTAGTTCTTTTATGAAAGAAACGAAAATCCTAATTGAAATATGCAAAAAACATAAAGACAAATAAAACAGAAAAAAGTTCCGCAGCCTTCACGCCGACGTCCCTCCTTTAAAACCTAATCTATATATATATGCGTCAATCCCAACCCTTCCTTCTTTGCTTTTGTTTTCCTTATCTTCTCTTGATTCTGTCCAGATTAGGTGCATTTCTAATTTCGGTAGAAGACTTCTTGGAAAGATGGCAAGAGGATCTTTAAAGATTATTTTTTAATTGGAATCAAATTCTGGAATTTTATCTGCAGATTCCAGATTCCATCCTTAGGCGTGCCGACGCTTAGTCTTTGAATTTCTGTCAAATTGGGGATTTCAGATTTCTTTCCTTCTTTTGCATCTTTTTGATCTTGTTTCCTCCTTAGAGTGTTGAAAACCATCTGTAAACAATTATAAAGCAATTCCATCAATTTCGGATATCAATTTCAACACATCAACTAAAATTAAGTCCAAAATAAATGCAATTTAAATTACTTAACAAATTCCCCCACAACTAAATCAAACCATTAGACTCAATCAATTCATCCTTTAAAACTCAAGTGCACACAATTCATCAACTTGGGCAAGTAAGACTTAAGTTGCAACACATATCATAATTGCTTTTCACTAATGCAAATAAGCAAAGTCAAAATAATGCATCTTTGTTCAAAAGCAAACATGAAATCAAAGTGAATTCTTCTCATGGATTTCTCTCTTACACTCAAGTGTTTGTGGGTGAGGTGTTTCTCCCATATCTCACTCTACCATGTTGCACTACCATAGGCTTGCAATTTCACTAACTATCATTCATTCGGATCACATAGGCTAATAGATCATGAGGACTTTGATCAAGGTTGTAACTGGGCTGGGTTCACAGGTGAGATAAAAACATGGCAAAGGGTTCATCACAAGCATTCACAAAGCGTCAAGTAAAAGGGACAAGCAAACTAAAATTCTGAGATAAAAATGAATGAAAAAGACTATAACTACTCATTAATAACTAATACCACTATTTTTTTCTTCTTTTTATGATTTTTTCTTTCTTTTCTTTTCTCTTTTTTTTTTCTTTTTTTTCCTTCGAATCCACTAAGAACATAGGAAAACAATGCAAATAAGAGAAAGTTACAACAATTGAGTAGAAGTGCCTATAAAAGTATCTCAAAACACAATATAACACAAAAGTCCCGATTTACTCAACGCTTCATTCAACTTGTGATAGGGTGAGGCTAATGGGGTCTTTGGTTTTAATGTGAGGTGATAAATTGATAAAAACAAGGTTAAACGCTCAAATGTGTTTGTAAAGGGAAAATAATTCGGTGGGTGAATTTTTAAGCCAAAGGTGTAAAAACAAAGAATGCCTTAATCATTTCTATATCCCATGTGATCAAATAAATTCAAACTAGTTCCATGCAAGTTCTGAAGGCAACGTGACAAGAGGAGCATCACTCAATTCAAACAAATAATATGACATAAAGATGATGTCATTTCGGCTCAAAGTTCGCTCATAAGTTGATGTTACGAATTCACCTTAATTCCATGATTTACTTCCTCACTCCAATGTCAGCATTTTGAAAAAGTCTATAGGATCAGCTATTGCGATCAATCAACATGTTCCATCTTAAAACTTAGCCCTAATTAATTTCATGCATGTCCTCAATCTCATCCAAACTACTATGGCCAAGCGTCATGGCTTAACATGCAAAACTATACACAGAAAAAAAAAAAACAGCCACAACAATCCAAAAAATTCACGCAAAACTGAAATGTGCCACATCAAAAGTCGAAATTTCTCCCCCACACCTAAACCAACATTGTCCTCAATGTTAAAGAAGCATAAAAATAAAGGAAAAGAGTGAAAGAAAGCTTCTCTGTTTGGAGGTATCGAGATCAAGGTGTTGGCGGATGTGGTGGATGAAATCCTTCATACTCCCAATAGGCCATCAAATTGGTCTCCGTGCGGTGCATGGACCTTTCTAGTCAGCTCAGGCGAGCATCTAAGTCGGTAGTTTCTTTTGAATGGGCAGTAGGATTAGGTTCGGCTGGTGGCGCCCGACGGCGTCCGGTGGAAGTTCGGGTTGTAGGGAAGGTAGTCGGCCTGGGATTTGTGAAAGTGATGTGGCCACGGCTAAGATCCACAATCCCCATCCTGCAAAGACAATCTAAATCCAATAGCTCTATACCACAAGCCACAGTCATATTAGTATTAGCAATATCTAAGACACCCAAATTAACTGCCATCTGTGTAATATAGGAACCCAGGATCAATGGTTTAGACTTTTTGTGCAAAACAGAATGAAATTGGTGCATAAACCAAAAATCCAAGTTGACTGGAATATGCCTATCCATACACCACAAGAAATAGAATTCAGCCTTTGTTAAAGTACTCGAAGCATTATTCCGATCGAAAAAATTGAATGCTAACAACCTATGAATAATCTTGAAAACAGGGTTCGTAAGAAAAGAACTTTTGGACAGGCTAGCATTATACAACTTGGTATCGACAGACCATTGACGCCACAATTCGGAAGCATTAAAATCTGCATGAAAGTCATATTGGGAATTGATAAAGAATTCGGTGTCAATTTCAGCCGTAGATAGGAAACCCAAAGCAACATTAAACTCAGCAATGGAACACGCAAATTCCTTCCCCATTAATCGAAATTCAACAGCCTCTTTCGTATGCATATCAAAATCCTTGTCACAATTAAATTGAAACGTGGTGTAAAATTCTCTAGTTTATTCCTCAAAATCAGGATAATCGATCCGTGCAAAAGCACTCTAGGCAATAGGACCCATTAACTGGCTGAACAAATCATACACAAGTAAAGCCTCAAGATTATCAGAATGAATCAACTTACAGGGATAGATCTGGCGTTGGCGGAGAAGCTCGAACTTGTTGGTATCCTCGGGCAACACGAAGGAAGTGCAACCCACTGTTCGAGTGTTCAATCTACTTCGGGTTTCCACCTCCTTGCCTCTCCTTGACCGAAGTCGTGTACGTGGGGCTAGGTGAAGGGTCAGTGGTGCTGGAGCTGAGCTAGGATCGTTGTCGGTCGTCGGTGGAGAGGAGGGAGGATGGGAAATGTCAGCCGCATCTCGGATGGGAGTTGGAAGCTGTCGGGACTGGCTCTTCGTTCTGGGCATTGTTCCAATGGTTTAAAAAGCCTACAAAAACAGCAATTAATGCAACATAAAAGTAACAGAATAGGGTTGAATGGGTGATTCGGTAGTGAAGGAAAGGGGTTTGCGTGGGTGATGCTGTGAATCGAGGGATTAGGATGAGTGGAGGTTAGGTATCAGTGTTTAGAGATGAGGAAGAATAGAGAGACTGTTGGGGAAAAAGAACAAGGAGGGAAAAATAAAAGAGGGGGGAAAATCAAATAAGGGGGCGGTGACTGAAATTTTTATTTATGATTTATGATTTTTTTCTGTTTTAATTGGATAGGAAAAGAAAAATAAAATTCGTAAATTGGCACTCCTAAATAATTGCAATAATGTAACAAAAATAAATACTGTTAAAGACGTAACAAAGACAAACCTGAACAATTTACGGGTTTCCCCGAACGTGCTTCTTTAAAGTCGTTAGCCGGACCTGTGGTGTTACTTACCGGATTAGAAATAGGTTGGATGTGCCAACCCTATTTCATCCACTAGCTCAACTGAAGGATTGTCATAATATGGTTTTAGACGATGTCCGTTAACCTTAGATACCTTAGAGGTATCTACGCTCTGAATTTCTATTGCACCATAAGGAAAAACGTTAGTAACAATGAATGGTCCAATCCAATGAGATCGTAATTTTCCTGGAAATAACTTTAGCTTTGAGTGATAAAGAAGAACTTTCTGTCCAATAGAAAAGTGTTTCCTAGAAATCATTTTATCATGAAAAGCTTTAGTTTTTGAATTCTCATACGCATCATTACGAATCTCTTCTAATTCTTGCAATTGCAATTTCCTACTAGTACTTACCTCCAAGTGATCCATGTTCAGTTGCTTTACGGCCCAATATACTCGATGTTTGATTTCCACAGGTAAATGAAAAGGCTTACTGAAAACTAACCTGTAAGGCGACATATCTATAGGAGTTTTGTATGCAGTCTGGTAGGCCCATAAAGCATCATCCATTCGCAGGCTCCAATCTTTTCGGTTCGGATTCACTACTTTTTCTAGTATGGATTTGATCTCTCTGTTGGAAACCTCAGCTTGCCCACTAGTCTGCGGATGATAAGCGGTAGAGATGCGATGCGTAATACCACATCTTTTCATCAACGCTTCAAAAATCTTGTTGCAAAAATGAGTCCTTGGTCGCTTATGATGGCTCGAGGCATTCCAAACCTAACAAAAATATGTGACTTAACAAAGTCAATCATTGTTTTAGCATCATCTACCCACTTTGAAACGTAGTCTACTGCTAACAAGATGTAATTCTTACCGAAAGAGGAAAGGAAAGGACCCATAAAGTCTATTCCCCAAAAATCAAAAATTTCACATATCAGAATGTTCGTCAATGGCATTTGATTCTTGGATCCCAAGTTACCTGTTCTTTGACAACGATTGCAAGACTTGCAAAACATATAAGAGTCGTAAAATAACTTAGGCCAAAACAATCCACATTCTAAAATTTTGCGAGCAGTTCTTTTGGGACCGAAATGTCTCCCACATATAGATGAATGACAAAATTGTAAAATAGATGAAATTTCCTCATCTGTGACCCATCGCCTGACAATCTGACCAGAACAAAATTTCTATAGGTGGTGTTCATCCCACACATAATATCTAGCCTCGCGCTTGAGTTTATCTTTTTCATCTCTAGATAGATCACTAGGTAACGACTTAGTTACTACAAAATTCACTATGTCCGCATATCAAGGAATTACCTGTTGAACTGCGAAAAGGCCCTCATCTAGAAATTTGTCATGAAGGACATCAGGCGTAGTGCTGGATGTAAACTGGCTTAAGTGATCGGCCACCAGATTCTCTGCTTCTCTCTTGTCACGAATTTCCAGGTCGAATTCTTGGAGAAGTAATATCCATCAAATCAATCTTGGCTTGGCTTCCTTCTTGTTCACCAAATATATTAGTGCTGCATGGTCGGAGTAGATAATCACCTTGGTCCCCAACAGATATGACCGAAACTTTTCCAACCCAAAGATGACCGTTAAAAACTCCTTCTCCATGATGGAATAATTTTGCTGGGCATCATTAAGTGTCATAGAAGCATAATAAATGACACGAGGTACCTTATCCACTTTTTGTCCCAGCACAATGCCTACGGCATAATCTGATGCGTCGCACATCAATTCGAAGGGTATGTCCCAACATGGTGGCTGAATAATTGATGATGTAGTGAGACGCTCCTTTAGCTCGTTGAACGCACTTCGGCATTGCTCATCAAAGTCGAATTTCACATATTTTTGAAGCAATTGGCACATAGGTTACGCAATTTTGGCGAAGTCCTTGATAAATCGTCGATAAAAACCTGCATGGCCAAGAAAAGAACGAACTTCCCGCACATTCGTGGGGTAAGACAAAGATCGAATTACATCTATCTTAGCTTTATCAACTTCAATTCCTTTAGACGAAACTATGTGGCCCAAAATAATGCCTTGATTAACCATGAAGTGGCACTTTTCGTAGTTTAAAACCAGATTATTTTCGATGCAACGTTTGAGCACTTTTTCAAGGTTATTAATGCATGTTTCAAAAGATTCCCCGTATATCGTGAAATCGTCCATAAAAATTTCCATGCAATTTCCATAAGATTTGAGAAAATACTTACCATACATCGTTGGAATGTCGCAGGTGTATTACATAATCTGAATGGCATTCTTCGGTAAGCGAAGATACCGAATGGACATGTGAAGGTCGTCTTTACTTGATCCGTTGGTGCCACCAAAATCTGATGATAACTTGAATAACCATCTAGACAACAATAGTGAGATTTTCCTGTAAGTCTTTCAAGCATCTGATCAATAAAAGGAAGAAAAAAGTGATCTTTTCTAGTTATTGAATTAAGATTTCTATAATCTTTGCATACCCGCCAACCATTTTGGACGCGAGTCGGAATTAACTCATAATGGTTGTTTTCAATTACTGTTACACCAGTTTTCTTTGTTACTACCTGAACCGGACTTACCCACTTACTATCCGAAATCGGATAAATAATGCCTGCGTCAAGAAGCTTCAAAATCTCTCTCTTTACCACTTCCATCATGGGTGGGTTAAGACGACATTGTGGATGCCTTACCTCTTTCGCCTCGTCTTCCATCAAGATTCGGTGCATGCATATGGTGGGACTGATTCCCTTCAAATCAGCTATTGTCTAACCGAAAGATTCTTTATGCGCCTTTAAAACATTGATAAGCTGGCTTTCCTGCACATCCGAAAGTTGATTAGAAATAATCAAAGGTAATGTATTTTTCTCACCTAAAAAGATGTATTTAAGATGACTGGGTAAGCTTTTTAATTCTATTGATGGTGGACTAATCAATGACGGTAGCAACTTGTCTACTCCTTGGGATGTATCCGCGGATGCGAGCTGCTGTAGGGGTGGTGGGGTTGGTCTCCTTCAATTCGTGAAATAACGCTTCCCCTTTGTTATCAAGCACCATCGAATCTTTGTTCCCATTCCACTACAATGTTTCTTCTTTGGGTTCACTAGATAACGTTAGTTGCTCCTTTTCTGGCCAATATTGTGCGTTATTTAATTTTCCCCTTACTTCTCTAGATGATGCAAACTTCTCATCCCTTCGTGAATATAACGCACTTTGCTGATTTTCTCCAATTAACGCAGATTCTTCACGCCCATGCTCAATTGATGCAATCTTCAATAATTCAACATTATTTGCGTCTTGAGCTTTCAAAATCCAATCCTCCTGCACCCAAGTATCAACAAAATCTACAGAGACAATAAATTTCTCATCATTTGGAATTTTCATGGTATTATAAATATTGAATTTAATTAAATCACCATCAAATTCCATAGTTAACTATCCATCGTGAACATCTATTTTGGTCTTAGTCGTTTTCAAGAACGACCTTCCGAATAAAATAGGACTGGAAGAGGATGTGTCATCCGTGTCCATCTGCAAAATATAAAAATCAGCCGGAAAAAGTATGTTTCCTACTTGAACCAATATGTCCTCTAAAACACCTTTCGGGTAAGCATTTGAGCGATCCGCTAATTGAATTACCACATTAGTTTCTTTAAGAGGTCCAATATTCAAAGATTTATATACATCATATGGCATGACATTTATGGACGCACCTAAATCTAACATAGCTCTTTCAATTTGCAAATTACCAATTTGGCACGGGATAGTAAACATACCTGGATCTTGACATTTCAGTGGGAGCTTTTTCTTTTGTAAGATGGTTGAAACGTTCTCTCTTAAGTGAACTTTCTCATCGAATTTCAGTTTCCTCTTTGACATACAAAGCTCCTTAAGGAATTTAGCATATCGCGGAATCTATTTAATGGCATCAAGTAGAGGAATATTCACCTGAACTTTTCGGAAAGTCTCCAAAATCTCCTTCTCTTGTTCTTCTTTCTTTGCTTTTGCTAATTGACTCGGAAAAGGAGGTGGGAGCACCTTGTTTTGAACGACTCTCTGCGTCTCTTCAGGTAAGTGCGTGATTTCTTCCTCTATTTCTGTCTTGGAATTTTTCGGAATTGATTCTGGTAGTTCTTTACCACTACGCAATGTGATAGCCTTTGCGCTTTGTCTAGGATTAACCTCCTGTTGCGCTGGAAAATTACCAGAATTTCGTGCTTCTAGTCGGTTGACAGCAGCTGCAATTTGACTTAACTGAGTTTCGAAATTCCTTTGTTGATTTTCCAAATTCTGGATACTTGCTTCAGTACTCCGCTGAAACGTCAAAGTGTTGGTGGTTAAAGTTTGTAACATATCTTCCAAAGAAGACTTACCTTCGGCAGTTGACGTCATATTTGGATTTTGACGCGGCATGTATGGTTGTCTATATGGCTGGAAATTCGAGGTTGCTTATTGTCTTTGAGGATTCCCATATCGTAAATTTGGATGATCGCGCCATCCCAGATTATAATTGGAGAATGGGTCGTACTTCTTTTGGTATGGCCCAGCAAATCCACCTACGGCATTCGCCTGTTCTGCATTTTCTTCCTGCAAAATCGGACATGAATCAGTAGAGTGTCCTAATATTGAGCATATACCACATACCTTGGCTTCTTCTTTCTTCGTCACAGCTAACTGTCGCGCCAAAGAAGTGAGGTCGTCCAATCTCTTTTCCAACGAGGTCTCACTAACTTCATTCATACCCTTTTGCCCATGCCCTGTACGGGTTCCGAATTGTTGCGTGTTGGAAGCCATGTTTACGATCAACTCTATAGCGGCTGCCGACGTTTTGTCGACTAAGGCACCACTTCTTGCAGCGTCAATCATACTCCTGTCAGAAAGCAAAATTCCTTCGTAAAAATATTGAATTAATAATTGTTTAGTTATCTGATAGTGTAGACAGCTAGCGCATAATTTCTTAAATCTTTCCTAATATTCGTAAAGTGTTTCTCTTGTATGTTGACGAATTCCGCAAATCTCCTTCCGAATATTGGTTGCTCTCGATGCTAGAAAATACTTTTCGAAGAAAAGCCTCTTCATCTCAGCCCACGTCTGCAAGTTCTCTCCGGCTGAATAGTACAGCCAATCTTGCGCATCATCTTTAAACGAAAACGGAAAAGCTCTCAGCTTAATTTGTTCTTCCGTTACATTAGTCGGTTTTATACCCATGCAAGCTACATC
This sequence comes from Erythroxylum echinodendron, assembly GCA_027575705.1. Lineage (NCBI taxonomy): Eukaryota > Viridiplantae > Streptophyta > Magnoliopsida > Malpighiales > Erythroxylaceae > Erythroxylum > Erythroxylum echinodendron. The sequence goes on from JANZXR010000004.1 coordinate 8,062,637, forward strand.
GACTTCCTTCAAGTGCTTGTATGGATCTTCTCCTGGTAAACCCCTGAAAATAGGTAATAAGTGTATCAGTACAGATTTTAATTCAAACGTATTGTTATCACCTAAATTCGGGAAATTGATGCAGTGGGGTTGTTGCGCATCAGTTGGCGCTGCTAGTTCGCAAAGAGTGAGGTTGGCAGCTATCCTATCCATCTTCTGCGTCTCTTTTCGTTGTTTGGTCTGTTTCCATAGTCTTTTCGTTGTCTTTTCGATCTCAGGATTGTATTAAAAATTATCTGATTGGTTAAACGCGTAACGTACATAAACCGTTAAAACTCCCTGGTAACGGTGCCAAAATTTGGTGATGCTATCGCCTGCAACCAAATATAAAAGAATTCTCTTCCGTTAAAACAAATTAATGTAGTAGCCGTAAGCGGATATCGTTCCCACAAGGAATTTTTACGGTAATGAGTGCGAATTCAAACGAAGCAAATAGCAAAAGTAAAAAGGGGTTTTTTAATCACGGCAATAATAAAAAATTAAAGGGAAATTCACAAATCGAAGGCAATAATTAAATCTGAAAAATCAATGGAAAAACACCTTGGTTTTGGGTTACTGATGTTATCATGCTATTATGGATCCTCGACATAAAATTGCAATTATTAATAAACATTCATTGGGGGAAATTTCTCCTAAGGGTAATGACTAGGAACATGTATCCTAGCATTCTTATTAAACGACAACCTAGATACGATCATAGGTATAATCGAATAATAGCATTAAGAATCAAGAACCAATGACAAGTGAAAGACATGTATGACATGCAATCAATCAAGTGAATATCTTCTTAGAATTTTCTGACTCTAACATAGAGAGGTTAATCCTAATTGCTACTTATGGTTACCGAAATTGAACGTCATATTCCGTTAACCTAGCGATTGAATCAATTAATCTCTAGTTGCACACCTAGAAACCAATGAATCTCACCATAACAACATGTAACATGGATTCCCTCAACCAAAATAAGAAAATTAGCTACTTATAATTGAATTGAAATCAAAGAAAATAACAAAGCAACATGTCTCCATCCCTAGTTCTTTTATGAAAGAAACGAAAATCCTAATTGAAATATGCAGAAAACGTAAAGACAAACAAAACAGAAAAAAGTGCCGCAGCCTTCACGCTGACGTCCCTCCTTTAAAACCTAATGTGTATATATATGCGTCAATCCCAACCCTTCCTTCTTTGCTTTTGTCTTCCTTATCTTCTCTTGATTCTATCCAGATTAGGTGCACTTCTAATTTTGGTAGAAGACTTCTTGGAAAGATGGCAAAAGGATCTTTAAAGATTGTGTTTTAATTGGAATCAAATTCTGGAATTTTATCTGCAGACTCCAGATTTCGAATTTTCGTCATTCTTTTCCATATTTTTGATTCAATTTCATTTCTAAGGTGTTGAAAATCATCTGTAAACAATTATAAGATAATTCCATTAATTTTGGATAATTATTTCAACACATTAAAGATAATTAAGTCCACAATAAGTGCAATTTAATGACGTAACAGTAAACTTCTTAGCACTATTGATTTCTCTCATCTCTAGTATTGTTGTGAAAAAAATAAAATAGACAAGCTACTAGAAAACAAGCAGCAATATATATTGATAAAAATGACATTACAAATTTTGAGCTGCAACTCTCTACATCTCACTCTCTCTTATTCTCTTTTTTTTTTGGTCTCTCTCTCTCTCTCCCTTTCTAATGCTTTTTTCAGTTGTTTCTTCACTCCTAAAACACTACCCTTACAATCCTTTTTATGCCTATCAAAGTCGATTCTATTCACTGACTTTAACATCATAAAAAAACAACTAAAATAACAAAGACCGTCTGACGCAAACGTCGCAGGAGCGAAGCGTGGTAGGCCTACGCCGGGGGAGCATAGGGAGGAAAGGGAGCCTAAACGGTGGAAGAGCTAGGGTATAATAAATGAAGTTACAGCTAGCACAAAACTAATAATACAAATTGATTTTGTCTTCTTTTCTCTAGAAGAATCAAGAATATCATCAGGTTTGGCTTCTGACACTCCCCCTCAAACCCGACTTTGCATGCCAAGCTTTTCTTTGAGTTTGTGAATACATCAGTCTTTAACATCTTTGTAAAAATATCAATAAGTTGATCTTCAGTTCTGCAATGAATGAGCTCTACAGTTTTGTCTTTCACTTGCTTTCTAATAAAAAGATATTTTGTGTCTATATGTTTGCTTTGGCTGTATGACACTAGATTTATGTGATATAATAGATTTATTGTTAATGTATATTATAATCAAACCTTCTTGTGGATGATATAACTCACTCAAAATATTTTTCAACCATATTGCTTGACATGTATATGCTGCTGCTGCAATATACTCGGCTTCACATTACAAGAGAGCAACTATTTGTTGCTTTTTTTATGACCATGAAAATATTGTTGATCCAATATGAAATGCATATCCAAAGGTACTCTTTCGATCTAAGTCTCCATCGTAATCACTAACTGAATAATCAATCAACTTTAAATCTTGAGAATGTGTATAAAATAGACCATGATTTGTTATACCTTTAATATATCTTAAAATCCTTTTTGCTGTAATATAGTGATCTTGCTTTGGCTTCTCCATATATCTATTGACCAATCCAACTACATACATAATATTTGGGTATGTGAAAGTCAAGTGCCTCAGACTTTCGACTAAACTCTTGAACAGTGTTAAGTTTACTGATTCTCTATTTAATCCATTATCAATCTTGCACCTGTTTTTGCTGGGTAGCCATTAGCTTGCACTCCTTCATTCTAAACTTGTTCAGAATTTGATTCGCTTACTTCTTCTACAACATAAATATTCCATCTCCCATTTGTTTTCTTTCGATTCCAAGAAAGTATGACATTTCACCAATATCTGTCATTTCGAATTCTTTAGTCATAGCTTTCTTAAAATAACTGAACATGCTTGGATTGTTTCCTATGAAGATCATATTATCCATATATAAACAAACAATCATGGTATCTCCATCTTCATTTTTCATCTTGTGTAAGGCATACTCATGTGGGCTTTTTGCAGAACTATTCGTTTTGAAATACTCATCTATTCTCATATTCCAAGGGTCATTGAGGTTTGAGAATTTTTAGTGAATTTTAGAAATTTTTCTGGAAATTTCGGGAAAATTTTTCCAGAAATTTCTGGACTAGGAAAAATGCCAAATGGTAGAATAATAGTTTATCGGTAGTAAAAATTACTGTCCAATGGCACTGAAAATTTAGATACATGAATTTAAGAATTATTGATTTGAGCCATTGGAATTTTGGAGAAAAATTGGAGTAGAAATTGA
>JANZXR010000004.1:8074305-8095349 GCA_027575705.1 Erythroxylum echinodendron
CCAATTGGTTAATAAAAGTGTCTGTTGAGTTCATTGCTTTGTATCAAATGGTTATAAAACAAAGTGGAATGTTTTTGGTTACTGATTTGCTGTACTTTATGTTGTTTGTTTTATAAAAAAATTATCCCGACTTTTGATTGTTTAGTGATGTGGCACACCACCCTCAAGGGGCACGAACTCGGATATCACTGTCGATATAGGGTTCGGGTCCAGCGGGAGTGGGGTGTTACAAGAACTGCCCTAACTCTCACTAGGCCTCTTCCCTCTGGACCATTGCCTAGTCTTTGATTGTCTCTCTCTCATTAACTGCTCAATTCTAATTAAAGTAACTCTCAACTCAGTGAAAGTACCCAGATCTGAAAGTCCCAACATTGTTCCATCTTGAGTCCATCCTCAAAGCTCCTACACTTGTCTTCTTTTGTAGAGATCAGAGCAGTAGCATAACACATCAACTCATTAAACCGGATCTCATATTTAGCCCCTTACATCCTACCCTGCTTCAATTCTAAGAAATCCTTCATCTTTATGTCCAAATAGATCTTAGGCATGTAATTATCTCTTAAGACCCTCAGAAATTCTTCCCACTTCATTTGGCAAGGACTGATGGTACTACCTGGGACAGTCTTTAACCACTGGTATGCTGGGCCCTGTAGTAAGGACACTGCGTAGGCAATCCTCTCATCCGACTCATAGTCCATTTGATCAAAAACTCTTTCCGTCCTTTCCAACCACCCCACAACCTCAACAGGGTCTATGCTACCATAAAAATCAACAGCCCTTTACTTCCGCAGCCTATGATACCTCCTCTCCCTTCTTTCCGGAACTCTAGGAGGCATTATCTCTGGTTGAGGTACAGAGGACTCTTTACTTTCTTCTACCGATCTTTGGTCAGCTGGTTGATCAATTTGATCACCTAGAGCGGATTACCTACAACAAATAATAATTTCAATCATTTTCTGCATTTCTCATGATATTTCATGCTTAACATTTCTATATGTCCGAACAGATGCCAACCATGCTCTGATACCACCTAAATGTAGTGCCCCCTTACATAGGGTACACACTGGGATGCTCGGAGGTCATTTCGATAAATATCCTACTATAAAGTCGAGCTACATTCAATCACTATATTCACTTCGCATGGCATCATATCATTATTCACTTATACTACATCATAAGAAAATCACAATATTTTAAAACCAACTTTTTCCTCATTTCACTTTACAAAATCGAAAGTCTACATTGTACCTTTAAACACTTACTACATGTACATCATCAAAACCTAGTATAAAATTACATGAAAGAGGAAAATATACAAAGCCTATCTAATCTATCCAAAATCCCAGCTAGTCGACCTTTGAGTCATGACTTCTCTTGCCAAATCACAATCTACACGGCTGGTAGAGCCTCTCAGTAGCTAAAGTCATCTCTCGGTCCTGAAAAGACAATGTTGCAATTTTGGTGAGTTTTGAGAACTCAATGAGGTAACCATCATTGATGGTTTACTCAATTCATACAACCCATCATTTCACATAACAAATATTTCAAAAAATTGTACTTTACAACAGTATCACATTTTCACTTAAGTATAGGCAAATTTTTGCATTTTAATGAATCAAACATACTTATCAAAATGCATATGGAATGCTTATGAAACACTTTTCCAACTGTTACGTTGTTATGACCGAGTTCCTGAACTGTCCCGTATCCATTTTGGATATCGGGCTTATTATTAACTGTCGCTTATCCGATGAGGGTACAGGGCTCATTATACATAGTGAGCCTTAGGTTCTTAATCACTGTTTGAGCTCGAGGGTCTTTGCACACGTTAAGCTTTAAGCTCTGATCTGTGGCTACTCTGATCACAACTGCCATTATCTGATCATGCATTCATATATAGAATGCATCTCACATTTTCAATCAATCATGTCATAACACATTTAGTTCTTTAAGTTAACATTCAAGTAGCACTTCAATATACATTTCACATTTCACAATCATCGGACCATTTTTCCGGAATCAACAATCAAGTCACATTCATTCAATCATTTCAAAACAGAAATTAAGTAAACAAGTAATTAAGTGAGACCGTCTAGGTTACTCACAAGTTTCTCCTGAAGCTAATGCCTGGAAGTTCTTGCAATGTCTGGAGGTTGGTGTTTCAGTTGCTCCTCTATATCAGATACGATACACATATATCACAATTTATACAATCATAAGTGTTTAATAATGCACATGTATGAAATGAAATATATATAATGCATGTTCATGACAATCTCGAGTATTTATCCATAAGTTTCATCACAAAGTCATTCTCATACCAAAACTCATCTAAGTATAATTTATACTTAGATTCATATCTCACTAAAAACCATTAAATTCACAATTCATTTCTCATGGAATCACTTCAGATTTGTTTTCCAAGACCCACTTTCAGGTCAACATTCCATGTTCTTTTTGACTAAGAAAATGAAGTAATTTGAGGATACTTTATTCTATAAAATTGTTCCACTATGCTTATGTTTCTATTGACACCAAAATCACTCAATTTGGTTTCGTAATTTGGAAGATATACTTCAAACATTTTTGGGTTGTTCATATTCAAAACCAGTGTACTATGCATAAATTCCATCGAAACATTAACCATCTTAGAGACTGAATCACAATTCTAATTCTCATATTATTTGTATCCCTATGTCTCTAGTTTATTTCAAATCAAAGATCATCTCATTCGGACATCTAGAGAAGAAGTTATGGTCAAAAGAAATAAGACTGTCCAGTTTGTAAATTCCTCTCAGGTGGTTAGATCAATTGCAAGTCTTGGCTACTATTGAGGAAAACAGTAACTTGATGTGACAAATAAACTTGAGTCTTGCAATTAACTTATGGGTATGAGAGAGGAAAGTCACGGGGGTGCAGGAGTAATAGGCGTGAGAGGAACATGAGTGTGTAAGAGTCATGGGTGTGACAGATAAAGATAAAAATTGGGTGAGAGCACAAGTCAGAACCATCCACATTTATCACTCACTCTCTCTCAATTCACTTCATATGGATATTATTTTTAGTGGACAGGTAGAGAAATGTCTTACCAGTCCAATGGTTCAAGTCTCACCTCATTTTGAGGTCGGACGAAAAAGATATTGCTAAAAAAAGCATCAGATGTTCATCACCCCCGAAAGCTTCAAAGTCGCTATCGTGCAATTCTTCTTCTTCTTTACCAAAATCTCTATTTAAAACATCCATAACTTTTGATCCAGAACTCTAAGAATTCCAAATTATACATTAACGGAAAGCTAAAAGAAATATCTACAACTTTTATGAAGACTATTTTATCAAAATCCATCTAGATCGGTACAGTAAATTCATGGAAGTTTCAGATCAAAATTTTAACTCTCTTACTATTCATTCCCAGAATTTCTCAGAATTTATGTCAATTTTTAAGATTCTTAACGACATAATTAAAATTTGTTGTCTTCATGAAGAATATATCCATATATCTCTAGTTTAATCCAGATTAAGAATCAGTCTATTTGGATAGCTATAGGAAAAGATATTCCCAAAATACTATACCATGTTCAGTGCAGAAAAAAATTTGCCATCCACATCACACACATTCAACTCACAAAATCATGTCATCAATCCACATTTCTCATCATTCTAGTTTCAATTTAATAATACCCATAACATTTAAAGCATAACTTACTTGGTTTCACTTCAAGTTATTCATAATCAACAATAGCCTTAGCTCCCAAGCATCACACATTCATCATTTTCTTGAAGGAGGTAAGGATAAGTTTTCTTGTGGCAATGAGGAAGAAGATAGCAAATATGCTAGTAGCAAATGAAGGAAAGTGTGATCTTCAAAGTTGAGGTGGTAGAGAATGAAGAAAATGAAAATGATGAAGGATGAGAGAAGAGAGTCACGAAGAGGAAGATGGGAAGAGCCAAAAAAAAACCATTGCACTTTTAAATGAAAAGCAACGTGGAAGGCAACAAAAGGGGCTTTAAAAACTTTGTGGAGTTAAGACATTATTTGGCAAGTGTCATATGTCACTTGCCATATGTCCAATTCTTATAACCTAAATCCAATTTCTATTCTAATTGTCTCCTAATTTTCACTGGCACTCGTGAATAAATCCTAAAGTCACATATCGAAATTTCCATTGCCATTTGACAGTAATTTCTACTACCATTTGCTAATAGTTTTGCCATTTGGCAATTTTCCTAGTCCAACAATACCTAACAAATTTCTAGAAATTTCTCCAAAATTTTCAAAAATTATAAACCCGCAAATACACTCTCCAAATAAATTTTCAATACATAAAAACCACAACTCTTAATAAAAAATAACATTTAAAAACAATTATACCCGGAATTTCAATGAAAGCATGTATAGTCATTTTCATGTGCAAATTTTACTATTCACATGTATGTGCATTTCATATTATGCATGAACATGAAATTCATTTCTAAGCTCTCTTTAATCACTCTTATTTACTAATATAACCTCCCACAGGTAATGGGATGTTACATTATTGAGGGTTTTGGATTAAGAGGATTTTTCTAAAGGAGATTATAGCATGACACTACTACTTGTCTGCTATTAAATAGTTTGCGATAGGTTTCATTAAAGAAAAATCCTTATAGGTTAGGAGTCTAGTAGATAACATCCTTGGTACTTCTAGCATTTTGTGGGGGTCAAATTCATTCAAATTCAAGAAAGCCCTAAAGTTTCCATGTCGGTTTCTTCCTTAGATTAAAGAGGATACTTTAAAGTTAAGGGGTAGTCTATTTCTCAGTTGAGAGATTTCATACCTATGAATTAGAGGACTTACTTCTATCCAATTTTCAAACCAAACGCAATGGTTTTGTCCATTTCCTACCTTATATTTAATGTATGGATAAAGCATGCTTCTCAAACTTAGCAGTTAATTAAAGATCCATGAATATTGACTAGACATTATCAATTGCCAAAAGTTCTAATTTCCAATGTTATAATTATGGACCCATTTGATCCAGAGAGCTTTTTTGTCCATAAGTAGCCTCTAAACTCTCTTACTTAACTGTGCCTTTTGTATAGTTGAAATAGAAATTATTCTTAACCTGCCTTATTTTTTAGAAATTGTTATCTCACTCCATTTGACCTTTTCTTTTTTGGAATTTTCAGTTTTCCCACTCCATAAAAAAGCTTTCACAATTTATCAATCTTTTTAGTGACCTTTTTTGGAAGTACAATGTGAGTCGTCCAATGTATATGTAAATTGCTAAGTATTGAAATTGTAAGGGTGAATCAAGCTGCATAAAACATAAATCTATTTTGCCATGTGTTCACTCTAGATTTTATCCTTTTTAGAAGAGGGAGATAATCTGAATATTTAGGTTCTAAGGTGGAGATAGGTACTTCGAGGTATGTAAATGATAAAGGTTGAATGTGCATACCAATGTTTCTACTAAGCTTTTCCTTATTCCTCACATCTAAAGACAAATATAAGTTGCTTTTATCTAAGTTGATTTTTAAACCAGACCAATTCGAGAAATTATTCAGATATTAAAGCATGATATTTATCAAGTATTGTCTGTGCCAAAGAGAAACATAAGGTGATCTGCAAAAATCAAGTGAGTTAGCTTGTTTTGTAAGAATTTATGATGGAATTTGAAATTTCCATTAAGGGAAGTGAACTTATTTAGTATTATTAAAAGTCCCTCCATCGCTATAGAGAAAAGATAATGGGATAAGGGATCCCTTTGTCTTATTCCCTTTGCATTTTTTATAGGTTTTGATGGAATACCATTTACAGGCACACTAAGAGAAGTTGATTTGATGTATGTATGATCCACTTTATAAACTGACCAGGAATATCCATTACTTCTAAACAGAGTTTTATAAAATTCCAATTAGCTATATCAAAGGATTTGTAAAAGCCAATTTTTAGCAAGCAATCACTTATTCTCCCCCCTAATGAATATTCTTCTGATATCTTTTGAAGGAGCAGAATGTTGTCACCTATATTCTTGTCCAGAATTAAGGCTACTTGAGAGGCATCGATAAGTTCCTTAACCACATTCTTTAGTCTTTTAGCTAGGAGCTTGGTTATAACTTTATAAATTATGTTGCAACATGAAATTGGTATGAAGTCCACCATGTTCAAAGGATGAAGCTTCTTTGTCACGAAATTGATATATGTGTGGTTAATTTCTCGGAGCATCTTCGAAGAAAAGAAGAACTTCAATATAGCTTCTATAAACAACTCATCAGTAATATAATCTATTTGGTCCTGGTGCCTTGGAGGGGTGTAAACTAAATACAGTTCTCTTGACTTCCTCTTTAAAAAAAGGTAAGGTCAGTGACTCCTTTAACTCTTGTCTAATTGAACCTTCCATAATTCTTTTCATGTTGCAAGTGGGTTAATCATTATTCTTTGATCCTATCTGCTACACAAAAAAGACTCCTTGTTAGCTAAAGAAGACTTTCCTTATCTAAATACATAATACTAGCACTATCATATTATTCAACTATTCTATTAATATTTCTTCTAGAAGTTTAGTGTAAAGTGGAAGAATTTTGTATTCGAGTCCCCATCCCTCAACCAATTTAGTCTTGCTTTTTGCTTGAGAATAGTACTGTGGAGGTTCAAAACCTGTTGATATTTGGTTAGCAATTTCAACTCAATGCACCTCAAATGTAAGTCATGAGGTGAGATGTAACAATTTTCTTAGGCTAGTTTCAACTTCTCCCCAAACATAGTGATGTCATGAGAGTTATTATGCATGAATCCTTTGAGAGCAACTTTTATAATTTTTAGTTTCTGCATAAGTTGATAAGCTTTTCACCCTTTTAGTTCTTATCTCCATCATCTATCAATTGACTTTGAGAATCCTTCCATTTTTGTAACTCTATTGAAGAATCTAAATGGTGCTTCAAATTTCCTATATTCTAATAAGTTACGAATCAGAAAATAGGAATGATCAGAGAACCTATTTTCTCCAAAATACACAAAGGATTGTGGAAATTGATGTATACAAGATGTGCTCACTAGAGTCCTATCTAGTTTTTCCCTAATTTGCATGCTACTTTGTTGCTTATTTGACCAGGTGTAGAGCTAACTTATAAAGTTAAGATCCATCAAATCAGTATAACTTAAAAGGTTTGTGAGATCTTTAGTGTCTCCTAATAAGAAAAATTTTCCCCTTCCACCTCTTTATAGCTCAAAGTGTAGTTGAAATCCCCAACTACAAGCCAGGGTTCAAAATTTTTATTTAAAGTCTGCTCAGGTCAACCTATAACTTACTTCTTTGAAAACTAAATTTAGTCACATAAATTAAAGTAAGATCAAAATTAGTGGACTAACTTCCCAAGCAACAACTAAAATGGATAAGTTGGTCACTTTCTTTAATTTCTAAGCTTCTATTAGATCATAATTGTAAAAGCAAATGATTCTCCCATTATAGTGGGATTGATCACTTGGGAATAACTTCTATTGAACACCCAAAAAATTCATACAACTATGTAAATGAGGTTCTTTAATTTTAGTTTCTAGCAATCCTATGAAATAATCTTACTTTTATTTTGCTATATCCTTTACCATAGCCCTTTTGAGAGGGTCATTAAGCCCTCTAGTGTTCTAACTTAGGAATTTCATATTAGGAAATTTCCCCTTTTTTTATGTTCAAGCCTTTTTTTACCTAGCAGACCTTCTTCTATAGTTAACTTATTCCCTCTGATAAACAGCTTGCTAGAGATTTCAGTATTAGGCTCACCTGATACATCCTCAATGAACTTAGAACTTTTGGAAGTAGCCTCATAAATTCTCTAGTCTTCATTCTCTTGATAGACTTGTAATTAGATTTCTAATTCCCCTTGAGAACCTGATTGTGCTAACATTGTCACCTTATTCTGGTTATTTAAGATTTCAGTATTATGCTCAACTGCAATCTCATCTTTTTTTTAGATCCTTCAGAAACAATATCCTAGTTTCTATGTACTACCTTCACCTCATTACCTTATACCATATTATCAGTTTCCATGGTACAATTAGTTTCATTTCAAAATTTGATTCCCTTATTCCAGTTTCATTTTCTATATTTTCCATTTGTTTGTTCTCTTGTACTAGATATTCATTTGTTTCATTTACCCCAATGACCTCACAGTCTATCTATTTATTGTCTTTTTCTTCTAGTTGGTTTCTTCAAATTAATTTCCTATAATTTCCTCTTAACTACCTGTTTTGAAACTCTTCTAGTTGGCACCCATTTTTTGGTAGAGCTATTTGGCTTTTAGGGATAAGAAAGGGTGATCTCCCTTTTAATCAACTTGCCATTTTCTCCCAGGCGTATGACTGACAGGCACTCTAGTAACCTTGAGTTTTTCTAAATTTTAATACAAATTTTCGTATAGCCTATTCTTTCCATAGTTGAGGTTTGAGAATCTATACAAAATGTTTACCTAGAAAGCTAGCAAGGAAGCTAAGCCCTTCCATAGTCCAGAATTCTAGAGGAAGGCTGTAAAAGCACACCCATAAGTGAATTGAGTCAAATTTTCCTCTTTTCATCTCTATATATGGCCTCCATCTTTGAATGAACAAGGGCTAATCACCTATGTGTCATAGCCCTTGTTTATTAATATCATTCAATCCACCGTCATCTACGAACTTGAATAAAAATGTTCCATGCTCTATTAACATAATCTTTTCTGACCTCTTAGATCCTTATTTACTTTTTCCCTAAGTGTTGACCACTTGGAAAGTTGACCTTCTATTCTAAAAGAACTTGATTAAAATTGAAGACCACACATTAGCACCTACATTATGGAGTTCAATCGGTGGATTGATAGTACTTTCAATTACTACATTTTGAAAGTGCTTGAGGGAAACTTTTTTATACTAAGTAAATAGCGTCATCTTCCAAGCCCCAAAAAGGTGAGAAGCTTCAACTCCTTCCTTATCTCTTATAACTTTTTTCAGGCCATTTAGAACTTAGGGCTTACTGAGGAGTGTATCACTTGAGAGCACAAGGAATTCTTCCATAACACCAGAAGACTCCCTAATCTTTATAGTGGAGATGTTGGGCTTTACGAGGCCCTCCATCTGGGTAGAAACCCTAGTAAGGAGGGGTTATATGAAGTTGTTGATGTTAGGAAACCGAGTCGAGATCCAATCTTGACCGCTTCGAAATAATTATGAAACTATTTTGTAATCCTTGATTTTTCAAAAACTAAGATCTCTTTAATTCTATAAAATGATTAACACCAATCATAATAAAGTGGAAACTTAATTCATACCTTATTTCAAAGCTTGATAATAATTTTTTCGTATCCCTCGAATTATTTCAAAAAACGAGCTATGTTAACCACTGTAGCTGCACAAATGTCCGACCTCTAATGGTATCCACAGAACAGGTTGAGAGAACTATAACTCTTATAGGGAGGGTTAAGCAAGAAGTACTAGCTCCTTAGAACTTAAGCCTATTTATAATAAGCTTTGGACGTTTTAGTAATTTAATTGAAATTAAACTCTAATTTCAATTAAACTTTAATTAGAATTAAAAATAATTCTAATTAAATATCAATTATGCCCATATAAGATTAATATCTCATATTGATCCTTATTTATTAAATATTTCATATTTAATCATAAAGTTTCTCAAACTTTACAATCAAGTCCAACTTGATTAAATTAACTTTGCTCTCTTCAACCCATTCTATATGTGAGATCCATTAGGATGTCAAATATGTTGACAATGATTATAAAATATAATTTTAATTCATAATTAGAATTAGATAAATTAAAACTCCTTTTAATTTATCTTTAATTCTCCGATTAAACAATTTATAATCATAGATCAAGATTAACATCTAGCAACATGTCATGACCACCCAAATATTTAGAAATATCAAAGTAATTTTGATTAACCTTTTTGTGTATGATTTTTCTGTATAATTCAATCATTTCATCATATAATGTTCCGATTAGACATAGAGTATAAAATTAATGTCTACTCTACTTTGAATCTAATCATATTAGGTCTCCTCCATTAGCTATCGATTCAATTAATGATATTTGTAAATTATTTACAAAGCATCATTTCACCTTGACTAAGGATTTCCTAAATCAATACTAATCGAGAACAACAAAACATTCTCCCTAATTACTTTAGGGTGATGAATCCTATCTTGATTACTCAACTACCTCTATATAGTTCATGCTACATCCAATGACTATCGATTAAATGACACATGATTAAATACATCATAAGTAGTATCAAAACATAGCAATCTCCTTACAACATAACTTTGATAGCCTCCAGTCAAAGGATCACTTATATAATCATTAAAATGAGAACTCCATAGACATACAAGTAATGTTCTAAATGGATTTCTCATATCGGGTCTGTTTAATGAACCTGGTCTCTGACAAGCATCCACACATTTGTTTAAGTTTCCTATACTTTATTCTATGAGATCGACTACTTGTTTCATAAATAAAAACAAAACGTATGATAGTCCTTTTACATTATATTAATGTTCAATCTTAGTAAAATATGACTAGAAATATTTAAGAATAATATATAAATGCAATATGAATCTTATAATTATAATCTCGTTATAATTTTATTTGCAATATACAATTATTTCGTAGACTTTATCATATACATTTAAGCATTTATAAGATAAAGAATGTCTCTAAATAATTTGTCACTAAACTACAAACAAAGTGATTGGCTGTACGGCATAAACTAATAGTTAAGTGGACCAAGGTAGCAACAAATATGAGAGGCGATAAAAGGAAAAAAAAGAAAAAACTAAAGGTAAAAGGTAACTGTAACTAGAGAGAAGGCAGAGGATACAAAGCTAGAGAGAAGACGTTGTCAAATAAGGACGTTGCTATCATTTTGGAATTCAGTTGTGTTAATTGAAAATATTCTTGTTTCAACTAAAGTGTTGTCGTAGTAATAATATTAACACAACGTAGCCCTGAGTACACACTTCTTAAGACTTTAGTTGTCTATGCTATCCTTTCGTTCAACCATATACTAAGAATAAATTGAAATTTCATTCTAAACCATGTGTTTTTCTGGGTTATATTTCCAAACACAAAGGCTACGCGTGTCTAATCTATTACACTGTCAAAAAAGTTGCAAGGTACTTCATACAATAAACATGAGCGATGAACCCTAGCATTCTGATCACACCAGCCACACCGCAGAAAAAAGGTTCGAATCTAGGAGCTCGAGGAACACCCCCCCCCCATTTTGCCTTCCCCACCCCTACGAGACTCAGCTAATGCATAGTGGTTTTAGGTCAATTGGATGCAAACACAAACAACACAGAATGGCCAACTAAAGACACAGTCAAAATCGAAGAAGGAGACATAAATATGGTACCAAGCAAGTTTGGTCTGGGCATTGAACTCTCCAATTCTTTCAAAAGCAGACTAGAAAAGCAATAGGAGCATGCTATTGTAGTCAAGCTTTTAGGCCATCGCATAGGTTATAACGTCTTGAAAAATAGATTGTCTTCCTTGTGGAAGTTAGTCGGACCTATGAAAATCGTTGACATAGAAAATGATTTTTTCTTGATTAACTTCCTTCAGATTGATGATTACATCACCGTCCTCACCTAGGGGCCATGGATAATACTAGGACACGCTCTATCTGTTCAACCCTAGACCCCTAAGTTTCGACCATCCTCCAGCCAAATTTCCCATGTAGTCGCATGGGTGAGGTTCCCCAATCTTCCAATAGCACGCTATCACTCATCCATCCTTACGACCCTTGGTAATTTAGTAGGTCGCACTGTTAAAATCGACGCCACCACCCAACTTTCTCAGAGGGGCAAGGATGCCTGTATGGCGGTGGATGTCAATATCAACCAACCACTACGTCCTATCATTGAACTATAAAGAGAAAAGACTAAGGTGGCGTATGAGGGCCTACCGTAAATCTGTTACTCCTATGGGATGGTCGGCCATAGCGCGGCGGTTTGTCCCTCCTGATCCCCGTCTTCGGAAAACACCACCCCTACAAGCATCGCCCAACCCTCAGAACTTCCACCGCACCCACCCTTGAAAACCTTCCCCCCGAAACTGAGGCTGGATGCTTATGAACCCTGGGTCCAAGTCCGGCGTCATAATCAGCGACCCACTCACCCAGCAACGGTCACAAGAAGTGACACAACCAAACCTATCTCTGCAATAAAAACTTGAGGCTCGAGATTCCAGCTACTGTTAGACAACGGCTGCCCCAAACCTCCTATGCAAGCTCCACGCCCTCGACCCGTCGTCAACTCCAAAAGGTCGTGCAATCTACCTCAGCTGGACTCCTCCTCACAGATGCTTAAAAAAGATAATCAAGGCCCGGGTCGTCGCCTATCAGGATCTTTAGGAAATGGATTTGTAGGCCAGCCCACCAAGATCCCTCCCACCAGTAGAACGAGCCCCAACTCCAAACTGCTCATGGGCCAAGATCCACTATCGACTCACTCTACCAAAAAAATAAAGGAGGTTTCCTCTCTTCAACCCAAACTCACCCACCACCTAGCAATATCCATCCCTTCACACAATGATCTAGTGATCCAAGATACCTCATTAGCTCCAGCTATGAATGAAAATTTACCTTGTGGAGCTACGGAGGAAGATATGCACACGGATGATATACCTCCACTATAGCTGATTACCTAACATATATTACCTCCATCGAAACCACCAAGTCTTAAGGATGGTACACCTTCAGTCTATGATGACACGGTGATAATAGATTCTCAGATGGAAGAACAGTCACAACATCCCCTGAGGACTGCCGATGTTGGGCAATTAAAGGCCTCCGTAACCTCTCCCGACCATTAGTGGACACCTTCCCTTCAAACCCTTTATTATGTCCATTTTCATCTGGAATTGTCAAGGGGTAGGTGGTAGAAAATTTAGGCCTATATTGAGGAACTACGTCAACCCTTGCTAGTCGTGCTAGTTGAGACCAAAATAAGTGGGGTTCGAGCCCAAAAAATTATCAAGACTTTACCTTTCCCTAATTCTTATAAGGTGGAAGTCAATGGATTTTCTAGAGGCATCTGGCTGCTCTAGAACTCTGATATCACGGTCAAAATGCTTCTTGCTCATCATTAGTTTATTCATGTGAATATTGAAAGGGATCATAAACTTTTTGCTTTCACGACCATTTATGGAAAACCCACTTACTCTCTTCAACATTTCCTGTGGAAGTAATGACGAAAAATCGCTAGTGTCACTACCCAATCGTGGATTTTAGGGGGCGAATTCAATGCCAAACTAGAAAGCAACAACCAACGAGGTGGCGCTAGAATTAAACCCCATTTTCGAGATTGCGTACAAAGTTGCCAATTTCAAGATCTTGGATTCACGAGCCTAAGTTCACTTGGCGCCGAGGCCCAACTCTCGCTAGATTAGACAGTCGCTTTTGCTCTCAGTCTTGGCTCACCCACTTCCCAGACATGACAGTCACTTATCTACTGTTTCTTAAGTTTGACCATCGACCCCTTCTAGTGCAGTTTCATCAACCCAGCCATAGGCCCATAACCACTCGGCCTTTTGGGTTCCAAGCCGCTTGGTTAATCCCCGAAGACCTCACCCCAACCATTAAAGATCAATGGAATCCTCAGACGCTGAATTTTAGTAGAGCTATCAGGAATCTGGGTGACAAATTACAATATTCGAACCACTCAACCTTCAGAAATATTTTTCATCTCAAGAAGAAACTCATGGCACGTCTTTGAGGGTATTCAAAAATCTTTGGAGGTTGCAGCCTCAGAATCTCTTTATGAGCTGGAAGATTACCTCTGTAATGAACTGGAACAAGTACTCTGTCAAAAGGAACTGTACTAGCATTAATAATCCCACTACCAGTGGCTGGCTCAGGGAGACAGGAATACGAAATACTACCACGCGAACAACACAGCCAAAAGACGACAGCTGCATATTATCTCTTTATAAGATGAAAATGGTGGCATTAGTTCAGACACTGCTAGCATCTAATGTACCGCCAAGAACTTTATGGAAAAACTCTACACAGCCGATTCCTTACCTCCTTCTAATCTTCAACTCTTCTTCCCCTTCCTACCTATCCAAGCTACACAAGACCTCACAGGTCCTATTCTTCCCATAGCGGTTTAGACGACCTTCTTTGACATGGCTCCCAATAAAGCTCCAGGATATGATGGATTTACCACCTTATTCTTCCAATCCCAATGGGACAAAGTAGGACCTTCTATGATCACCTTCTTTTAGAAAATTTTTCGACACGAGGTTTGGGAATCGGAGCTTAACTGTTTCTATTCTGGTGCTCATACCAAAGCTCCCCTCCCTGACGTCGATCACACATTTCAGACATATTGCTTTGTGCTCCGTGGTTTAAAAAGCCATTACGAAGATTATAGTAAACAGACTGAAACCTTATCTCGATACACTTGTAGGCACGAATCAAACGAGTTTTGTTCCAGGGCGCTTAATTGTTGATAACATCATCATTGCCCAAGAAATCATTCACTCCATGAAAAGGAAATCGGGTAAGATTCGGTTTCTGGCTATCAAGACCGATCTTGAGAAAGCTAACAATTGTCTGTTTTAGGATTTTATCCACGATACATTACATGATGTAGGACTTCCTAATTTATTGATATCCCTTATTATGAACTGCATCTCCTCGGTCTCTATGCAAGTGAATTAGAGAGGGGAACTCAGTGACTCTTTTACCCCTACCAGAGGTATTTGTCAAGGTGACCCTCTATTGCCCTACCTTTTCGTCTTATGTATGGAAACATTGGGTCACCTCATCAACCACTCCACTGTTCAAGGCAAATGGAAGCCTATTAGACTAAGCAGACAAGGTCGCCCCTTTCTCATCTATTCTTTTCCAATGACCTCATCCTGTTTTCTGAAGCCTCGGTTGATCAAGCTCACATTATTCAAGAAACTTTGAATCTACTTTGTACCGCCTCAGGTCAACAGATCAATCATGCCAAATCTTGTTGATTTTATTCCAAGAATGTAAATCATGGCCTTGCGTGATGACTGAGTCGAGAGTTGGGATTTAGACCAACCACAGACCTAGGACACTACCTAGGAGTGCCACTGTTACATGAGCGAGTCTACAAACGAACATATCAGTACATCATTGATAAGGTTCAAAAATGCCTTTCGAGTTGGGCTGCGAACCTTTTATTCCTAGCAGGTCGAGCCACTTTGACACAAGCAGTTATCTCTGCTCTCCCTGCCTATATGATGCAGACGGTCTGCATTCCTCGACATCTTTGAGACGAAGTGGAAAGAATCATGCACAATTTCTTGTGGGGCTCTTCCCGAGGTAATAGAAAGATACACCTAGTCCACTGGGGCACAGTCTGTCAACCGAAAGAGATGGGAGGACTCGGCACTCGCAACATTCGTGAAACTAATGATGCCTTATTAACAAAACTCCAATGGGCGATGATCTCTAAACCAAACGCTTTATGGGTGAGAGTCCTCTCCATTAAATACAACCTTAACGTTGACAACCTTCCCACCTCCCTCAAAGCGAGTGGTGGCTCTATGACCTGGAGAAACATAAAAGCCATTTGGCCTACCGTGCTCAAAGACATGAAGTGGATTATTTATGACGGCTCTAAGGCCCGTTTCTGGTTAGACCCTTGGGTAGAGGACATGGGCCCGCTCATACACTATACACTATAGTCTGACTCCTATATCATCACTTTGTGGATAACTCAGGTAATTGGCTTTGGGAAGAATTTCACTTTGCACTTCCTCACCATATTTGTTTATTTATTGCAGGTATCTTACCACCCAAGCCTCACCTAGGACCTGACAAAAGGATCTAGGGAAAGTCAGATTTTGGCTAGTTTACCACCGCTTCAGCATATCATATGCTTATAGACCATGCCACCCATGACCCTAGCAGAGTCTGGAAGATAATTTGGCACTGGAACGGGCCGCAATGTATCAGAACTTTTCTTTGGCTCTTAGCATAAGATCGGCTACTCTCCAATCAACACCGTCTTTGTCGATGCCTGACTACGAATGTTGAGTGCTACCATTACAGGGCAGAAAAGTCCTCCCTTCATATGGTGTGGGGCTGTCCCAAAGTGAGAAGTTTATAGTTTCAACTCCAGTTGCCAGTCAATTAGTTAGATTTTTTCAATCTCACTGCTCAGGAATGGCTGTAGTGTAATCTTCAAAACCACCATATGGGTTTTGGCTTGGATTGGCCCCTTATCTTTGGTATCGCTTGCTAGTTCCTCTGGTCCTAGTGGAATTCGGCTCTCTTTAACACCCAATTTTCTTGGCTGGATTCTCCAGCCCACATTGTACTGGCATATGCTCATCAAATTCACAAAGCTACGATTTGGACAGACAGAGCTGTTCTTGGCCATAGACCACGCCAAGAGCAATTGATCAGATGGAAAAAAAAACCTTCTTCTGGCTGGGTGAAACTGAACATTAATGGAGCGAGCAAACGCTGATCCCTTTCGGCCTCATTAGGAGGACTTATTCAGGACAGCGCCGGTGCTTGGATGGGAGGCTTTGTTCAAAATCTTGGCTAGTGTCTCCCGATTTCTGCTGAACTCTAGGGTGTCCTCTCCGGATTGACTCCGACATGGGACCTGGGATTTCGCAAGGTGTAACTCGAACTAGATTCGCAAGTAGCGATGAGTATTTTATGTGACTCCACTAAATGCGCAATATCGTTAAATCCGTTAGTTATGGGCATCAACGAGTTACTCAATCGCAACTGGTTGTTATCCCTCGCTACACCTACCGCGAAGGAAATAGGTGCGCTGACTGGCTCGCCAATTTTGCTGTCAACTATGACTTAGGGGTTAACACTTTTGTAAATACATCCTCAGAGTGTCTCTCGATCCTCCTTGAGGATATCGCTGGGATTAGTCTTCATCATTCAACTGTGTGATTTGTAGCTTCCTTCTCCTTTAAAAAAAACAATATTAACACAACTAAGTTTTTAATTTTATTTTTTCAAAATGATAAAAAATTTGAAAAAATAAGAGGAAGATAGAAGACGATAAACAACTAATAAGAAAAAAGAAGTAAATATTAAAATATTACAATTATATCCTTACTGCTTTCTATGTAATAAAATTAAATTTATTTAAGTGGAGCCTATTTTGCCATAATTGGCCACGGACGGTTGATTATGTAGTCCTTAGCGTCTAGGAATTCCTGCCAGTTTTCTAATACTCGCTCATTTCCTCTTCAAAACGACAGCATTCCAACCAGGTTTTATCCCTGATAAAAGTTCTACGACCCTTACCTCCAGGACACCGAGCATGGGGTAGGTTGACCTATAATTAAAGCGGGCCTAAAGAATGCGCCCATTTGTGGGAAGCCATCAAGAATTGTGGGATTCTTTGCCAAAACAGGTTACTTTACCTCGGATACATCCAATCCCAATTCCCAAACAACCCCGCGTTTAGTTGTTTTCAATTTAACATTGTCGGCAAGGAAAACAATGAAACCCATGATGTTACATCAAGGTTCATGTACTTGCATTATCTGTTGGTCGTTTGCGTTCTTACTAGAAGGTTATTGATAAGTCATTTTTATCTTATATTCCCCACACGATTTGCCAAAATACGACTTATATATTGAATGTCTAACCCAACTTGGCTGTCTGTTTTTTCTATTTGTGTTCCTTTTGGACTGCAAGTTAGTACTTGAATAATTGGTGTAAAGTGAGACAACGATATAGTAGTGGATTGTTATGTCTAGTGCTTTAGAACTTCTATTTTATAACACGACATACATGTTGTACGGATGCACCGCGGTCAGATTTATGGAGATGTAGTAGTGAATTGTTATGTCTAGTTATGCTTCAGAACTTCTATTTTGTAACACCACATACATGTTGTACGGATGCAGCGCGGTCTGAACTTACTGAGACAATGCAAATCATTTGTCAAGCCTTGTTAACTCTATAGTCAATAGTCCAACGTAGAGAGTAACTAGTTCTACACTATATGCTTTGTAACAATTCTTAGTAAAAACGTTATATAAAATTAAAAATGATAGGTAAATATTATGTAATTATCGTTACTTTTACCAATTTAATCACATTATGTGGTTATTTGTATTCTTATTGTGCTAATTAATTATCAATCATTAAAAAGATTTTATATAAGATTAATTAATATCATAATTTATAAGTTTTTGAACTGATTCAATAATAAACTTTGATAAGTTACAATACCAAATTTTAAGTTGATACGTATTAGTTTTATTTTCAATATTGTATATCTTTAAATTTTGATATATATATATATAATACAACAACGATCTGTCTAACCCAACAATAAATTTTGTAAGCTAGAGCATGTTTATCAATTTTATAGTTGTTGAATAATCTTTGATTTCTTTCTATCCATATTTAATACACTGAACAATTTAGACTTAGCTTAGCCAATGTTAATTTCTCCCCAATTTTTAAATTTATTTTCATCCCACAGTAATACAAGATCCTAGTCTGTAATTAAATAGTAGATTAATGATTTGTTGCATTTTAGCCCATATAGTAGTTGTGTAATTACATTTAAAGAAAAGATGGTTTTCAGTTTCAGCTTTAAGACAGCATAGTATACAGATCTAGTCATTGGATACCTTTAATATGTCTTCAGTTTTTAGTCTCCCTCTAGCAACTAACTAAGAGATAAAGGAGGCTTTGGGCATTAAGTAGTCTTTCTAAACAATGTTGCAATAAGGAAAGATAGGAATGTAAGGTCTTGAGGGCTTTTCGATAGGAGGAGTTGGAGAACCATCCATTTCTGTTAATGGATCATATTGGTTTGTCAGTCACTATGGAGTTAGGCAAGCAGTTAGGAAGGTGGTTCTGCAATCTTTCAATACCCATATCAATAACTAGCCTTGAGTTCTGATTGATAACCTTCTTAGCTGGAGCATGGATTAGGATTCTAGTTGTGATTATAGAGATTTCTTCTCTCAAGAAGAAGGGGCTTTGATTGGCCCAATTGTTAAACTAGAGCCAAGTTTCTTGACCGTTGTTAACTTAAATTCTAATGAAGTGATATACAATATGTCTTTTTCTGAGTATTTGTATCAAAGGCCATGAATGTTCTTTCTTTTCACTTATTTGCCACAAGCTGGATTCCTTCAAGTAATACTCATTCAACCATTTGCTCCAAAAAACATCCTTTTTATTAAATAGCTTTAAATCCTTCTAGCCATTTGAATATTTTGAATCATATGTATAGAGACAAATCCTACTCCACCTTCCTGTTTGCTCCTATTTGATTTTAGCTTCTTTGGAATTGTCAACCTTACCATACCTGAGAAAGTTCCCGATGCATTTCTCTATTTCTATGTTGATTTTCTTGGGTAAAAAAGAGGTGAGTGCTCCAATGAGTGTGCAGATTGTTGAGTACTAAAATAGTGAGCTATCCTCTTCTAACTTGTGAGAGAGCTCTATTCTAATATACATTTATCTTCCGTTTGAATTTCTCTAAAATATAAAGATAGTCTTAAAATCTAGCTGAGATAAGGGGTCTAGGGAGGTCTAAAAGTACGTAGCCTTATCCCTAGCTTATAGACAGATTGTTTGTGATATACCTACCGAATGTTTGAAAATAGTTCAAAGAAAAAATAGCCAAATATATAAATAAATAACCATATAAATAAAAATAAAAGATAAAAATAAAAAATAAAAATAGACAAAATTAAGAAAATAAGTAAACAGACAAGAAAGAAAATAAATAAGTAAATAAAATAAACAAGCAGTTGAAGAAAATAAATAAATAAATAAATAAAATAAATAAGCAATTGAAAAAAATACAAAATAAATAAATAAATAAAATAACTAAAGAAGTAAATGCTACAAACAAAAGTATTTAGGCTAAATAAAAGACACAAGAATCGAATGAAAATGTTCAAAGGCCTATAAAAAGAGAAAATCCTCTCTTTGAAAAAAGATGGACCTCCCTATGTATGGTCTTCTACCTATATCCTAGTTTTCCAAAGTATCATATTCAGGGTCAAGTCGTCAGTAAGCTCTAGTAGGGTTATATTTTTCTTAGTCACCTCTCTTTGATTCTTCTTGAGTCTTCCTCTTCTTCTCTTATAATTCCTAAGTATAATTTTTTGGCAATTTCTCATTAGGACATCAGGATCTCTCCTTTTAACATATTCGAACCACCTAAGCCTTGTTTCCCTTAATTCACTATTAATGCTAGTCATGTCCAAATTATCTCTTACAACTACATTCTTATCTGAATCTCTTCTTTTAAAGTTGCACATCTAATAACCTATTCTCATCTCTGCTATCATTAATTTATGACTATGCACTTTTTGATGGGCCAACACTCTACTTATAAAGTATGACCAACTTAATTGCTAAATAGTATAATTTACCTTTTAGCTTGAGTGACATCTTCTATCATATCCATCTAAAGTTTTAGCTTGATATTAACACCCTCTTTTATTTCATCCACTAAAATAATATCACCAGCAAACTTCATTTATCATGGCACATCTCCTTGGATATTCTAGGTAAGCTCATATGGTCGACAAAATCTGCAAGCGCACATAATCGTTCCTAGTACCTACAGATCAAGTATTCCAAGGTGCTCTCCCACAAGGACTAAGCTACTTACTACTAAATTAATCCTAGTTACTTGAACTAAAATAACAAGAAACTTAAAAGATGATTAGATTAGAGCAGACAATAAATTGTAAAGACTATAAATAAACAAGCAAGAGAAATCTTATGATTTAACATTAGGGCTTTGGGGTTCACCTGTAACACCCCACTCTCGCTGGATCCGAACCCGATATCTATAGTGATATCCGAGTCCGTGCCCCGCGAGGGTGGTGTGCCACATCTTTAAACAATCAAAAGTCGGTATAATTATTTTTGAATACGCGCAAATCAATATCACAAAATTTGGGCCCACTTTTATTCAGAAACATTTTATTTACAAGAATTGCCAAGATTTTGTTTTATATCAGAATTTCGATTAGCTTAAACCGAAAACGAAACATATTACATTTTAATCAATTTCT
>JANZXR010000004.1:8096009-8107208 GCA_027575705.1 Erythroxylum echinodendron
AGTTAAAGAATATAAAATTAAAATATATATATATATATATATATATATATATATATATAGCTGGAATTATTTTCATTAATATATGTCTCCTAGTAGAAATAGACCTATGTATAGTTATGCTTCGATTTTATAAACTCTTTAAAGTTGCACTTTGACTTATACATGCATTTATTATACATTTTTAACCTTATTTTATAAATATATTTTAACAATTTTAAAAATACTATAAAATTATATTATATTTTTATTTTATAAATACATTATTGATAGTAACTTATAAAGTGATAGTGTATATAAATTTCCAAATTATCATATTACATTAAAAAGTAAAATTTTATCATATATATAAATTTATTTTCACATCTAATACATATCTATATATGTATTACTTTTATATATTTCTTTAGTTATATATTTAAAATTATTAATATTTGATATTCTAGAATTATAATTAACATGCACAATTTAACAAGTTAAAGGACGCTAATATTGGAAGTTTTATTTCTTGATGAAATAAGAATATAAATTAAAAGTATTCCATTTTCTGAAATATTTAATTTAGTTTTCAAAATTTTTAATTTAGTAATTAATATTTCAAAACTCATACAACTCAAGCTAAAATATTGTTTTCATTGGCTGTTTATTAATGTGACTAACATATAGATACCATATGACATTTGATGGATATGCCGCATCAATCAAAATTTAAAGAAGATAACATATTGACTTGAATTCTACAAGTTTTTAAAAAATTAATTATTATATTAAAAATTTTGATACTAAATTTAAAAAATCTTAAAATATTAATTACTTTAAATTTGTCATATGAAAAGCTACTACAAATCAGAAATCACCTACATGGCTAAGTCATTTCCCAACAAGCTTTAATGGTTGAGGGGATATGACATTTGATGACATCCACATTGCTAAAAGTAAAAGAGGCCTGCTTGTCGTGAGAAAGGTACTCTTATGTCTTATTAAGCACATTTTTCCCCCTCACTCCACTGTGCTCAGAAGATTGTCTCCATTATACTGCTGATTGCAAGAAAGAAATGCTCAACCAGTCATTTTGCAGGAAGCATTTGTCCCTGTTCCTGCTTTTGTCCTAGTGTTGTCCCTAGCTAGCTGTCAGTGTATCGATGCTTACATCAGATAAAAGTATGAGCTCCTTTGAGAATAGTTGGGTTTGTGATCATATTAGCAATAAATTATATTCAATACAATTGAAATGTGCTTAGCCGAAATTCAATGAGTGTTAGTTGTAGGTTGGTTAACGAGTGCAATCCTACTACTGCCATATAATGCATTAGATTCATTAAAATCCAAATTTTACCTGTGCTTGGGCGACCTTAAATGCATTCGGCTGAAACTAATGTATTACTAAACTAAAATTGGTTCAAGGGCTTTGCGCACACCTAGTTCATGTATACATTCGATATGAGAATGTGTTGACGTTAACTATAGATAAAATTGCTGCACATGTTGTTGAAGTACAAAAGTGTAATGATGAAACTACGGTTTTTCCCTCCATTGATGACGCATCACCGATATGTACGGATAATGCATCCAACCACATATAGTATTAATGGAGGACATCATAATTTCATAGTTGGCACGCCATGTGCTCCATGATCTAGTCATTTGGAACAAGCCACTGTGAAGTTCGCCTTTTCCCTGAATTGTCAAAGGCATCCTTTTTCCGGGTATAGGAAACTACTAATTCATACTGCACTACTGACTCCTGCCTTGTGATCACGATATTGTTGAAAGAAAGAAATTAAATGAGCGGAGAGATATAATCATGGATGAGCAGAGCTTTTCCACAGAGTCTTTTGATTAGTTAAATTGAGAAAGAAATGGAAAAGCAAAGCAAAGAAAAGAAAGATCATATAAACAGATGCGGCGAGCACCAGCCAAATCTTGTCAAATCATGCAATGTATACGTGCTACTGCTGAAGATTACGATTATGACGCTGCTTGATCTTTATTTGGATAAGGATATTTGCTGACATGCAGACCCATGGATCAAGCATATTAAACCTATTCGATGGTCCATATAATTTCTTGCTTTTTTTGTTTTAACTCTTCTCTTTTTATGCTTAAAGACCGTTTTAGACACAATTATTAACTCATTTTGGCCGAGTCCTAAACAATAAAATATCTTCACGTGCTACGAAAAAGGAAAAAATAATCTCTTGAATAGAGGCCACAGCTTCAATTTTTTTCTGGTGCTAAGAAGAATAACTTTTACATAGTGACAATGACATCATGGTACCTACAACTTGAAGAATATCTGTTACATTTATGTAAATGGTGCGCTTACGTTGATTCGCGGAGGAATGAAGTAGCTTCGTATTATTCTGATTTGGATAGTAAGGAACAGATCCTCTAAAGAAAAACGGTCGATTTGTTTCGCCCTTTTCTGAAGATGTTGTTATATGCTGACTACATGTGATGTGGAACCAGATACTGATAGCCTCTATTCTCTCTACAATGCTCGTAATGAATCTTTGTAAAGGAAAAGTGAACCAAATGGGAGGTACTAACTAACTAATTTTTAATTACTATTTAATCCTTTTTGGAACTAAAGGCTTTACGGACAACTTATCAAAAATTTAAAACATAGTGTATATTCTGCTGTAAAGAAAGACATACAATAAAGAAACAGATAGGATGGCTTGACATTTCTACAAGATTAATTAATTAGAAACTAAGCAAAACTGTGATGTTTGCTTTATGCTATGTGTGTATATATGTGCATGTAGGGTACTATATACTTGTATATATGCACGAGTAAGCATTTTTTTTCTCGATTTTCATTTGAGATGACTAATCGGTGGTAAGAAAAAAAGTTGTACCAACCTGATATTCGTAAATAAAGAAATGACATAGTACATCATAATTTTCCCCAGAAAAGCTATGAGCTGCCACATTAGAAGTGGAATAAGTACTCACCCCACCAAGTTGTGTACTGTAGTCTTCCCATCATAATAATAGATGAACCATCCACGTAGCTGCTCGTGTTATATATACAACCATTGATTTCAACATCAATCTAATAACAACTGTTTTCACCCCTTTGCTTAGTACTTGGTAAGTGAAAATATGGATGGAAAGAAACTGGAGTACAAAGGTGAGGAGGCACTAAAGGAGATTGAGAATATTACTAAGAAAGCTGATGAAGTACAACAAAACTTGTTGAAACAGATCCTGGAGCAGAATGGAGAAACTGAGTACTTGAGTAAGTACTTGAAGGGATCGAAAAACGTTGCAGAGTTTAAGCGTACTGTCCCTGTCACTACTTACAAGGATGTATACCCTTATATCCAAAGGATTGCTAACGGAGAAGACTCTTCTCTTATCACCGGTCGTCCCATAACCGAGATGTTGTGCAGGTCTGTATCTCTAACTCAAATCCAAAAGCACACAGACACCACTTGGGATTTTAAATTGGGAGCTAATTACTTGTATTTATGCATTTTCAGTTCTGGGACTTCTGCAGGAGAGCCAAAGCTGATGCCTTCTATAGCAGAAGACTTAGACCGGCGAACCTTTTTCTACAATCTCATCACGCCTATCATTAACCAGTTAGTTACACCTTCGAAATCAATTATTGCATCCGCATGCTATTACATAATTACCAAGTTTATGTGATTGACATGAGGTTTTGTCGTCTTGACGTGTATACTTGCACCTAATGCATATACGAGGTGTTTTTATAGTTGAAGGATAGTTTAAAACCCTACTTGATCCTTTATCTCTTAGTACCATTATCTTGGAAAATATGTTTCCTTTCTTAATGTGTTCACCGGCCAACTTGAAATGTCAACGTGTGGTTCGTGTTTCTAAGTATGAGGAAACGGAAGGGACCCAATGCCATGCATGCATTAATATGGAAGTAGAGGCAAACTCTTTCCTTTATTGTCTGGAGAAACATTTCCATACTTCTCTTACCTTAGTGTCACTAATTTCCATATTTTACTAAACTACTTCTTCAAATGTGGAAGTCACCAAACCTAAACTTCATAGTAAATGAAAGGAATAGCAATTGAATTTGTCATCTTTGCTGGCAAGAGTGAGCGATTTGCTATTATAAGATCAAGCTTTTAGATCCTTTATATTGAACATATATATGTTGGTGCTGGTACGGCTAAATGAGAAGTTGACTGTATTATATTCGAGTATAATTTGTGATTTCAGGTGTGTTCCTGGTCTCGATGAAGGCAAGGCCATGTTCCTGAACTTTGTGAAAGCAGAGATGTCTACCCCTTGTGGGCTACCAGCAAGAACTGTGTTAACCAGTTACTACAAGAGCAAACACTTCAAGTGTCGAACTAGAGATTCATTTCATGACTTCACTAGCCCTGATCAAGCCGTCTTGTGCAAAGACAGCAACCAGAGCATGTATTGCCAGTTGCTAGCTGGCTTAATCTACCGTCACCAAGTTCTAAGATTAGGAGCGGTGTTCGCATCAGCTCTACTCCGAGCCATCTCATTCCTGGAACGCAACTGGGTTCACCTCTGCAACGACATTCGCAGAGGAGAACTGGATCCTTTGGTCACAGATCCCGAATGTCGTTTATGTATGTCTAGGATATTATCATCACCAAACCCTGCTCTTGCAGACGAAATTGAGGAGATATGTAACAACTCTTCATGGAAGGGTATTTTATGCCACCTTTGGCCTAGGGCTAAGTACATTGAGGCCGTGGTGACTGGTTCTATGGCACAATATATACCATCTCTTCAGTACTATAGTGAAGGCAAGCTGCCGCTAGTTTGCTGCATGTATGCTTCCTCCGAGTGTTACTTTGGTGTCAACTTGAACCCTCTGTGTGATCCTGCAGATGTGTCGTTTACCATCTTGCCTAATATGTGTTATTTTGAGTTTATACCTCTGGGAGAGAATGGAAGTTGGCTAATGTGTGTCGACGAAGAAGAAGAGGTGGCTAATGATAAGCTTGTTGATTTGGTGCATGTCAGACTTGGCTGTTACTATGAGTTGGTTGTCACTACCTTTGCTGGTAAATAAGCTTTACCTTTTCTTCTGATAACATCCCCTTGTTCATTTTAGCAGCTGTTGATTAGTTAACAAATTGTTTTAAGTAAAACTTAGTGTTGTACTCTTGCTAAATAAATAGATACTGACTTTCTGTGATCCATATGGGATTAAGATTCTTTTTCTGAGTCTTGCCCTTGTCCATAAAAAATTGCCAAAGACGCTGAATCTTTTGGTTTATGTTGCTCCAGGGCTGTATCGCTATCGCATAGGTGATGTCCTTCAAGTGACAGGATTTCACAATCAAGCCCCGAATTTCCGATTCATTTGCAGGAGAAATGTGGTCCTCAGCATTGACAATGACAAAACGAACGAGGAAGATCTACACAAGAGCATCACAACTGCGAAGAAGTTGCTGGAACCCTACAATGCTCTACTAGTGGAATACACTAGTCATGCCGACACATCATCTCTGCCTGGCCACTACGTATTGTATTGGGAAATCGTTCAGCATGAATCAGACACAAAGGCTCCGACCCCACTAGACACTAAGGTCCTCCAAGAATGTTGCATTGCTGTGGAAGAAGAGCTTGACTATGTTTACAGGCGGTGCCGTGCCTTTGACAAAAGCATCGGACCACTGGAAATACGTGTAGTGGAGGCTGGTACGTTTGAGGCACTCATGGATTTGCTCATCAGCCAAGGAGGATCAATCAATCAGTATAAAACTCCAAGGTGCATCAAATCTAATACTGCGCTTAAGTTGCTTAATACCTGCGTCAAGGCCTCATTCTTTAGCCCTAGAGATCCTACTTGGATCCCTTGAAAGCGTCTTAAATCTCTGGACCTGTTTCTATATATTTCCACGGTTGATCTTAATTTGTAGGTCCTTATACAATTATTAGTGACTGCTGGAGATTAAATTGTAACCACAATCCACAAAGGATAATGGTGTACCATTTTCCATGCTTGTGCAATCCATAACTCTCTTCTTGCTTCTTTGCCAAGAAAAAAAGAGAATTTATGAACCTGATTGGTTGATCAATTCGGGTCGGATTGATAATTATTTAGGGAGAGAAAATCTATTGACAGGGATTTTAAGCTGTTCTAACTACCGAAAGGAAAACAAAGGTTTGTCTGTGTGCGCCAGTGTAGGCTAAGATAGCGTCTGAGATCGGGAGTAGAGACAGAATAATTCTCATTAATCATATTTTTAAGGCCTTTATTATTTGCCATGAAAAGACAACTTAATAATCTAAAAATTTTGTTGCACGTTTTCGTCCCTTAATTGGTCATTCCGCTATATTGGTATGTGATTTTCTAGACACTCATGTCAATTTTGAGACAGGAAAGCGAGCGAAGAGAAAAGTACTAAAGCAATTGCATATTGAAGATAATCTCACATAACATCCTCCACCTGTTGTCGAACCGGACATATTTAACCAACTTCTCCGCATATTGTAAAATAGCATATATCTCAGTTCCTTAGTCTCCAACTCTCCTAGCCATTGGAACATAAGAAAATCATGCCAATATGCGGAGATCAGTGAAGGTGTCGTCCACAACTTGCTACTTGAAACTTTTGCTCAAGTTATGTAGCACAACCGTGACTTGCCCTGCGAATACACGTAGCAAACGAACAACATTCTCGGCCATTACAAGAGATATGCGGTAGGAACGTGTTATCTGGACGATAAAGTAAATTGGTGACTGAGTAATGCGATGATTGCCACTTCTTTTGGGACAGTCAAATCTACTGATGCTGCTTTTTAGATTGATGTTTGTGCAATGCTTAATATCTTCTCAAGTCTCTTTCCAATTGCCCCACCTATTTGAAAATTTATATGGGTGCAGAGCAGTCTTCAAACCTAATCATAGTCCTAAAAATGGGATTCGTTTTGGCACCATATGTTCAAGCGTGCCCTGAGATGCGCATGCATTCTTTTGGCACACATCGACTAACCAGAGGATCCGAGATCAGAGTTCTTCTATTGTTTTATGAACGCAAGAGATCCGTAGTGGGAACAAACGAATCACTTTATTACTCAGAAAATATTCAGGATTGTATTGTCCTAAATGCTCAAGTTGTCCATTTCTGTAGCACCTTATATATCTCACATCTTCAGCTTAAAAATTAGTATAATTCCGTATGTCGCAGTAGGTTTTAGATACATGTTTATGACAAGAACTGATCACATATTCAGTACAAAATAGAGTGAACTAGTTATTTGCCAAAGTGTGTCGGGGTAAAAAACTGTGATGAATCAACACTTGCTTGAGTTTGTACTTGAAAGTTGAAACCAATCAATTAAGACATATGACCTTATATATATCCAAACTGATGGAGGAGAATCGATGAAATGGTAGAGTAGTGGATAAAAATCTCCAAGGACATGGGGCCTCTTCTGTCATGCAGTGGATTGGATTAAAAAAATCTTCGATCACTTATGTCGCTTATAATTTCCAACTCCTTTATCCACTCCCCATCACGTAGAGTGCTTTGTAGCGCATAAGAAGAAAAAGGACAGTTTAACTGCTCAATCGAGTCATAAGTTTGTATTTATATCTCTCCTAGGAAACATGAAGTAAATAATGAGATTATGATTCCTCATTTGTCAAAACTAAGACATGTCGTTGTAAAGCATTTCTTCCTTAAGGACCCTCATGCCCTAGGAGTTTCAGTGATTCAATTCCTTACCAACATAACCTTTTACCGCATTCCTTTATGAAGTTTGGTCATATAATTCTTTATAATAATGAAGCTGTTGGACGCAATTTTTTGAACATATATATTAGTCAAATCTTTTGAATATATGCACAGAGTAATTCACTATATATTCCAAATAACTCGCTTGGATAAACTTCCAATTTCAAGCAATATAATGAGATTAATTCAATTATTTTTTTATATTTTTTGTCCAATGCTAAACTAGCCTTCTAATATTTGGTGATATTTGAAGAGTTTTCATAGTAATTCATAATCAAAATGGAGATTAGAGAATTCTCTTATATCACTTAAATCATCCACACCATGTCACATATTAAATTACATACTGCTAAGTATCCTCATTTGTTGCTTTATAGAGATGCTTTTGCATATACAATCAATTGGCATTAATTTTCAAACCCGCGAAATTAATGCCTCCAACGACCGAAATACATAGAGAATGAGGCCATCAAAAGTAGTGTCCCATGAGAAAATTGGAACTCATTTTCAATGAGAAAGGCTACAAAGTCGCTGTGTGAATGATGAAAGCAAAAAAGGGAAAGTGGTGTTTGCAGACACTGGTATTTAGAATTTTAGATAAGGTTGATGATCAAGTTGGGCATCGAGACAGGACAGCATCGACTAATAGCCACTGTCGATAAAGCCTAAATTTAAGAGTTTGACTTGTTCACGTTCTATATGCAACCAGGACTAGGCTATGTGTGGCTAGTTCACAATATATATTATTAGAGTATTCTATATTGGTTAAACGTAAAAATGTTGAAGAGTTTATAAGTAGTAAGGGTTAATTATCTAAATAATTACTTCTAGTCATTTTGACAATAATTAACTCAAGTTCAATTCTTATTAATAGACTCTAAACTCTACCTATATTAAAAATTTTAATATGATATTAGAGCAAGCTTGATCCAGATCATTAATTTTTTGGTTGTCCGTCTGGGTATCCAGTCCCGGCAGCCTGGTCTGATTTTCGCTGCGCTTATTTCAAATGACAACTGGAAATCCAATCCCAATTATACTTGAGGGAGAGTATCAAAATATCTCATATTGACCAAACATGAAAAGTTAAAAAGTTTATAAGTAATAAGGACCAATTATCCAAATGATTAGTTTTATTCATTTTGACAATAGTTGACTCAAGCTTAATTATTGTTAATGAGCTATACATTCTATCCATATTAAAAAATCTAATATATATAATTTGTATCTGTCAAACATTTTTTTATTGAATTTAGCGATTAATTTGCAAGTTTATAACAAATAAATTCAAAAGGTTGATAATAAAGAGTAATGCAGTGCATAGATGTTCACATGGTTAAATAACGAAGTGCAACTTGGAAAATGTTCAACAATTTTTTTTTAACCTTACATTAAGAGGTGATGCGTTTAGATTTTCAGTCCATTTTTGAATATATTTTATATGAATTAATAGTTAATTTAATAAAGTATTATGTTACTATTTTCGAATTTTATTTTATTAATCTTTATGTTTATATTAATTCAATGTTTAAGAACTTAATCAGAATAAGAGAGAGATAAGAAGAAAGATTTACGAGATGTAGTGGTAATTTAGTCAACTACAAAAGGCTTACATGAGAAATAGTTTGAAAATTTAATTTTAAAATAGTTTGAAAATTTAATTTTAAAGCTAGAAAACTTAAATATTGATGTATAATTGATTAGAATATCTATTTAAAGTTAGAAAAAGTCACGGGACAAATCCTTGTAGCTCCTCTCTTAAATAAGAAGTTATTTTCCTATAGCATTTAATTTAACATTATATTCACAAAATTTTTTAAAATTAAACTCTAAATTGATGCACTTTCCTTTGATATAATTTAGACTCAAAGGGGTGTTCATATATAGATAATTAAAGAAAAGAAAACATAATTTTTCTTTAAAAAAACTACAACATATATAATTATAATTATAATTATAATTCAAAAGAAATTTTATAACATCAACTATATTCTTTAATTTTTTTCCATATTTCTTACTTGTGAGACTTTAATTTTATATATCACTTTTATTCATATCATCATATATGCTAGTTGTTAGACCCTTTAGTCCCAATGGCTAAATCGTGTAAGCATTAAAGAGCCTTGACTGATATTTGACACTCGAAACGACAGAACAAGGAAAAGAATTGTGAGTAGGCAAGAAAAATAGGCATTGTCAATAAGTTGGCATGCATATACACATTGGCAAAAATCTTCGATAAGATGCATAATTCGGATATGAGACCTAAAGATATCTTAAGATGGACCTTAAGTTGAAAGTTAGTTAGATCAATGCATGAGGGAGACATGTGAGAGCTCTAAAAACTTAATGTGGGCTCAAATAGACAGACCATAACTAATGGACTTGACATGGGGAAGTATTAGACTGGACATTGTGCTATTGTTTGGCGGATAAGATTACAGTAGATATACATTAGGCCTAAAAGATAAAGACTATCTGATAAGATCATCTGAAGATAGTAAAGTTTCTTTATGGATATGGATGTATCATACCTACTTAAATGTAATACCTTAGCTTGTTAGTTGTGACGTAGCTAAATCCTATTAGATAGAGACCTATTTGGATTAAGGTGTCATCTAATTGGTTAATGTGATGTAATCTGACAAGAATAGAGCTGATCTAGTTAGTTAATTGCAATTAGGAAGATTATGAATTATAAAGCTAGAGGTGCCTATAAATAGTTTATTTGAGCATTGCTCCTAGGAGAAGAGAGATAGAGGGGAAGGGAACACATTGAGAGATAGCATTCCTTTATATACTTTTGTGGAAGTAATAAAGGTTGATTGTTACCGTAACTCTTATATATTTATTATTGCCTATGATTATTTAATACTTTCGTAGTGTTCTTACTCGAGTGTAAGAGTTAAACACTTTGAGGGTCGGTGTTCAAGAATAAGTCTTTGTTGGTCAACGATTACATGGGTTAAATGGGCCTAACTAAAATTGTCGTACAAAAGAGTTGACGCGATTTTAGTATAATTTTGGCATATGGGAAAACCTTTGTAACAACTAGTATTAGAGTCATATTTCGATATGCCAGGAAATAACAATTTGACAGAGCGTTTTAATAGAATGGAGGCACTCATAGCCTAATTTCTTAAAGGGCAAAGAAGTCACTTCTTACTCATCTCAGTTCGAGATTTTAGAGGCATATATTCAACATTTGCAACATCAAATAGCGGCCTTGATAAAGGTACAAGAGGATTCTAGATTGGAAATCATAATCCTAAGGTGTGTCATTGCAAGACAAGATGTTGGGCATGCCAAAAACACTTTGGTGAGAGTGTGAGAGACCCAATTTTTTGAAGACAAATGGAATGCCAAGGAGCTACAAAATTTCTTGTAGGACATGGAGCAATACTTTGTAGCAGCAATGTGACACCCCAATCCCGCCGAACCCGAACCCGATATCGATCGTGATACCCGGATCCGTGCCCCGCGAGGGTGGCAT
>JANZXR010000004.1:8117194-8132025 GCA_027575705.1 Erythroxylum echinodendron
AAGTTCATGAACAGTAACATAAACGAAGTTCATGAACAGTAACATAGAGGGAGTTCATGAACAGTGACATAGAAGGAGTTCATGAACAGTGACATAGACGAAGTTCATGAACCGTAACATAGAGGGAGTTCATAAACAGTAATATAGAGGGGGTTCATGAACAGTGACATAGAAGGAGTTTATAAACAGTAACATAGAAGAAGTTCATGAACAGTAACATAGACGAATTCATTCGTCTGTGAACAGTAACACAGACGAAAAGAATGAACAGTAATATAGAAGGAGATGACGTCACCTAGAGGAAGATGACGTCAACACAGAAAAAGTTGGTTTACAGAGGATACCTCTAAACTTCTAAACACCTTTACTTGTAAAGATCCTAACTTTCGACTCCGATGTCCAAAAATTTCATGCTATATATCATTGGAAAGCTAGAAAATAATCTACAATTTCCAAGAAGGCAACTTCATCCAATTCAGCCTAGATAAATCTAGATTTTCCTCTTAAGTACAAAGGAGAATTTTACATTCATCCACCAATGTACTGCTCCCAGTTCTCAACTTCATGAAATTTTGAGACTCTTAGAGACAGAATTGAAATTCAATTTCTTCATAAGGAATGTAGCCATATGTTTCTAGTGTAATCCAAGCAAATAATCATCTCATTTGGATAACTAAAAAAATTATGACTACTAGACTGAAGCATACTCAGTGAACATTTTCCAGACCACTATCACTTTTTTTTCTAAATCTTTCCTTATCATAACTCATACCAAGATCATCTTCTCTACTTCATTTTCAACTCCATATCATCTATAAAGATATTATAGTCTATGATTAATCATGAACGCCAATAATAGAACATACATACATACATATATATATATATACATATATTTGTGTTCTTCTTCACTTTCACCATAATTCTTCCCATTTCATAGTCTCTCACTACCAAAATTACCAAAGCAAAACATGAACTTATCCACACTTCCAATGTACTACTTGAAATGTTCTAAGAAAAGTTTTGGGGTCCAACACTTAGGATAATAAATAATCTCTTTTAGTACAAGGTAGTGAATATAAAAACCCATAAATCATTTTCTCATTTTCTTGAATTTAAATTTTTGAAATTTTCAAACAAAGATTGGTATTTCTATACTATTGTCAAATTCTTTCAAGGATGATTTAAAGAACGAGTTCCTTACAAACACTTTACTCTGATTAGTTGACTCCTTCTAAACATAAGCCATATTTAGAGGTGAACAAGAATGCTTATTATCTTTAGATAATATCATACTTATTTAAGATAGGAAGATTTTGATCTCTAATGTTCAATGCTATAGACCTTATGTCATTAAGGAAGTAACCTAAAAAAATCTTACTAATACTAGCACTACTACTAAAAGTAAACCTATCTTCACCAGCACTTATCTTCCAACTAAACAAGGATAAACAAAAAATTAAGACTTAGCTTAGCAAGCAAATTTAACAAGTTTGACAGAAGAAAGGTGCATAATTATCTAATATTAAAATATGAAAAATTAAGCTACACACTTTTAAAAATATAAAAGATAATAAGAGTGAAATATGAAAAAGAAGACATTTCATTACCTCACCTTTTATAGAGATAAAAGTTTACTACGACACAAAGTCTAAAAAATTAGATAAATATTGTCAAGTATTTGTATTAAAGAATTGGATATCTATCAGCCCTCTTTAATTTGAGACTAGAGAGATAAGAGCTATGATAGAACTTCAATTATTCGTTATGAAAATGCGGCTTTCTATTAAGGTAAGAACAAAATCTTTGGTATTTAAAATACTGGTTAAATACCATTCAGTATCGTGAAAATTAATACAAAAAAGCACTAAACTGTAAAGAAAAAGTTTTTTTAACAAACCCCCCAACCAACGGCAATCGCACTCTCATCTCTCTCTTTACACTCTCACTCTCATCCTTTATGTCCCTCTCACTCACCATCATAGCCGCTCTTCTTGCTCATCACCCTCATTGTCGTCGTCGATGCCTCTTCACCGCCCCCCACCCAATTGCCTACTCCCTCTGCCTGCGATCTACTTCTCCAGTCTCCACCTGACCCTCCTCCCTATGTGGCTCTGCTTACTGCTCACTGCCTCTCCCTCCTCTCCTCCACTAGCCCACACCTCCACAATCCACCACCATCGCTGCCGACCCGGATTTAAAATCAGTTTTTTTTAATCTAGTTTTGTCACCTGTGACCCAACCTGACTCATTGAAGTTGATATTGTGATTTTTTTAGGTGTGCTTTCAATTGTTGCTTTCAGCTCCTAAATTACACTTGTAGTTATGAATTTGGAATTGAATTGTGAATTGTGAATGTTTGGATTGGAATTGAATGACATGTAGGGAAAAAAAATGGAGTATTTTGATTTATCTAGTTTTGAATGGTTGGATTATAATTGAATGACATTGATACAGAATTTTTAATTTGTTATTCTTAAAATTATTATAGGTGAACTATAAATCTCTAATTTTGGTCAAATTTTTGGGAAGTATTATTCCACTTAACTCCTTAGGCTATACGACTATACCTTACTAACTTGATAGCATATTCAATCTTTTTATTGCATTAGAAAAATGACTTCAAAATTTAAGAATTTGTATTTAATGCTTGTTTGAAAAATGACAACGTTTTGATGGATTTATGTTGAATTGGTCGGGGTATTACATAAAGGCATTCCTTCAAATTCAATGTTAAAGAAGTGGTCTAAAAGTGTAATTCAATTTATTTCACAGAGTTACTTTAAATTTTTCAAAAATTAGATGTTTGAATTAGTAATTTTACAAGCACTTCCGAATATTGAAAATTTTAATCCTAAACAAACCTTTATTCATCAAATAACTTATTTAAAATACGTTTTTGTTAAAATATTAGATACTTTAGAATTTATTTAATATTTATTTAATATTTAATTTAATTTATTATTATTTCAAATATATAAATTATATATTATTATATGTATTCAAAATTTTCTTTAATTGCAATAGATAATTTTTGGTTTTATATAAAAGAAGTGGTCCACAAGGAGTGGATACAAATAAAATTTTCCGAGTTATGGTAACTATGATACAATCATACAACTAAGAAATAACCAAAGTACTTGACACCAACCTCTGTGGATGTAGCTCTTGCATGTAAGCTAAATGAGTTATATTACATATGATGGACGTGCATATTGTGTAATTATGTATGGTCAATACTTGAATTGTTAGTTTTTGACTTATTGATAAATTGTGTTGGATAAAATTGAAATGTGATGGATGAAATTGAATTATGTATGGTGTAATCATATAAAATAAGTTACATTACATATGATGGACAACAATTGTTGCCCATAACATGATGCAAAATATCCTGAGCTCACAAATGGAGCTTTATAAGCAATCTTCTTAGGATTTTGGGATGCCAATTGCTATTTGACAAAAAGTAAAACTTTCCCCATGTATTAGCTTTTTCCCTTTTTCTTACTTGTTAAAAATTAATCATCAGGTTATTTTTTTATACTTTTATTGTCTTACGACTT
This sequence comes from Erythroxylum echinodendron, assembly GCA_027575705.1. Classification (NCBI taxonomy): domain Eukaryota; kingdom Viridiplantae; phylum Streptophyta; class Magnoliopsida; order Malpighiales; family Erythroxylaceae; genus Erythroxylum; species Erythroxylum echinodendron. The sequence goes on from JANZXR010000004.1 coordinate 8,120,758, forward strand.
ACAATTTCTTAGTGGGATCAATTCAGAACTAGTGTTCCAAAATTGTAAAGGTTTACAATTCGAATATTAAGTCAATGTATGAGTGCAGCAGATTATGAAAGGGGCTGGAGCACATCTAAATTCGCCATTCCATAAAAAGGAATAGATTGGAAGAGATTAAATGACTTGGTCTTCGTTTGTTACAATTTAAAGCCTCCTTTGCATCAAATGAGATGCACTCTAAGGTTTCAACCAAAGATTGATTGGAAAGCCCAATGTTTCACAAAGCTTGATGGCACTTTAATGGCTTATCTTTGATCCTAAAAAATCCCCAAAACAAATTGTTTAATGGGTGATTAATTGCTTGAAATATGACCTAAATGGAGGTCTTGTAAGAAAGATAAAGATAATCGACAGCTAGGAGGAAGATAAGAGAAAAAAATAGCTAAAAATTATGGGAGACAAAGAGAAAATAGCAGCAGCTAGGAGAAGAAAAGTTCACCAAAAATCTCTCAACTTTTGGACAAAATTAGGGTTAATAAAAACCTCTTGAATTGTCTATATTGTCCTTATGTAAATAAAGCCAAGAAATGTAGTGTATGGGTAACTTAGTCACGAGGCTTTAAACACATCTTTCTGTTCATTTCATGGACAACTCATGTTATTACAAGGTTAGCCATGCAAATTTTCATTTAAATAACCACTTTTCCATTTATCTCATGTTTCAAAATAATTAAATATTTGACCCAATTGCCATATAACTATACCATATAATTATATGCATTATTTTGTTGAGCAATAAATTTATATGACATGTCATACATATCAAATAAATTTATCTAGTATTAAATTTGCTATTTAATAACATTTATTTTAATATCATATGACGAGCAAAATAATGTTAACACTTAAAATTAACTTTATCGTTTTATTCATATACCATATGATGTACTAGAATAATTTATCTTTTTCTAATCAAATATTTTCTAGTGTGACCCATTGGTATTTATGTCATGTTGACAATATAATTAAAACTCCTTTTAATTCTATACATTATAAGCAATATCTATCAAAATACAATATAATTACTCAAATGACATATATGATAAGTATCATACACAAATCACGATCCCGAAGCAATAATTTTCCTTGTCAATTTTCTTGTCTCATAATAAATGCAAGATTGGAATATGTCATTCTTGCCAATTTATTCCTTCTTGATGTCCAAAGTAAATTGTAGATATCATTAACTCCTTAACCATATTGCATGCATACATTATTACTTTGTCAAGGGCCTGTAGACATTATTGCTCATATCGTATATAAGGGACAACAGTATTCTTAATAAACATGTATCCCCTATACAAGTTATGCATATTGTGGCATTACTTGTGTAGCTACCTGTTACGGTTAGCGTTGGACAATACTAGCAAATATGCATTTCTCATGTAAGAAAATGAACATCTTATATTGTAGAATCCACAACACATATAAAACATTAATAATATAAACACAATCATAATAATGTTTCATTTAAGGTCTGTCGAATATAACAATCTACATTATGTATCTATGTGATTAAACTGATAATTCATTATTGAATAGTAGGTAGCACATCACCATCATTTAATCGACACACTAAACTTTTAGTGGTCAATTAATATTCCATATTAATTGCTAAAATTAGTGACATTTTAGAGTAATCATTGTTTTCTATTACAGAGTTTTACAATCCGAGTCCTTAACTTGAATAATCCATAAATAATGAAATCTCACGGAGCAAAATAATATAAACCATCCAATTCATGAACATAACTGTTAGAATATAACCATCCAATGATTAGCTTCTAGATTATAAAACTAACAATCTCTCACTTGAACTAGAGCCAATCCAAACGCATCTCTATGTATAAAAGCTCTAAACAAGTGTAGCCTCATAAACAAAATACATCTTTATGCATAAAGAAAAGTATACTCAAAGCCAATTACCAATGTATCTAATAACCATTGATGTAGTTTGAACTACGTGTTTGGCTTGAGAAAGAGATGTTTTCTGCAGGTCCGCTGTGTTCTCAATCGAATCAACTCTACAAACCTTTACATCAGCCCTCTCTACGATCTCTCATGTGAAGTGATATCATTGTAGAACATGCTTGGACCTTTGGTGCGACCTAGGTTCCTTCACCTGAACAATAGCTCCATTTTTCATCACAATAGAGCTCAATTGGTCCAGTGACTCTAGGAACTACATCAAGTTCGGAGATGAACTTCTTGATCCAACATCCCTCTTTGACCGCTTTGAAAGTAGCTATGTATTTAGCCACAGTGGTGGAATCAGTTCTGTTCTCTTGTTTGAAACTTTTCTAGCTTACAACTCCTCCATTGAGGATGAACACATATCTTAATTGCGGTCTCAAATTGAATACAGAATTGATGTAAAATTATAAAGTATACAATATAATATACCAATGGACTATTTTTTATTTTTTGAAAAGATTCAAGGACTATTTCATAAATAAAAAAAATTTCCTAAAACGATACCTGATATTGACTGATATCAGTACAGTACTATACCAGAACCCAATCTGGTACCAAAGCCAATACGGTATTCATAACATTGGTCCAACTGTAATCTTTGGCAAATCAGGATTTTTGGTAACATCACACCACTAGCAACAAATTATCCTGTTCACTCTTTTATAGTCGTAGACCACTTGAGATTTTAAGAATAATCTATGTATCCCAAATTGAGCAAAAGCCTGTTGAGTTTCTTGATTTCGTCTTGAGGGTGGAAATGTTGGAAAATTAGGACAAGATTCGATCACAACCACAACGGAATAATTATAAATTTTTTTATATTTTGATTTTTTTAAAACCAAGATCACTTTAATTATATAAAATGATTAACATATAAATCATAATACAACATGAATCTTAATTCACCTTATTACGAAGCTTGATCATATTCTTGTCATATCTCTTGAACCATTTCTAAATTTGATCCATCTTAACTACCATAGTCACACAAGTGTTTGACTCTAACGATATCCACAGAAAAAGTTGACAGAATTTTGTAACTCTTACAAAGAGGGTTAAGCAAGAAGTGCTAGCTCCATTAGAGCTAAAGATTATTTATAATAAGTTTTGGATAAAATTTAATTATAATTACAAATAGTTCTAATTAAATACCAAATAGTCTTAAATTAGATCTAATATCTCATATTGATCCTTATTTATTAAATATCGCCTATTTAATTATAAAGTTTCTCAAACTTTACAATAAAGTCCAACTTGATTAAGGTATCTTTGCTCTCTTCAATTCGTTCTTTATGTGTAACCCATTAGGTTCCCAAATATATTGGCAATGATTATAAATTATAATTAGAATTTAATTAGAATTAGATAAATTAAAACTTCTTTTAATTTATCTTCAATTCTCCAATTAAACAATTTATAATTATATATCAAGATTGGTATTTAGCAACACATCATGACCACCTAAATATTTAGGAATGTCAATGTAGTTTTGACCAATCTTTATGTGCATGATATTTTTGTATATTTCAATCTTTTTATTATACAATATTCTGATTAGACATAGAGCATGAAATAATGTCTATTTTATTTTAAGTCAAATCATATTAGTTCTTCACCATTAGTTATTGATTTAATTAATTACATTTATAAACTATTTACATAATGTCATTCTTCCTTGGCCAAGAATTTTCCGAATCAATACTGCTCAAGAACAACAAAACATTCTCCCTAATTATTTTAGAGTGATGAATCCTATCTTGATCACTCAACTACCTCCATATAATTCATGCTATACCTAATGACTACTGACTGAACTACCATAATTATAATAGGTCATAAGTAGTACTAAAAAAATAAAAATTCATATACAAGATAAATTTGGAGATCTCAAGTCAAAAGATCATTTATACAATCGTCACAATAAGAATTACCATAGATATATCAGTAATGTTCCGAATAGATTTTTCATATCGAGTCAGTTCAGTGAATTTGTTCTCTAGCAAGCACTCACACGTTTGTTTAAGTATCTCCATATTTTAGCCTGTGAGATTGAATACTTCTTTTATAAGGAAAAACAAAAAGTGTGCTACTCTTTTTATGTTCTATTAATGTCCAATCTTAATAAAATAATGACCATAAATAATTTAGGGATAATACATAGATGCAATATAAATATCATAATTATAATCTTATTATAATTTAATTTGTAATGTTTAATCATCCTATGGACTTTACCATATATATCTAAGCATGTATAAGATAAATAATGTTTTTAAATAATTGTCAATAAACTACAACCAAACCGATTAGTTATAGGGCATAAACTAATATATCTGGCTGATACAGATAGAAAGGTGGAACCTTTTTGAAAATTAGAGTCAGCTGACAAATATATCAATAACATAATTGATAAATCAATTTATATCCAACATCAAGGTTCTCATATTGTTACTAAAGTCAAGAGCTTTATGTAAGGCTCCAAGAACCCAAGAACATGAGAGTTCTAATAGGGTCTTCCCTCTGTGCAACTGTTCCAACTCCGTCTTTCAATTTTTATGGAAAAACATAAATCCTTTCTCTTTGCAGCCATAGTTACTATGCTATATTTTCATATGTCCGCTTCAGCTTCTCTGCAAGAGTTCTCTTCGATTCGCGGGTGAGAGAAGTGTCGCTGTAGGCTACATATGATGCTTCATGCTGAATTTTTTGATAAGGAGATTCAGCTTAACCAAAGATAAGATAATAGAACCAAGGATGTAGAGAGCCTACATTAATGGTATCTTATTGTTGAATGATGTCGTATCATATCCGCAGAGGATACGGTAAAGTACATAAATGTTTGTTCATGACAAATCAGTTTTATCAATCGAATGTTGATTGATACTGTGACAACAACAATAATTCAAAAGTCTAGTTAATATTTGAGATCTGAAGAAATTTAATAGCATGCAATTTTATCATTAATTAATAGAGAAGTCATTTATGATAAACCTACATAAAAAATATATTTATTAAAATAATTATTAATAAAATAAATATAACTATAAAAGATAATAATAATAAAATAAAAATAAAAGTAAAAATGTACAAATAAAAATAAAATAAGTAATAAAATAAATATTATAATAAATATAAAACAAAGTAAAAGGTAAAGATAAAAGATAAAATACATAAATAAATACAAAAACAAAAAAGAAGACTAGTAAATAAATAAATCAAACAAGTCATTACAAGAAAATATTTATGATAAATAACTAAGAGAAGTATTGCGTATTAAATATTTAGGTTAATATAAGACATAAGACTTGAAGGAAAAAATTTTAAAAGACCTTTAAGAACGATAATGATTTCTCCATGTGAGATTCTTTATTTGTATCTTAGCATGTCAAAATTTTCTATTGAAAGTCATATCCTCAATAAGTTCCAACATTATCATATTATTCTTTATCACTACCCCCAGTTGTTCTTAAGCCTTTCTTTTTCCTCTTCCAGACTACAAGTACAATATTCTTGTATCTTCTTAACTGAGGTCAAGGTCACTTATCTTAATATGTATGAATTACCTAAATCTTGTTTCTTTTAATGTTTCATTAATATTAGTCACTTTTAGTTTTTCTCTTACTATTACATCCATGACAAGTAGCTTCAATTATATTAATGTTTTATATTTACATCATTGGGATTGTAATATGTGCTATTATCTTTTCGTCTTTTCTTTCTTATTGGAGTTCTCTTTTTGAAAAGTTAAATTTGTACCAGAGAAGGATGCTTTTACATGCGCAATTGGTGACCAATCCAAAAGGTTTCAAATAAGTCTGATAGAAGGAAGGTTCCTTAGGCGCAAAATTGAAGCTGTTGGATTGTGCGTTGCTTCTGCTTAAATCCATTAGAGGGCCCATTCTTTGAGCCTTCATCAATATGTCTTTCCTAACTTTTTTCCAGATGCTCATGATCCTTCTACTAGGGGGTAGGTTTGTGTTGCAATTTGTTCGATTTGGATCCTCCAAACTTCAATTTCTTTTGCTCATGTTTCTAGGTAATTCTGCTAAGTCGAAACTTCTGATTTTTGTTGTGTTATTTTCTCTCTGTTTAGCTGTGTTGATATGACAGTACTCTCTAATTTTTTGTGGTGTTTGGATCGTATTCTGCAAGTACATTGTAAGTCATAATATGTTCTATGATTACATTGATTGTTTTAATTTCCACTATGTTGTCATTATTTTCACACTTTCTCAAGATTGGTCTGTTCTTTTCTTGCCAAATGTTTTGTATATAGTGCTGGATAGGGCTAGCTTACTAATTGTCCACTCCGCCTGCTTCACTTTTTTGTTCTTTGATGTACCGCTGCAATAGCTGGGAGGTCGAAGGAAACATTTATTGTGTATTTCTGACCATACTTTTTCATGTGAAGAACAAATATTCGGTAGTTTCTTCCTTCCTGTGACATAGAACACAGGCCGTAGAAATTATTAGGAATTTCTGGCTGCCTTTTATCATCATCCATATCAGTATAGAGGCCCTAGGACTTGCTTGCTTGAACCAGATCAGGTTATACCACGGGACTTTGGTGGAGGAGCTGCTTAACAGCTTCCTGCCTGACGTGTTGGCGATGATTTCACCATTGGTCCCTCTTCATTTAACATGAACCTTTCTGTTTAGACTCAGCTGCACTAGTAAGGATTGAGCATGGCTTGGTACATCTAATGAGTTCTCGTGTTCGGTAAGTACATTATAGACGGTGGCATTTGCTGGAACGAAACTTTTCAAGTGTGGCAACTCCAAAACTTCATTTAGGAGATCCCAAATTTGACCAAGAGTCATAACAAAGCAGTGTTAATTTCCCATCCCCGATTTGATATATGAATTCCTTCCTGAGTTTGTGTTTGTGTTTGAAGAGTTGGTTCCTTATTAGAGTTGCAAGTGACCTTGATTACCTTCTTATGAATACTATATTTTCATGGCACTTAATAACACTGTATTTTCATATTTGTAGATAGGAAAGCTAATTAGGTCAATTATGATAAGAACTAGTTGGTGGATCACTTAGTCTTTTTTATAATTTTACTTATTAAAATTAGTATTATCATTAATATGAATATTTTAAATTAAATAAATTATTAAAAAAAGCATCTTTTAATATTTTTTAAATTATGAGCATGATAAAAGCAATATGAGAGTGCACTTCTGATAATTTAAAAGCTAAATACGCGATTAACGTAATAGAATGAATTTTTCCAATTGCAATAACCGTGTCTCAACCGGGATGGCTTTATTCCTTGTTCTGCCACTGCTTTTGCTGGAGCTGTTTATGCTGTCCGTATCTTAGGAATCAGAATTTTTCTAAAAGAAAGACCAAATAATGCAAATGTGAGGAATACGTTGCTTAATTATAAGACTGCAAGAGGAATTTTACCTTTTTCCTCGTGAAGAATAGAAATGGCCTTTAAAAAGTTAAATGGCGATGAAAATATCATTTAGTTTAACAATAACACTTCAATTTTGCCAACGTTGAATTATAAATATTACCGTATCACATGTCATTAACTTTATTTGTCAACCTTAAACCCTGAATGTACTCTTTCTCCGGAGTTGAAAAGTGATTATCGTATTCCTACCGTGACTTGACCCTTTTCTTCATCCATTATAGTGTGTTCCGGTCGAAGCGTGAGAATCTAACATGTCCGGTAATATTATTCATCGGCCACCTGTAAGTTATCTAAGTTTGTTAGACTACAGGCTGAAATCCAGTCATATGCTGGCAAATTTGAGAAGCCCAACTTTTGGTCTCAACTAAGTTGCAATTTTCATTTTCCGTTTGACCAAGAAAATTTGGAATTACAATTATAATTCTAATTTAAAATTTTGACTTTCAATAACCTTATATTAACAAATAGTGAAAAATAGGGATTTCTATAATCTGAAAATCAGGTGGGGACTTGTATTTGTAACGTTATTTAACACAATATGGCAAACATTAGAAAATGAATGGCGAATTCCAATCTTAATTATAAATTTCAATTTTCAAGAATATGTATTTTATGCTAATCGACGGATACAAGTACTTAAATAAATATTTGTTTTTTAGATGGTAAAAGCTTCAATTTAATTAGAATCAGTTTTACGTACATCTTTTTGAGGTTCTAAATAATAGTTTTGAACATAAACTTAGTACGAGCGTTCCTTTTTTTTTTTTTTCCCAGTGAATGAATGTTAGCTTTATTTGGAACTCAACTTTCAAAAAAAAAAAAAAAAACTTGTAACTCAACTTCTGAAAATAATAATAATAAACTTGGAACTCTTCAAAGAGAGAACCATCAAAGTCCGCCAGATTCCACTTTCTGTTGTAATTGGAGTTTATTCCAATCGTTTAGATAAACATTGGTCCAAGGAACACAGACGCTAAGAATGTTGTGCTTCGGTCAGAGTATCAACGTCAACACAAGGTCAATGGTAAAATAGCATGAACTACTTGATAGAGTTAGAAAATCAATTCTAAATGAATTACGGATACAGTAAAGAAATTTATTTCACAATTTTATCCGGATACCATGTATTGAATAACTTAAAAAATACAAATTATAAACAAAAGTTAATCATAATTATTGTAAAAACAATTTCTTGAACTGATTACCATAAGTTGCCGATGTATTTAGCATCTAACGATATCCATTAGATAAAGAAAAAAAACTCAAAATAATTTTAAGAGAAAAAGACATAAACGATGCTATGATATTTTTTCCATTTTATAGAAAAAAAGATACTATAAAGTTTTAATTATAATTAAAATTTAACTCTAATTCTATCTTTAATTATAATTATAAGTTGATTTTAATAAAATTAAATAGTTCTTTTTAAAATAAATATATGCATTACTAATCAAGCCAAAGCTTTACAAAGTATAATATCCCACAAACTCAACTAGTAAAGGAACCACGAACAAGAATAGGAGAATACATGGAACAAGATAAACAACGTAAATAGCTATAAATCATCTCCTCAGTCGAGACTTTGCAAAAAGTTTAGGACTCATAGCAATAACCTAATGAAGTGTACACAGAAGCATGTGAATAGCTTTTAGTAGGCTATAAGGAAAGCAAGTAAAAGAGCAAAAGAAAAATAGAATCAGATGATTCTCCCCTAGCCCTCCTTTTCCTTCTCTCTTCTTGAAGCCAAAGGTTACTATTGTCTTCATACTCTCTTTCTTTTTACCGTCCATTCACCCATTCCGACTTTGACATTTTGCACATCAACTTTTCTACCTATTCTATCTGCCTTTTCCCTTTTAGTCTTTGCTCCCTGACGATGCAGAATTTAACTACCCAAAGCCAAGAGGATTTCCCACCTTTGGCCTCCCAGACTTCACTTGCTCCATCTCAACACCACTCTCCAAACGATGCATCTCCACACCACTCTTCACAACTTTCCTCACTAGCCCCTATTTCCACCACTCTCTCCCAGCCATAGCCACCTCCACTAACCCTTGTTTATACTACTTCACCCCATCTACCTACTACTTTTGTTCCCCAAAAGAGTTAGAAACAGGTAGTCAGGAATCCATTTTCCTCGCACCTCTCATTTTAGCCTCCAAAGGAGATCGACAGTAAATATATTATCTATCTAGAACTAAATATTTTTGAAGCAAGAGCTTGTAGCTGAGAAGCCACATTGGAGGGGTTCTTCTTTTGATCTTCGTCCACCATTCCTTGTCATTCAACAGTGGGCACAAAAGTTATGGGAGAATAGAGGACTAGTTGACGTCCTATTAACTAAAGAAAACCACATTTTGTTCACATTTTACCTCTACTTCAATAGCCCAAAAGATCCTTGAAGAAGGTCCATGGCACATTGGCAATTAACCCATCTTTCTTCAACTTTGGCAGCCTAGTTTATAGCTGGATTATATTATATTTAAGGATATCTAGGTATGGATTAATTTCCACAATGTGCCCCTCGAATATTGGACCACATAAGTTTTGAGTGCTCTTGCAAGCATTATAGAGAAACCCTTTTTTTTTTAATGAAAATACAATTATGAAGAAAAGGGTTGAGTATGCACAACTTTGTGTTAGTGTGGAGCTTTCTAAGGAGTTACTAGCTAAAATAGAAATCATGAGATTCGAAGACGGACACAGTCTTAAGGAGGATAGCATAACAGTTTCCTATCAATGGAAACCATTGCCTAAGCACCAAAGGAAAGTATGGAAGGAAACAAGTTAAAAGTTTTAGACTGGGAGCTATTATGAATTAATGGGATTACTCAATGATCCTATTGTAAATTCTGGAGATGTCTTTATTGAATAGTTAGGAAAATTGATTTTGTTGATACATCAAATCCTATTATTATTGACCCTGCAATGGATTGAATGAGTAGATTGGAGAACCAAACTCCCACTACAACTGCTTATGTTGCAGAATCGAGTTTTATTCATATTGATTCCCCCGCTGCCATTCTTGAAGATATTACAACAATGAATTTTGTTTCTTCAAGTGAGCAACTCCTTAGCACCCCGATTTCCACCCACTCACCTTACCATTTACCAATCACAGAAACTGCTCCAGATGTTAGACCCAGTTTCCAGAGTTTGACTCAGACTTGCTTTCATGTCTCTGATACCACACCTGTTAAGCCCTGTTTTCGGAGCCTAACTCCTCATGCATGATTATTCATGCTTGCTCTGATACCAATACCTGTTACTTTCATGCATGTAGAATATCTTACTGTGTAAGTTATCTTCCAGAGATAACACCTTAATCACTTTCGGATTATCTTCTTAAAACTCACCTTTATTAGTCTCAGCTCTTCAATCTCTACAACTTTTATGAAGACCCCGGAGGTCGACTTTATCTTCTAAAGGGTATATTATTTTTATCGTCTCATTGCTTGCGTCTCATTTTCGGCTTCCCTTCATCTCATTTCTATCGTCTAATTTTTGTCTATTTCGAAGTCTGTGAACAGTAACACATACGATAGTCTATGAACAGTAACACATACGATATCTTACAAACTTCATAACTTTCTCTAGCATAATCGGTTCGGGGTATTTTCCATATGGTTTGAAAGATGTTTCCAAGGTCTACAACCTTCCTGAAGACCCCAAGATCAACTCTAACTTCTGAGGGGTCAACAATGAGACAGAAGATATACATGAATAGTAACCCAGACGATAGCATGAACAGTGTCACAGACGAAGTCTGGGAAACACAGACGATATCTTTCAAGCGTCATATCTTTCTCTAGGGAAATCGGTTTGG
>JANZXR010000004.1:8146692-8178615 GCA_027575705.1 Erythroxylum echinodendron
ATATTATGTGACAACTTTAAATTATAACAACATATAATGAATTAATTATGATATAATAAAGTTATTGAGATGTATGTCATGGTATGATTAATTAGGATATTTAATTCAATTAATTAGAAATTTATATGAAAAGTTAATATGTTAACAAGTTAAAAGTTATTGTTAAAATTATGAACTACATTAATTACAAATTTTTAACTTACTTAAATTATTTTAATAAATAATTAAATTTTTTGTGATGGTGGGCCACGGGCCGCGGTTTGGCCCTTCCACTTTTTCACGGTCAATCTACCCTCAACCCGTGGCCCGACTCACGAGCACGCGAGCCATACATACTTGACCCGTGACTTGGCCCATGGCCCGGTCAAACCGGGCTAAAAACCGTTGACCGCCCTATGGGCCAGGCGGATCGAGTCCAATTTGACAAATCTAATTCTAACATTATTCATAATTACTTTTTTAATAATTTATTATACAAATAAATGTTAACATCAAAATCAATTTGTAAATATGGTAACCTTAAAAACTTATCTATATTTTTGTAAAATTTTCGATGATGGATTTTTAGAAAGAAAAAATCATGTTAATGTGTCACGGGCTGACCATATAACGAGATGCATCGGCTTTTGGACTACAAGATTCTGTTTAGATATTTTCCCATCTCTATCTATGAATAGTGAAGCATATGTCGTCCCCGTTCATTGCATTTGTGCAATATCACAAATCTCACACATCTTATTTTGTCCGCCGTGGCTTGATCAGAATCCCATCTTGCAATTTTCAGAACCATTTAATGATGAGGTTATATATATATATATATGTATAAGTTCGAATCTTGTTTGTAAAAATGAGAAACAGTAATCTTCTCAATCTTCACAAGTGATGCAAGGAGATCTATTTACATTGCAACTACTGATGAGAGGAAGCTGCATGCACGGAAATTCCTGAAAACGGAATGGGAAATTAGATGATTTCTTTTCAGTTCCTGTCGAGACAAAAAGATTAGCTGCTAAATTACAGACGGGGGAAGATCGATAAAGACAAAAGTAGATATTTAAATCTTATAAGTGATTTTCTCCTGCCAGAGGGGCCAAGTATAATTCCATCTTTACATCTCAAAAGAAGATGTGTGTTAGATCATAATTATTGCCTGCAATTATTGCAAGTAATCAACATAAAGTTGTGCACCACCTCGTTCGATGACAATAAAAACGATGTTACCTAACAATCTGCTGTTTGACTCGAGTTTAAGAATCAAAATCCGGAGAGCTTTCTAGAATCTGGAAAAGGAAGACAAACGGGATAATGGAAACTAAAAAGAACCATCAAGAAAATAGGAAACCAAGCTAGAATTGGTTGTTTGTGCAGGATGGATAGCTCAGTGAAGCATATCATCTGTGATAGATAAGTATATCCTTTCATTTTCATGAAATGCAATAGGTATAATCCAATGTGATATTCTACAATGGGGATAAAAAGGAAAAAGTTTATGGGCAAAGTAGAGGATGGGAAGATCTTTCAACCTTCAGAAAGTGATGATTGGGATTCAAGGTTCTGACATGCATTATTGTTGAAGCATCCTCAGGTTCAAGTTGTTAGAGAAAGTTGCAGCCTAACCTCTGCTTGTACGTCAAACCACGTTTAGTGGCTTAGTTTATCAACTTCATGTACATACAGAAGAAAGGAACACTCAGGAAAAGTTATAGGGTATCATTGAAAGCTTGACTTTACTGGTAAGAAGGCGGTAATTATCAGGGTTCGAACTGGACAAGTGCTTTAAAAGAAGTGTTCTATGCTCGTGACCATTTGGGGCCGCTTTTGAGGTGACTCTTAAGTTTCGGTTTGAGAGAGTAAGGTCGGTGATAATTTGCTGATATTAATCCGCTAGAATGACTTATGTATCAGTGTTTGTTGTTTTAGTAATTGCTGAAATATGAAAATATATGTTTGACAAATATAGTAACGTTTGTCAGAAAGAGGTAAAATAACTAAAAAAATTTATTGATTTAATAAAATATTAATTGTTGAATAAATAATTAAAAATATATTATTAATTATATAAATTTAAAAGTATAAATAATAAAATATTAAATTAAAATAAGAAAATATAAATAAAATAAATTTAGTAAATAAAATATTTCATAAAAATATATTATTAATCATATAAATTTAAAACTATAAATAATAAAATATTAAATTAAAACAAAAAAATATAAATAAAATAAATTTAATAAATACAATATTTCATAAAAATATATTATTAGTAACAAAGAACACGAAGAGTCAGAAAAAATGAGAAAGGTGACATGCTGAACTTACTTTCTATTAGTTAAAAGTATAATAAAAAATAATAATTATAAAAAAGTTATTAATAAAAAGTAAAATTTCAACCGTAAAAATATTTTCTTATCGCAACCTTTTTTTATTTATTAATTTGTATGATTCTTTTTTCTACGACACTACGTATCCAAACGCAACCAAAATAATAATCGCTGAACAATTCACTTGAGTCTAGCACGCAGTTAACTACGTAAACTACATACCTTCACATCTTTGGCTTTTGAAAGTTGAAACTGATGTCAAATGATCCATGCCAGCGCGGAGAATACTCTTTGGGGTCCCAATTGCCAGCAAGGAGACTAAGAAAAGAGGGTAAAAAGAGCTATAAATCTACCACAAGCCACGCATTTGCTTACTTTTTTTAATTTTTTTTTGTTAAAAGTGGGAGCCTGCTGTGTATTCCTCCCATCGAACACAAAAGATATGCACAGTAATGGTTTAACCAAAGGAAATAAGTTGCTTTCTAAAAGATAGCTTTAAGCATTTCCTAAAGGTGAATTCCGATATCCATCTTTCTTTTGCTCAAACAGACTGGTTGAAAGAAACTTGTTATAATGACCTACGTCAACTTCCATTTACAATCTTATACATATCTTCTTCCTTTTTTTTTTTTGTTGCCCATAAACTAATTATAGAACTAGCTACCTATTTAAATGTGTTTGAGATGTTTGCAAAAGTTGATAGCCACGAAAACAGTGGCACATGTGGAACATAGTGACGACATTGATCGATATCTCATTTTTTCCAGTGTTGTATATAGCACTTCCCTTTCATCAAGCTAAGGTGATGACCACTTGGATCTATTGTCAAGGCAATGGCACCATTTCTTCAGAAAAGAGAGATCTTCTACTTTATGAAGGAGTGATAAAAAGTAAGAAAAGAAATGAAAAGACATGAACTATTGATCCAATGGTACCCAAAAATGAACAAGAGAGAGAAAGGATATTAAGAATGAACATCCTCTGCTCAGACAAAGAGCGAAAGGAGATCTTTAAGACCTAAAAGCAACCAAAAATTGACCTCACTAAGCAAATCAAAAAATAGCAATAAATCTAAATAAAGACAAAATTGTTAACTTCCAAATACCACAAAACAATCCACTAATAATTTCTCATTTATATTTTACAAAATTCTTCAAGCAACAGATCACTTATTGATTATTTTTATCGACTTCATGTTATCAACTTCGTTTACCAAGCCCTCATTAGCTACATGACATGATCATGGCTTCTTCACATGATTGAGCAACCTCTCTCATCATCATCATTGTACATAATTATGGGATCAGACGGTGGAGGTGGCTGGTGATGGTAGTTAAGATGACTTTGAATCGGAGGGGCATAATAACAGGCACTAGAGCTAGGATACGCAGTGCTATAGCTGAGTCCATATGCCGGAGAAGGCGAATAATACATATGAAGATAAGGGTTTGCATGCTGCCACGGAGGGCTGTGAGTCATTGACGGCCCAGGTGGCTCAGGGTCTGAAAGAGCCCTCGGAGCGACATTATCTGGTGGCGGGTTGCCTGAAGTATCACCTCCTACAGCCGCGGCACCATTGTTGGAATTACCATCTTGTGCATTCTTCTTCTTCTTCTTCCTTTTCTTCTTCTTGCTGTCATTTCCACTGACACTAGTTGCAGTAGCACTTGGTTTAGTAGCCTCCTCGCTGTCAAATTCAGCTTGTTGATCATCTTCGCCGTTGGTTTCGTCAGTTTTGGTAGCTTTGTCAATATTTTCTGTGGAAGTCAGTTGAGGAACATCACCAACTTCTGGGTTGTCTTTAGCATCCTTCTTCTTTCCGCTGTTATTAGATCTTCCAGACTTTTTCTCCTTCTTCTCAGGCTTTTCTAGCCATAGTTCAGCATGCTTTCCTGATCTCACCAGCTTCTTGATAAGGGTATCTGCATCGACGTTGCCAGTTACAGTAACCTTATGTCGAGAATCAATCTCGGTCTTGTAAACACCTGGCCATCATAACAAATGACAAGCAGAGTTTGAAGGACTAACGCTAGAACTTGATGGAACACAACAGCAATAGAATGAAATAGTTGACATCGATCTACCTTCAATACCCTGAAGTACTTTCTTGACTTTCTTCTTGCAGCCTTCACAGTGAATTGAAACTTTCAAGTTCCATGTCTACAAGATATTGAAAACTAGAGTATATAAGCAAGCGAAAAGCACACAATATGCAGCAAAGAAAAGATTAACATGCAGGAGTAGCATTCTATACACGGAAAGCCTATTGTTCAACCTGGTATTTCAGTTGCTCTGGAGCATCTTCAGGTGGCTTAGTTCCCATTATCCTAGAGGGGCAGAGAGAGAGAGGAAGGCAAGGTCTGGGCTGTGAGTGATTGGGCAGGTTGAGGTTTAAGATCCTTAAGAGATGAGAATTGGAGTATGATAAAATAAAGCAAGAGAAAGAAACAGCAAGATTAAGTGGATGCCACGTCACTTGTACACAAGATGAAGAGTTACAGCTATGATACAATCAACAACTCACGTGATCATATCACGTGGCCAGTACTAGGCTGTACCGCTGTGGGCCTCCGTCATCTCCTGTGTTAAGCTTTACATGCAAAAGAGTAATCGGAGACTTTCTTTCAGGGCATTGAAATGGAACTGTGGTACTTCAAGTGGTAGTGACTAAGAAAGATGCAAGTCGAGCAGAAGTTACTTGAAGCTGAAGAATATTTAGCTTGACTTGTAATATAGGTGACAGTTAGCTAGGTAAGTTTTTCTTGAAATTCTGCTAATGACAGTTAGTAGTTAAATGTATATAAAAGTTGAATACTAGAAACTGTAATTCATTGAATTCATTCAGTAAACTCTGATTATACACAAATATACTTGAATTCTCTCTTTTCTCTATTCTTTTCTTTCTTCTCTCTTCTCTGTTGATTTCTTCAAGAAGTTCTTTAATTGTTGTTTAAGTAGTTTATCAATTCCCCATTGGAATTGATCACGTGCAAATATATGTTTGACAGATAGCAACAACAAAATTGGTATCAGAGTTTTCTTGCTTGAGGGACCTGTGAGTGGGTGAGTTTTCTTGAAGGTTCGAAATTGGTGATTCTTTTGGAAGTGCTGTGATTTCGAGGAGTTTATTAGAGATGACTGAGAACTCATCTCAAGGCCTGTAGCCTCCAATATTCAATGGTGAAGGATATGTAATCTAGGCAACTAAGATGGAGGTGTTTCTATAAGGACAGGATATTTGGGAACCTGTTGAAGATGATTACATGGTTAAAGAGCCACCAGATGACTCAACTATTCCTCAACTGAGGTGGTTGAGGGAGAGGATCACCAAGAAAACTCGAGCCAGATCATGTTTATACCAGGCCATGTCTCCCTCCATTTTTACCAAAATTATGAAGTTGGATTCAGCTAAGAAAATCTGGGATTTCTTGAAGAAAGAATACCAGGGAGATGATAGGGTTAAGCCTATGAAGGTGCTCAACTTTATGCGGGAGTTTGATAGGCTACAGATGAAGGATGGGGAGTCTATCAAAGCTTATGTTGAAAAGCTTAGTCGGTTGGCAAACCAGATCAAGCTTCTAAACGTGGAGTTCAATGATGATAGGATAGTTCATAAGCTACTAATCTTTATTCCAGAGAAGTACGAAGCAACCATTGCTTCTCTGGAAAATTCAAAAGATATGGCCAACATTAAGTTAGCTAAGGTTGTTAGTGCTCTGCAAGCACAGGAACAAAGGCATCTGATGAGGAAGGGTGATGTTGCAGAAGGTGCTTACAAGGTATTCACAAAGAACGGTAATCAGGAGAAGTTCAAGAAGAAGTGGTCGAGGGGGGGCTCCAAGGCACAGAAAAGTCAGAATCAGCAAAAAGATCCATCCAATAATCAGTCTGGTGATAAGAACGGGGAGTATAATACTTTCCCTCATTGTGGTAACTCAAATCACTTAGCTTATAGTTTCTGGAAGAGGCCAGATGTAATTTGTAGTAAGTGTGATCAAAAAGGTCACATGGAGGCAATTTGTAAAAATCAGTCTGGGCATCAGTCTGGACATTCTTTTGCTGAAGCACAAGTCATTGAAGAGGATGAGCAACTGTTCCTGGTTACTTGTGATCTAGTGGAGTCACCCTCTACTGAATGGATTATCGACAGTGGTTGTACAAGTCACATGTCTTCAAATCTTGGTCTGTTGAAGCAGTTGGACAGATCAATTCATGTAAATCTGAGGCTTAGAGATGGGTAGTGTATTTCTGCTGAAGGCAAAGGAATGGTCGAGATATACACCAAGAAAGGACTCAAAACTATTTATGATGTTCTCTTTGTGCCTAAAATTTGTTACAATCTTCTCAGTGTGGCACAACTCATTGAGAAAGATTCAAAGTATTCTTTGAGAATGATGAGTGCAGAATTATTGATCCAAGTGGAAGCGATATTCTCAGAGTTACGGTGAGAGACAAATGCTTCTCTTTGAGAATGGAGGATATACAGTAGCTAGCTCTAGTCAGTAATGCTCAGCTGACTGATCTTTGGTATAAGAGGCTGGGACACTTTCATTTAAGAGGTCTTGAGGAAATGACAAGAAAGAAGATGGTTGATGATCTTCCTATAGAGCTAAGTGATGGATCTCAGTGTACCACCTGTTTTAAAGGCAAGCAAGCTTGACTTCCTTTCCCAAAGACGTCCTGGAGAGCCAGTGAAATACTGCAATTGGTCCATATGGATCTGTGTGGTCCAATGTCTGAAGAGTCTTTGAGTGGCAGTAGGTATTTTTCTGTTGATGATTGATGATTATTCAAGATACTCATGTTGTTATAGTTTTAAAAGTAAGGGGAAGTAGCTAATATTTTTAAGCAATTTAAGATTCTTGTAGAGAGTTAATGCAACAGGAAAACCAAATTTGTTAAAACTGACAATGGAAGAGAGTTTACTGTCGAAAAATTTAAGTTTATGTGTAGAGAAGCAGGCGTTAAGCATCAGCTGACAACTCCTTACACTCCTTAACAAATTAGAGTGGTGGAGAGAAGAAACAGAACTGTCATGGAGATGGTGATATACATGCTTGAAAAGAAGGGAGTTCCCAAGAAGTTTTAGGCAGAAGCTGCAATAACAGACTATTTTCTATTGAATAAGTTGTACACCAGGGCTTTTGATGGGAAGGCACCTTATGAGATATGGTGTGGTGCCTAAGCTCAGGAATCTCAAGATCTTTGGAAGTTTATGCTATTCCCATGTACCACAGGTCAGAAGAAGCAAGTTAGACAGTAAGAATGAGCCCGGTATTTTTGTTGGTTATTCTGAAGTTACAAAAGGATATAGGCTCTACTTTCTTGATTTGAATAAAGTGAAAGTGAGCAGGGATGTTCAAGTTTTGGAAGATGAACAATGGGACTGGTAGAAGAAAGAGCAAGAGCCAGTTAGCCCTTATACGAAGGGCAGTGAGCATCCTATTAAGTTCTACAGTGGCATAGATCTCATTGATACCTCCATGATTGGTGAGGATGTTCCAAGTGATGAGAATGGTGTCTAACACCAAGAAGAGGATATTGATCATGTTCCTGTGAAAGGAACAAGAACTTTGACAGGCATTTATGAGAGAAGCCATCCTGCAATTTATAAGCCCTCTTATATGCAGGAGGCTCTAAATGATGAGAAGTGGAAGACTGCAACGCAGAAGGAGCTGGAAATGATCCATAAGAACAGAACTTGGATATTTGTTGAGAGACCAAGAGATAGAAAAGTGATTGGCATCAGATGGGTGTTCAAGCTGAAATTAAATCCAGATGGTTTTGTTAGTAGGTACAAAGCTTGACTGGTGGTAAAGGGGCATGCACAGATTGAAGGAGCGGGCTTCAGTTAAACCTTTGCACCAGTGGAAAGGCTTGAGACAATGAGGTTGATCCTGGCTATAGCTACTGAAAAAGAGTGAGAGGTACACTAAATGGATGTCAAATCTGCTTTCTTGAATGGAGAGTTAGAAGGGGAGATTTACGTGGATCAACCAGAAGGCTTTATGGTTAAAGGACAAGAAGATAAAGTTTATAAGTTGAAAAAAGCTTTATATGGGCTGAAGGCACTAAGATGTTAGTACTCAAAGATAGAAACCTTCCTACTGCAAATTTGCTTCCAGAGAAGCAGTAGTGAACCCACACTCTATGTTAGAGTTGAAAAAGGCCATGTATCTGTGGTTTTTGTCTATGTAGATGATTTGCTTCTAACTGGAAGTTCAAGTGTTTAGATTAAAGGCTTGAAGCTTCAGTTCAGGAGCACAGTTGAAATTACAGATCTTGGTCTTATGAAATACTTTCTAGGGATGGAGATAGCTTAAAGGAAGGGACATACTTTTGTAAGCCAAAAGAAGTACATAAGTGATGTACTTAAAAGATTTCAAATGGATTAGGGCAAGCCATTTTCAACTCCTATGTGTCCAAAAGAGAAGCTGATGTAGAAGGTTGAAGGTGAAGAGGTTGATAGCAGAAGGTATAAGAGTATGATTAGTTGTCTTATATACATAGTAGCTACCAGACTTGATGTGTAATTTTCTGTGAGTATGCTCTCTCAATTCATGAGCAATCTTGGAAAATTGCACTTGGTTGTTATAAAGAGAGTTATGAGGTATCTTAGAGGTACTCTGAATTTTGGCTTGCTTTATGAGAAGACTGGAGAATGTGATCTGAAGTGCTATGTAGACAGTCATTGGGGACGTTCTTCAAATGATATGAAGAACATTTCTAGATTTTGTTTCACTCTGGGATTAATTTGTTTTTCATGGAGTTCAAAGAAGCAAGAAGTGGTAACCTTATCCATTACAGAAGCTGAGATAGTTATAACTACTTCTGTAGCAAAACGAACTATCTGGAGCAGGAAATTACTTTTGGATTTGCAAGTGACAGTGCAGAATGCTACATTGATGTATGTTGACAATCAGGCAGCCATTACCATCTCAATGCATCTAGTGTTCCATGGGAGGACTAAACATTTTAAACTCAGATATTATTATTTGAGATATGCAAAACAGGATGGTGAAGTGAAGCTGGTGTATGTGCAAATAGAGGAGAAAATGGTAAATTTGTTTACTAAAGCGTTTTATGTACCAAGGTTTGAATACCTTAGAGAATTGATTAGAGTGAAAATTAATACTCTGAGCCAAGGAGGAGAATGAAGTAGTAGTGACTCAGAAAGAAGCAGGTTGAGAAAAAGTTACTTGAAGCTGAAGAATATTTAGCGTGACTTGTAATACAGCTGACAATTAGTTAGTTAAGTTTTTTTTTTTAATTCTGTTAATGAAAGTTAGTAGTTAAACACGTATAAAAGTTTAATACCAGAAGTTGTAATTCATCGAATTCATTTAGTAAACTCTGATTACACACAAATATACTTGAGTACTCTGCTCTCTCTATTTCTTCTATGCTGATTTCTTGAAGAAGTTCTTTAATTATTTTTTAAGTAGTTTATCAGTTCCCCACTGGAATTGATCACTTACAAATATATGTTTGATAGATAACAACAACAGTACTAAGAAAAAATTAAACTCATAGTACCTGTTTTAGTGTATCAGTACCATCTCCTGAGGCTTTTGATGTTGTGAAAATGAGACCTAGGGTCTAATTTTAGTAATCGTTCATCAAATCGGATGACTTTAAGGGACTAATTCAGGTAATTGCCATTAGAAATATTGACACACGCTACATTTACTAGTTTCCAAGAAAAAAATGATGGAATATATTATTTCCTTTTCTTCTTTTTGCTGTACCAGGGAAACCTTTAAAACTTAAAAAATATAAAACTTTAACTGCTGTGTAATTGAGTTCTCTCTTTATTTAATTTAAGGTGCAATTTATGGCAATTTGCTATATTTCTCTGTAGATTGTATAAAAGATCAACATTCATTAGATGTAAAGGAAAAACAGACATCTTTATTTGGAACAACATCATTTAACTCTCCTATAATGTTTTTCTTTTCTTCACATTATTTTTGTTGATATTGTTCAAAAACTTGTATCTCTCTTTCTTTTTTGGTTTGTGTCCCACATTGAAAGAGCAAGGGACTTTCACTTAGTTTATATACTATATTGTTTTGTATGGTTTTGAATCAAGTCTTTTAAAGAGGGTAAGTATACCACACGTGTGTCTGATATTATTACCATTATTATCCTAATAATCTTATTATGCTCAAGAACGTTCCCTTTTACTTTATTATGTTTGCATTCCATTGTCAATGCATGAATCTTTTTTGCTATATATAAGACGCATGCATATGTTTTTTTTCTCTTTCGCTATCACACTTCTTGTCACTTCCTCTAAACAAGACACACATATCCTTTTACCAACAGACATATCTTCTTATCTTTTCTATTATGCCTTTTTCTACTTTTATTAATTCTCAGAGACAAATCCGACTTTTCCTTTTGGAGTGCCCGAAGTTGGTGGAGGAGGTATTAATCATGAGATTAGATCTTATTGTCTTATTGCACCATAAAGGGGAAAATTTTGATTTATAACAGTGATTTTCACGAACCTTTACATTCTCAGATAAGTTGTTCTAATTTTTATTTAGTGTTATTTCATTATTTTGCTAACAATCTAAGTCGGAAAATAAAAATTGTTTTGATATGCTCTTTGTCAGAAAATTGTTGTGTTCTTAATTCTGTTTGTCGAAATTGTTGCGTTCTTATTGTTGCATGTTTATTTCGATATAAGTCATAATACTGTACTGTTGCGTGTTTATTTATGTATTGGAATATTTTTTTGTTCTTACTATTGCGTTAGTTAAAATACTGTTTGTTATTGTTGCTGTTTCTTTATTTCGATATCAGTTGAACAATTTGTTATGTTCTTTGTGGCAGTGTACGTCATCTCTATTTTTAGATTCATTATGTCATCTGGGAATGAGACCAATGTCAGTTCTGCTCTTTCTATTTCCCATATAGGTTCTACCTCTATCACCGTAGCCTAGAGAATTATACCTGATCTTACTAGATTAGAGCCTCTAGATAGGAGAACCTTCAAAAGATGGTTTAAGAAAATTCTATTTTACTTTCAACAATACTAGATTGATTATGTGTTGTTTCAAGATATTTCTAGTGACAATACCAATGTAAGATAACTAAGGATAATCGTACCATTAGGGGGTTTTGCTCAAATAGATGATAAACCTATTAAGGACCAATTACATGAGTATGAAAACCTAGTTGTTGAAATCCTTACTGAGATCATGAACATGTTTGAGCTGATTTAAGCTAATGCCCTTGTTGAGAACCTGCCTGCCTCATAGAATGGGTATAAAAACTAATTGAGGCATAAAAAGAAGGACATGAACCTATAAGAAGTGATCGGTCATATAAAGATTGAAGACGCCAACCGTACATAGAATAAGGCCAAATACCTCACCTTTGTCCCTGTTGTTAAGGTTAATGTGATATAACATAAAACTAGTCTTTCAACAAAAGCAAGCATAGTCAATTTAAGCACAAAAGGATTGATGGTGACTGTTGGTGGTGCCAGAAGCCATGGGACCATTTTGTTGCTTTTTGCCAAGCTACAATAATCTATGAGAAGAAGGGCCTAGGACAAAAATCATGACATTTTGGGAAAGAAAATCAAAAGGGGTACCAACGAGGTAACTAGAAAAATTTTGGTAAGCCTCAAGATAATGTGGCCGAAGCTAGTGGTGGTGATGTTAAGGAGATCATTATTGTTGTGGTATCCGAAGTCAACGTTGCTGGAAACTTGGTCGAATCAATCATTGACACAAGAGCCATATGCCACATTTGCACCAATAAGGACTTATTTAAGGAGTTGAATGATGCTACTGATGGTGAACTCGTGTACATAGTTAACTCCACGAAAATTCCTATGCAAGGAGTTGAGAAGGTCACCCTTAAACTCACTTATGAAAAAGTTTTAGCTTTAGAAAATTATTAAAAAAACTCTCAATATACTATAAGCACACAGATCATTGGTGTAGTATGTGAGATGTCAATCCCTTATAAAGTTGTCGAACTAATCTAATTCTAAGTTATCTAAGGCCTAAAGACTTATGAAATAGGAAGTTATTTGTAAAATTAAAACAAAAGAAATTGAATATTAAAAACCATCAAATTCATAATAGAAAATTACATAAGAAAAATTACCAAATTATGAGAAAGGGATTTATCCTATCATTAATGCTAACCTAATCACTTTTGTGTTGATGTGGTGTCGAGTTTAGACCATTGAAGGGTGAATTACTATCTCTCGAGTTATAATTACTAAGCCTTAATTAATAAACTCTAATTGAGTTGAGTTACCAAAAATGTCATCTTTTGATTAACAATCAACCCACAACTTAATTAGTTCTTAAGCCTTCTAATAACTGGGTCAAGCATGAGATTTCTCCCTGTATAATTACCAATTTAATTATTTGCGTGGTCTATTAGGTCGTTTAACTCTCATTAACAAACCAATTCATTTTGTATTTGGTTCACTCTCTCGATTTATTACCAAGGCATAAAGTTACAACAAATTATGACAACACCCAAATGAATTAACACAAAACAACTAGATTAATATTGAATCAAGTTCAAATCCCTAAAGAAAAGTTAGAACATCATCATCAATCCCAAATCCATCATTATCATCATATCCATCTTACACATTCAAAGAAAAAAATAATAAAGGCGAAAAGAAAATGTCACTTGGATGAGATTGGGATGGCTTGAGAAAGCAACAACAACAGAAGCCCACTCCTCTCCTTTTTTCTCTCTTCTTATTCTTTCTTCTTAGAGTTTTCCCAAAGTGGCAGAAATTGGAGTTCCCCCTAAGGTTCTTTCTCTTTCTTTATATAGTCTTTTTGGTTTTGGGTAAACCCTAAGGTTTTCTCGGGTCTAAAAGGTCTCAAATGTCCCTCGGCAAGTTGCATTCTGGAGGCTGTTCTCATTGTCTGTCACTCAAGCCATAATCATGGCACTTCATTTAGCTCTCTGTCACAATCATGGCAGACTAGGCCAAGATTGTGGCTCCCTTTAACCAATTCTGTCACGATCATGGGCTTGATCTTGGCTTCGACTTCCTTCGATTCTCCTCTATTCTTCCATATCTGTTCTCAAACACTAATAAATACATCAAGAATCCTTAAATACACAAAATTAAAGCACAAAACCATGCTCTAACCCATATAATAGTCAAAAAATAAATATTTAACTAAATAACACAATCCTAATCTAAACATGCACTAATCATTCAATTTGATAACTAAACACATACTAAACTACCCACTAAAACATTATGCAACCTACCACTATCAACATCACCACACTTAAACTTTTGCTTGTCCTCAAGAAAAGAAAAAACAAGTAAAACAAAAATAGACCAAAACACAACATATACAAATTTGCAATAATGGGAAAATGACATTAAACTTCACGAAACAAGTTTAACTACAAACATGGTCCTTTAAGTTGTTCTAACTTATTAACTTTTAAAATTTGTGTCTAAGTACTTTAGACTAAATATACATACTAATCAGGACTTAATGTCACATTCATTCACTCCTATCACTTACATACGCACATTGATAATTATTTGGTCAATCGAAACTGTAACTATCCTTAAACGACTTTTCATAAGAAATCATGTCCTTCACAAGATCAGTAGGATTTATTAAACAACACAATATTTTTGTTAATTTTATTAACATGAACCTAGCCTTTTGACATGTAGGCAAACATTTATGATGAATGTCCCAAGGTTAGTCAACTAAGCCATTTTTTTATTAAGCGTCTTCGCTGGAATATCATTATATCCTTTTGACGCAAGGGCAAACATTTGTGATGAATGTCCCCTGGTAACTCAGCTACATCATTTTATTAATTGGCTACTAGCTCTATTCATAACCCGATTTGTTTGAAAATGGGCCAGTGGAATAGTTATTTATTTAATATTTACACAACACTTTCTTTTTTTTTACCTACCTCATTTTTTAAACTGGTCATTCTCATGAAAAGATACTAATTATGCTACTTATTCAATTGGCCTAAAATTATAAATGAATGTGCTAACTTCCTAGAGTGAATGAACTAACATCGTATCCTAATTAATGTGCATATTTAACTGAAGTAACCTAGAACACTAATTTCTTAAGCTAATAAAGTTTAGCAACCTAAAATACTATGTTTAAAGCTAAATCAATTTCGACAAGTCCTAGATATTGACACATTCCCACAAATCACATTATGCAATCCTAAATAAAGCTAACATATAGCTTGCAAAATTCACATTAAAATAAAAACATATAATGCATATACCCCCCAACACTTGGATAACACATTGTTCTCAATGTGGGAAGAGCAAACAAATAATACATGGGGTGGGACTAAAAATTAATGAAACATGAGAAATGTGAGAACAGTTCAAAATATTAATAAAAATAAAAGATAAGGGTTAGAGTATAAAACTGTCATGGTGATTGAGGTGGTGATGGTTTCGGAGGTGGTAGTTGAACACCTTGAGCCTCGAAATATTTGTGAATACGTCGTATGTCCTAACTTTAGCATCTTTGTTCTCTAGCCATCTCCTTTAACACCTTGGCATTTTTTGAAATGGCTTTGTCAGTTTTTAAGATGGCTTTCATTACCTTCTCCCATCCTATTGGCTCTTCTTCTTCTGACTCCTGGCTGGTTGGGTCCTCCTTCTATTGTGGTGGTATCGAGCTCGAATTAGCTTGCCCCGTCCTGGTCTTAACATGAGATTTTGTGTTTATTTCTCAAAGTTTCATATTATGGGACTTCAAAATTTCAATTCTTGTCAAATGATGAGTGTTGAGAAACTTAGGATGATGGACAGTTAGTCCGTTACAATTGACACTATAGTATTCCACAATAGCTATTACCAAGTACCCCATGCCCAAGTTATTGCTTCTCTCTTTTAGAGTAGTAGTATGTGGGTAGAGGTACAAACTTTGACGCTATGATCCATGCACCACAATATGAAAAGTTCCTTTGTTGAACACTTATTTTTTTCACTGTTTTCAATATACTTGGACACATGAACTTATGTAATAACAAGTGTTCGGGGCTTTGAATAATGTTATTGTGAGCATTTTTAACGTCAAAGCTCTCCAAGCCAGTAAGTTCCATCCAATAGTGGGTGGCATGAAAGTCATCGTGCTTATCTACTATGATTGAGGTGGGAAGTCCATCAATTTCGCACAAAATGTCATATTCAAAGCCATATAGTTGACTCGTGATCAAAACCGTAGGTCCTTAGGATTGGTTGGCTCATATTGAAGGGAGGTGAAGAATTCTAAGGTTAGTGCTTCATAACAACATATTTAAATTGCATAACATTTTCCATTGAATTCTTCCACCTAAAGCTTCAATTCATTCTTTAATCCAGTTGTTTCTAACATATCAAAATCTAAGTATTTAGGCACAATAATGTTCCTTAAACCAAGAGTGTGGTAGCGGTTACCTTCCTCCTATAAGTAGATCAGGAAAGGTATCCCGTAATCTGCCACTCGATTTCTTTACCCACGGTCCGATACTTAGACCTTGCCTTTAGGTTAAGTATGCTTGACCATTTGCTTAACGTGTGGCCCCATTAGATTGAGAGTTGTGAGGAAACTTTTTTAGTTCTTTTTTGTAAAACTCAGTCAAAATGTGTATAAGTTAAAGTTTATCTGATTCTTTTCTAGGATAATCTTTCAACGACTGAGCAACCCAGTTTTTAGACATGGAATTTCTGTTCATTTTGGTCATTTTTGTGTTTATTTTCAATATTAGAGATCAACCTATGAGTTTTCCCTGATAGATATCAGTTATTGCTACCCTTAGGAGAGATAAAGGCTTAAGATGGTTATAGAGAGAGAAGTGAGTTCTTGTGTTTAGAGAGATAGTGAGAAAATGAAATGCGTAGGAAAAGCGAGGGTGAGTGTAAATATATAAGTTAGGAAGGAGTTAGGGGTTTAAAACTGGAAAAATTTGTTGAAATTCACGCATATCAAGTCACCACTAGCCACGATCGTGGCGCTGCAAAAATTCTGCATGCTTTCTGATTTCATTTCTTTTTCCTCATTTCATCCTTAAAATCCTTCCTTACCTCATAATTACATTATCACCTTATTATGCTTGCCTTCCACATATTCCCTTATCAATTAATACTCAATTCCTCCAAGATATTTAACTAGACTCAAAACACATAAAAAAATAGAATGCAAAACCTATTTACTACAAAAGATGACATAACAAAATGATAAAAAAATAATGGGTTACGTTTTATGCAGTACTTCTCTTACCATCGGTAGCTAGACGTACTTCTTTTACTTATGGTGGTTTGAACGACTTGTGTAATGGTAGCACAATCTTAGGTCTCATAAATTGAAAATGATCTACCAGACTGTGATTTCCACCATCCTTCTTCTTCGTCTTCTTCTTCCGTTTATTCCTTCGAGATTGTGGCTTTTTAGGTGAAACCTTGTGGTCATCTCTATGTTAAACCTCTCCATAAGGCTTAGTTCTCTTAATGATGTCTACAAAATTGTTAGAATTTCTTCAATCATTGGACACATTAAAGGACACCTTCTCATTCCGCACCCTTAGAGTCAACTTGTCTCCATCAACATCTATAATAGATTAGGCGGTAGCTAAAAATAGTCGTCCAAGGATAATTGGTATCCCCAAGTCTTTCTCTATGTCCAAAATGATGAAGTCTGTGGGAAAGATAAATTTTTCTACCTTAATAAGAATGTCCTTGATTACACCTATCAGACGGTGAATTGACTGATCAACCATCCGCACACTCATTATGGTTGGTGCTATTTCTCCTAGCTTCATCTTTTGGAATAAAGTGTAAGGCATCATAATTATACCAATTCCTAAGTCTGTAAAAGTTTCATGCACTTTGACATTACCTATGGTGCAAGGAATATAAAAATTCCCTAGATCATTTTTCTTATATGGTAATGTTGCCATTTCATTAGAGTTCTCCATGCTTCTTACTTCACTCCCTAGCTTTTCTAACTCCTTTCTATTGATTAATCTCTCTTGTATGGATTCCATAAGAGTGAGTCGCGTTTTCAGCCACTTTATTACCTCAAGGACTTAAACTCTATTTCTTTTGACTTCCATTTTGCTAGAATGGGGTATGGAATTATAGGTCAATACTCTTTGATTTCCATTAGGATATGTTCATTTGACAGGAAATTTTTGTCAGCCCATTTCTTTTCCTTTTCCCTATCTTTTTCAACTTGGTTGAGCTTCTCCTCAATGGCCTGAGTGATAAGCATGATTCTTTCCTTTGGGTTTGTTTCTGTGTTCCTTAGAAGGCTCCCCATGTTTCCTACTGATAGTGCATCTGCCAACTGACCCATTTGGACTTCTAAGTTGTGGATGGAGGATGCATGATTCTTTGTCACTTATTGAAATTTTTCTTACAATCTCTTATGCGCATCATCCATGCTTCTAATCTTATCCAAGATTATGACTAATTTGACGTCCATTGAATTAGGTTTTCTTATTGGAATCCAGGACGCTCGTGAGATCATAATTAACCTCCAGCATTGTTTGACCACGAAAAGTTTGGGTAATTCCTCCACCTAGGATTACAAATGTTCGAATAGGGGATGTTCCTTCCACCATGACCAAACCGAGCTCCCATATAATTAACTTGCTCCATTTCATTACTTTTCATTAGGAAGCAATCGATGGCATTATGATTAGCCTGATCGTATAGCTCGCATCTTTATTGAATAGACTTAACAGGGGTTGAAGAGGAAGCTTTTATGTTGCTCAACTATCATGTTATCTATCAATTTTTTCTTGCATCTCTATCATTTATTGAATAGTTATAGCTCCTTTCTATTATCGGATGGTTATATGTTGTCTACTTCGGTCATTTGTTTACAAAAAGCTATTACTAGCCATTTCTACTAGTAACTCCTCTGCTTCTTTAACAGTATTTTGCATAAGCAATCCACATGATGCTACATCTATGGTACCTGTCATGGGTGGATTGAATCCATTGTAGAAGGTTTGTAAAATATATTCTTTTGTTAAGTTGTGGCGTGGACACCTCCTTTGCAAGTCCTTATATCTCTCCTACGTTTCATAAAGTAACCCCCCATCACTCTATTGGCATTTCGTGATTTCTTTTATCATCTTTGTAGTTTTAGTGAGGGGAAAATACTTGTCCAGGAATGCATGTACCAATTGTTCCAACGTTGTGACATTTGAGGGATTGGGAGAGTGATACCAAGCTTTAGCTCTATTCCTAACATGAAAGGAAAGAGCCTCATCCTAATAGCATCTTCTGACATTCCATAATATCAGAAGGTATCATATATTTCTAAAAAATTTACTATGTGCACATTAGGATCCTTATGGGTTAGTCAATATAATTGCACATTTTTCTGCAACATGTTTAGTACGGCTAGCTTTATTTTGAATTAAGGTGCTTGAAAAGGTAGTCTAGCAACATCTTGATTGGTCGCATTAAATTTGAGTCTTATGACATCCATGAGGGTCCATAATTGGTTCCCTTGGTTTCTTCCTTGCTAAAACTCTTGATGAATTTCTTCAGCCATGATTGCTTTGGTATTTCCTTCTTGGAGTTTGGCTCTTTAAATGACTTATTCCAAGTGATTGATGTCGAGTGCTAGGGTTTCAGCGATCTGACTTGAACTTCGATTGACTCTTGTGTTCATGTAAATGTATGGACATAAGAGTGATGAGAATGCCTTAGACTACAAGAATTAAACTAATCTTACTACTACCCAGTGACGACGCTAAAAACTTATTAAGGCAAGTTTTAATATATTTAAACCCCACAGTATACTGCAAGTGCACAGGTCTTGGGTATAGTATGCGAGGTGTTGATTCCTCGAGGAGTTGTCGAACTAATCTAATTCTAAATTATCCAAAGCCTAAAGAAATATTAAAGTGAAAATAAAAACTGAACAAAAAGTAAACATGTGAAGATGAATGACATGAAATTAATTTATAAAATTAACACAAAAGAAATCGAATATTGAGCACCACCAAATTCACAATAGAAAATTACACAAGAAAAATTACTATGAGAAAGGGATTTATCCTGTTATCAATGCTAACCTAATCATTTTTGTGTTAATGTGGTATTGGTTCTAGACTATTAAAGGGTGGATTACTATCTCTCGAGTTATAATCACTAAGCCCTAATTAATAAACTATAATTAAGTCGAGTTACCGAAAATTTCATCTCTCAATTAATAATCAACCTACAACCTAATTAGTTCTTAAGACTTCTAATAAACAACCGGGTCTCACATGAGATCTCCCTCTGTATAATTAATCTATTTGATTATTTGTATGGTCTATTGCGTCTAACTCTTATTAACCAACCCAATCATTTTGTATTTGGTTCACACTCTCAATTTATTACCAAAGCCTAAAGTTACAATAAATAATCACAACACCCAAATGAATTAACTAAAAAAAACTAGATTAACATTGAATCAAGTTTAAATACCTAAAGAAAAGTTAGAACATCATCATCAATCCCAACTCCATTAACATCATCATATCCATCTTACATATTCAAAGAAAAAATAATAAAGTTGAAAAGAAAATGCCACTTGGAAGGATTGGGATGGCTCGAGAACGCAACAGTAGCAAAAACCTACTCCTCTCTGCTCTTCTCCCTCTTCTCTCTCTTCTTCTTCTTTCTTCTTGGGGTTTTCCTAAAGTGGCAGAAATTGAAGCCCCCCTTAAGGTTTTTTCTCTTTCTTTATATAGCATTTTCTATTTTAGGTAAACCATAGGGTTTTCCTAGGTCCAAAAAGTCCCAAATGTCCCTAGGTAAGTCGCATTAAGGAGTCTGTCATGTAGGCCACGATCATGGAACTTCATTTAACTCTATGTCTACCATTATCATGGCTCCCTTCAATTGGTTCTTTCATGATTATGGGCCTGGGTCTAGCTTTGGGCTTCCTCCGATTCTCCTCCGTTCTTCCGTATCTATTCTCAAATACTAACAAATACATCAAGGCACCTCAAATACACAAAAGTAAACTATTAAATCATGCTTTAACATATATAACTATCAAAACATAAACATTTAACTAAATAATGCAATCCTAACCTAAACATACACTAATCATTCAATTTAACAACTAAACATATACTAAACCACCCACTAAAATATTATAATGGTTACCACACTCAAAATTTTTTTATTTACGCTTGATGTCTGTAGAAACTTGATTTTTGGTGTGTTACTTAACAAAGCTAGTGTTAAACTTAATTTTGATTATGATAAGCTAGTTCTTACTAAGAATGGAAATTTTATTGGTAAAGGGTTTTGTAATGGGGGATTATTTGTACTTAATTTTGAAATGAATGTATCTACTTCTTCTGCTTATATTATTGAGTTTATAGACCTATGACACTCTAGAATTGGTCATGTGAATGTAAGGTCAATTGAGAGGATGCAAAGCTTAAACTTGTTTATCATTAATGAAATGAAAATTTGTCAATTTTATGTTGAGGCTAAACACTATAATAAATCTTTTAAGTTTGTAACCAAGAGAGAATTATTGTTAGACTTGGTGCACACAGATTGTAGTGATTTTAAAAATTGTTTAAGTAAAGGAGGAATGAGATATTATATTACTTTTGTGGATAATTGTTCTCGATTTACTAAGGTATTCTTATTGAAAAATAAATGTGATGCAGAGGAAGTGTCTATGAAATACAATGCTAAGGTTGAAAATCAATTGGAAAGGAAAATCAAAAGATTAAGGATTGATCGAGGTGGTGAGTATAGTATTGATTTTCTTGCTAATTATTGTGAAAAAGTTGGGATTATTCATGAACTTTCAGGCCCTTATAAACCTGAACAAAATGGAATAGCTAAGAAGAAAAATCGAACACTTAAGGATATGATGAACGCAATGTTGATTTTCTCGGGTTTATTTGACTTTATGTGGGAGAAGCTATTATTTCAGTTTGTTATGTTCTAAACAGAGTTCCTCATAAGAAACTAGATCAAACCCCTTATGAAATTTGGAAAGGTTATCCATCTAACTTGCGTTTTTTGAAAATGTGGGGATGTCTTGCTAAGGTTGCTCTACCTGAATATAAGAGGAAGAAAATTGAGCCTAAGACCATTGATTCAATTTTTGTGGGATATGCCTCTAATAGTGTTGCCTATAGATTTATGGTTAAGGAAGAGGGATCTAACACTTATGGACTAATTATGGAGTCAAGAGATGTAGTGTTCTTTGAGGATATATTTCCTATGAAAGTGAATGTGCAATCTCCTAGAAAATCTATCCCTAGTTCTTCTACCAATGATGACATAGAGAAAGAGGAAATTATTGAACTAAAGAGAAGTAAAAGAGCTAAAGCATCCACCAGTTTTGGTTCTGACTTTATTACGTCCTTTGTGGTGCATATACCTAAGGAGATAGATGATGTTTTTTTGGCAACCCTTATTATTGACGAATATCCGAAAACTTATAAGAAAGCAATGAGATCTGTAGATGCTACCTTTTGGAAGGAAGCCATAAATAAAGAATTAAAGTCAATCGTGTCTAATAAAACTTGGGTCTTAGTTGATCTACGTTGAGAATGTAAGCCTTTGGAGTATAAATGGATTTTCAAAAAGAAATTAAGACCTAAAGGTACCATTGAGATATTCAAGACAAGACATGTAATTAAAGGCTTTAAATTAAAAGAAAGCATTGTATTTTTTTATACTTACTCTCTTGTTACCAAAATTGCATTTATAAGGATGTTGTTTTCTATTTCCTAGGTATTTAAGCTTCATGTACACCAAATGGATGTTAAGACAACTTTCTTAAATGGTGATCTTGATGAGGAAATTTATGTGGTCCAGTTTAAAGGGTTTAGAGTGCCTAGTTAGGAGAAAAAGTTGTGTAAGTTGGTTAAGTATTTGTATAGGCTTAAACAAGCTCCCAAACAGTGGCATTAGAAATTTGAAAGTAAGATTTTCAAATATGGTTTCACCTCTTATGATGATGATTCTTGCATTTATGTGAAATCTTATGTTAATGGTTGTGTGACCATAACTCTTTATATGGATGATATGCATATTTTGGTACTAGTTTATCTATCATTGATATTACCAAGAGTTTGTCAAAGTCTTCCTTTGAAATGAAAGTTCTTGGACCTATGGATTTTATTTTAGGAGTCAAAGTTGATAGGACTGACTTTAGTTTTAGGTTGAATCAAACTTATTATGCTAAGAAAATTTTGAAGAAGTTTGGTTACTATGATGTTGAACCAGTTAAGAGTCCCTATGATGCTAATGTTACTTTAAAGAAAAATCTTGGTGACAGTGTAAACTAAGCTGAGTATGCTAAAATTCTCGGTAGTGTGATATTGTTGATGAACTATTCTTATCCTGATATTGCATACTATGCGAGTAGACTTAGTAAGTATACTCATAATCCTAGTTAAGAGTATTGGAATGCACTGATTCGTTTGTTGAGATATTTGAAAGGTACTATGCATTATAGATTATCTTTTGGTGGTCATCCTCTTATATTGGAGGGGTATTATGATGCTAATTGGGTTATGGAGAGTGATGATATACACTCTACCAATGGTTATATTTTTACCTTGGCAGGAGCTACCTTGTCTTGGAAATAATCTAAGTAAATATGTATTGTGAAATCAATAATAGAGGTTAAGTTTATGGCTTTGAGGCTGGCAAGATGAGAAACTGAATAGCTACGAAATCTCTTAACAGATATCCCACTTTTGGAAAAACCAATTCCTTCTGTACTCCTTCATTGTGATTCGTAGGCTTCCATCCATGTTGCCAAGAACAAGGCATATAATGGCAAAAGTAGATATATCAGATTGAGACATAAAATTGTTTGTACTTTAATTAAACATGGTGTAATCTTTTTGGACTATGTTAAGTCAAAGGGAAATTTAGCAGATTTGTTTATAAAAGCTTTAAGTAAGAAACTAGTTTCAAAGCATGCTAAAGGGATGGTTTGAGCCTAGTTGTGTAGTAACCTTATGATGGAAACCATCTTGGGAAACTAAGTTCAAAGGGTCAATGAAGTTTTGTGGTGACTATTTACATGTACGTTGTTTGTGGAATAATAATGAGATATATTCAATTGTTAAATTGCATCCCTTAGCATGAATTTACTGCGTTTAATAAGTTTGGATGGTTTAATCCTTAATGAGTTCCATAACCCAGGTTAGGTGGTATAAGCAGTACACATTTGACCGACTCACCTATGTGATTATGGGGGGCTAGCCACCCTTCTATGAGAGCATTGGGCTATCTCTCTAGAGCGATCATGAGACCATGGAATTTTTTAAGCT
The DNA here is from genome assembly GCA_027575705.1 of Erythroxylum echinodendron. NCBI lineage: Eukaryota > Viridiplantae > Streptophyta > Magnoliopsida > Malpighiales > Erythroxylaceae > Erythroxylum > Erythroxylum echinodendron. The sequence goes on from JANZXR010000004.1 coordinate 8,170,329, forward strand.
GTTTATTTCTCTAGCAATTTTTGTCTCCTTTTTTCTTAGACACCATGTTTAAGACTTAGTTCACTTAGTTGTTTGCCTATCTCTCATAATTTGATATATTTGTTTCTCAAGTTTTGGATCAAGCAGAGGATTGTTGGTGTTGTTCTAAAACTTAGAACATCTCTCTTTCTTTCTTTGGTTTGTGTCCCACATTGAAAGAGCAAGGGAATTTCACCTAATTTATATACTAGATGTAACACCCACTACCCCCTAGAAGGATATGTAGATGCTATAAACAATGGAGCCAAAATAAACCAAAAAATACCAAATGCATTTTCAGAAACTCAAGGAACAACATTTCATTCATTATTGATTGGATCACATTCAGAACATAATTTGTACATGGTACTTATTATATACAAGCCTCAAATTTAAAACTAAAATGTATTAACGTTATTACAACCATTTAGATCAAAATACAAGACATTAACTACATCACAAAACAAACTTAAATGTACATCTTGTCAAAACAAAACACATCTTTCTTTGTCCATTGCAGTTGTCTTTGTCCCATTTTTTAAACCTTCTTATCAGAACCTACATGGAGGCAAAACTACCGTGCTAAGCATAAAGCTTAGTGGGGAATCACTAAACAAAATATGATTTGGCAACTGTTTTCTAACAGTCGTCTAACATTCACATATACAAAATCACATCAAATTTCAAACTTTCTTTAATTATGAATATAAAAATGCAATCCAACTAATATTTACCTCATAACAGAATATGCCAAATCAAAATAGAATATATTTGTTTTAGAGCAAAACTTACAAGTATCAGAACATAATATGCACTTTCAGAACTGAACTTTAAAGTATTAGAATAGAACTTATTTGCATATTATATCAGAAATGCACTTAGTTATTTCAGAACAGAAATTAATTATATCAGAGTTGAGCATGTAACAAAATACAAAACAAATTAGCTTGCTAATCCTTTTTATTGAAGTAGGTAACGTGATTTGAACAGAAGATGCCACATTTGGTATTTGAGACAGAAGAGACTTAAGTCTCTGAAACAAAAGACACAGAAGTTTCTAACATCAGAAGGCACCGGAGTGCCTGGTACAGTAGACACCTTAGTGTCTAGTTATAGAAGACACCTTAGTGTCTAATTACAGAAGCAGCTGTTAGCCCTTTTAGGCATGCCTATTTACCCACGACTAGGACTTAATAGTTTTAAAACAAACAATTTCAAATTTTACAATTTTATGTAAAAGATGAAGAACAACATATGTTTTTATTCTATTTCGCTCCAAATGACCTTATTCATTGACATTTGATCAAACATAACATACCTTAGAAATACAAATATGTGCAATTATGCATCAATAAAAATGTTGAGTCATCTCACATTATGTATATTCACATAATTAGAAAGTAATTCCAATACAACCCCAACTATCAAACTCCTCAGATAACCGACTTTCCAAAATTGTCACAATATTATCACAAAAACTCCTAATTCATATACATCCATATTTAATTCGTAATACATAAGCCTTTGGAACTCATTCATTAATGATCACATCAAGCAATTCAACATTATGTACCATACATCCTTTACATTATCATCTCAATTAATCATGCATAATTAAACTAACTATTACTCAATTAACCTTATACTGTCATCAATTACACAACATCTTATCTTTTTTTCACCCTCCTAACCATTTCCCACAATTGTGGGATAAGGGACCAGAAACCTCCAAACAGTTGTTTTCATAGGACAAGCTTCGGGTCAGTTTTGTATGACCATTTTGACATAGAAACAGAGATTTTTGGGTAATAGGTCCTTCTAAACAATTGTTTCCCTATGTCTTAAGTTGCTATAAAACTAAGAATCAGACCATTTAGACTTCTAAATCATGAGATATAAGGAAAATATCACAAGCTGGTCCAAAATAGGGGCAGCATCAGGTCACCTTTTTCGATCTCAATTTCCAAGGTCAAACAGCTAGAATTAAGTCCAAGTCTCTTCTAAAGATATTTATCTCTATGTCTTATGTTTCATATAAAACTAAAATCACACAATTTAGGGGTCTTTAGGTTGAGTTATGACTCAAACAAATCCTAGGCAGAATTTCACTACACAATGTTCTCTTGTCATCTTCATCCAATTCTATCCAAAATAACACCAAAATAATTACAAGCAACATCCCAGCAACAATTCCACATCCAAATGAATCTTTATATCAATTCAATCATACATAAATATAGAAATCAACTAAGTGAAATCTCAAACCTTAAGATTGACGAAGTGGTTCTTCTACTGCTTTTCCTTCCCTTTCCCTTTGGTTTAACTTGAATCACCAAGTGAAAAATGATGGGATGAAGAAGGTGAAATGGAGAGGAGAAAAACATGAAGTGAAGACACAAATGTTCTTCCATCTCCCCTCTCCTTATGCTTTTTCATGAATGTTCTAGTCTTAGACACATGTTTCAATCTTTTTGGCCCATATGTCACAATCCTATTGGACCATATGTTACAATCCCATTGGACCACGTGTTGCAATTCTATTGGACAATGTGTTCCAATTATATTGGACCACGTGTTACAATTCTATTGGACCATATGTTACAATTCAATTAGACCATGTGTTACAATTCCATTGGACACACATGCTTTAATCTTATTGGTCCATAATTTCACTTTAGGAAAATTGCATATTAGTCCTTCTTATTCCTTTAATTCCCATATTTGCCTAAGATCTTATCAATTACTTTCATTCCTCTATGAATTAATTTTCTAATGGCATAAATTTCATTCTATTTGGTTAATTATATCGGGAGTTATACCCCAAAAAGTACAGGTTGTTCGAAAACAAGGACAACAGTCAGAACTCAACTTCAAACTAGAATTCAAAAATCTTAGAGGTAGAATCAGATTTGGGTTCTTTCATAAAATTGTAGATAAATGTATCTAGCTCCATCTGAATTTCAAAGAACCCCATTTTGATATCTGCAGGTCAAGATATGGCTGAACTACCAAAGTCTATTCAGTAGTCAAACCAGAATTATCATATAACCATCATTTTTCTATCATTCAATTCTCATCATCTTAACACATATTCATGCCAATTCAAATCTCATAACACTTCTATTAATACATACTATCAAGTTCAGAGTTCTCTCATATGTTTAATTTCAAATTTCAACTCGAAAGAACAAGCCAATCATATGCATATTGTCATAAATATGTAACATTTTATCTAGGGTATATTTTGAAGCCTTACATTTTGTAAGACTTTGAATCAAGTATCTTGAGCGTGCGCGTGCACGTGTGATGTAAACTTTTTGGGCCTACTTGATTAATTCTTATGTTTTAATACTTGTCAGTTACTCAATAACGTTCATAACGTTATTACCATTATTATCCTAATAATGTTCATAACATTATTACATTATTATGCTCTATAACGTTCCGTTTTGCTTTAATGTCTTTTTTCCATTATTAACATATGAATCTTTTATGCTATATATAAGACGCAAACATCTGCTCTTTTTTTTTTACTCGCCTGCTGTCACACATCTTATCATTTCCTTCAAACAAGAGACGCATCTCCTTTCACAAACAGACACATCTTCTTATTTTTTCTATTCTGCCTTGTCTGCTTTTATTAATTCTCAGAGACAGATCTTATTCTGGCCTTTGGAGCATACCAAAGTTGGTGGAAAATGTGTTAACCATTAGGTTAGATCTCGTTGTCCTGCTATACTGTAGAGGGGGAATTTCTAACTTAGGACAGTAATTTTGACTAAATGCAGATAAGTTATTCCAATTATTATTTGGTGTTATTTCATTATTTTGCTAACAAATTTTGGTAAAACTCACGGTACCATAAAGATGGTGGTTGATGTGAATTAATGGAATACTGACCATGTTTTCGACGTTAGGAGATTCTTAACAACATCATTACTTGTTTTCAGGAATCGTCGAGAGAGGTAATGGAAAGATCCAGTTAGTAGTAAGGGGAGATGTGAGATACTGACAAGACAACAACATAATGAGTCTTGAGAGGCTTAGTTTAATCACTAAAATTGTAGAAGTACAGAGTTTTTAGATTAGAGAAATAACTTGAATATGTATTCCTCTAATTTTTATTATTAATGAATAAAATTTAATTTTCTTAAAATGATATGATATTCAATAAGATAAACACTGATAAAAATTAAAGTTTTTTATAATGGTTATAACGGTAATATAATTAGTAGGATAAAAATAATATATTAAAGAACTACTTTATAATTTATAAAGTAAAAATTATTTTATAATTTTAAAAATAATTTGAATCAATATCTATTTGATATTATTATCATATTATACTAAAATTAAAATTAAGACTAAATTTAGTAACGATATTCACAATATTAATACTTACATAGAAAAATAACTTTATATGTAAAAGATTCGCTTAGATATTTTGCAAAAAGAATAATAAGTCAGAAGATATCTTCTAAATATACTTAAACATGGCACCATAGTACCAGGATAAGGCAAATAATGCTTATCTCTCACTTTATTCAAGCAAATGGTTTTGGCAGGCTTTTATCCCAGAGTGCGTGTGACAACATTTGTCACTCACAATAGAACTTGCTTTATGTTGTTTGTATTCTAGCAATTAGACAATTGTCCACTACTAATTAAAGTATCAGCCTCGTGGAGATGGATCGGGTTTTATCTAGGAATTAAGAGTGGACTGCACCTGAAATTTCCAACTCGATAGAAGACAATATTATATCAATTTAAAAGGGAAACACACATTCAGCTTCGACCAATCAAATCAGCAGATGAGAGCGGGTTGTGATTTTCATGACAAACAAGGACAGCAGGCTCAGGTTAATGAAAAATGACAACAGTGAACGATAATCCAGCAATAGAGTTTAGGGCTGCTAATTATTCAATCATGAATGTGTAAAACGAACTTCCATTTTGAGAACTAAAGTACGAAACATGACAGAGGATTCTCTGCTTGAAACTAAGACCTTATTTCTTCGTTTTCAATACTTTGTTTAAGAACATGAATTTTATCTTTAATTACCAGGAGATACAAACATAGTCTTCGCAACTTCAAAATAATACTGCTTAGTATCTCCATTATAAAGCATGTAAAGGTATTTTTTACGAAGAATTTATGCCTATAAGTTCTGGCTTCTCATTCCCATTCAATGGGTATACATACAATTGTACAAGATATTTACCAAAAATCTCCTAATAAAGAAAATCAAAATCTGGTAAAAACAACACTTAAAGATATGCAAAATTTACATATATACTATATTTACATATATCTCAATACTCCCCTTCAAGTTGGCAGATAGAGATTTCAAATGCTAACTTGAGAAGAAGACAATCATATTGACGCTTGCCAGGTACTTTTGTTAGTATATTAGTGATGTTAGAGAAGCGTTCTAAAGATAATTACCTTTAGCACTTATTGTACAAATCATTTTATGACTAATAAAGGAATTTTTCATTATTTCGATGTTAATATGTTTATGGGTTTGAAGTTGACCTTAAGTTGATTTAATGAAGTTCTTAATACAAAACATAGCATGGAGGAACTCATGATAAGATCATAATAATGAGATTCCTATCATGTGTAATTATGTTAGTATCTAAACTTTCCCTAGTCATAAGATTAATAAGATGGGATGTCACTAATTCTGATAGACTAGCGCATGTTATATTCCTTGATTAGATCAAGCAGTAAATCTCATAAGTTGTAGATGTGAGTTGTTTAGAGTTAAAATGTGGATGCTTACTAAGGGTAATAAGTATATTGGATTGACCAACTATGAGACAATCATATGGATATTCTATTCCAGTGTCAATGATAGTCTCAGCATAACAATGGTGCAAGTATCTTTTAACTTAAGGTACTCCAGGATATCTCGGATACTGATCCTATGTTTTGACTCCATTCATTAGTGCCTTTTAGGGGTTACTCATAAGTTGGTGATTGGGTACAGCTTGGGGTATTTGGAGGTAATTGAGTAGCTAATAAAAGATTCACCACTTCTGATACAAGAAGATGATACCCACGACCGCTTGTCGGGATCAATACTTGAGATTCTCTGGCCAGAATAGATATGTGTCATGAAGAGAGTCTTCAGTGATACATAAAGTAATGGGATCTTCAAGATAAGATCTAATATCACTTGGACTAGATGTGACATAGTCAGTTTAGTAGGAGTTGACACTTTGACCATACTCTGAACAAAGTGGGGTATAGATGGTGAAAGGATAAATTGTATGGCAACATTGCGTATCAAAGAGATTGTAGTCAAACCACTGACTTTCCAATCAATTGGGGTCATGACGTATCGCTAGATACCGCTCTTGATTTACTTAAATTAAGTGCTAATTCAAGTGGACAACATAACTGGGAACCTAATGGGTCACACACATAGGATATTCGAAGAATGAGTAAAATGGTCTTGAACAGTGATTTAAGACATGAGAGAGTGTTTCAAGATTGTATCGCAATGTGATCATGGTAGAAAACTTTGCATGGAATGGATTAGAAACAAGTATTGTTGGCTTCCATTAATGCATGCTATTATGATCATTAACTTCCCATAACTTCCTTAATACATGCTATTCATGACCATTAACTTCCCATATCTTTTCATTAGTGATGGGGGTTATGGAAGGCCAAATCGTGCAAAAAATTGAGATGGTTTTTGTGCATCTTTTGTAAGACACACAAAATGAAAAAGATAGGTTCTTTTTTTTACAGACACTTTTTCTCTCTAACTTACTCAAGAGTTCTTATCTTTGCTAGCACAAAGAAAGAATTCTAGCCATCTCCTAGTGAAGTTTCATCCTTCTATCTTCATGTGCACTTTCATTAGAGATAATTTGCATTGATCTTTGTGGTTTACAACAACCTAACTTAGAGAAGAATAAAGAACAAAGGAGATCATTAAAAAGGTATGTAAACATCTTACATTTCATGTTTTTGTTTTCTATATCTTTATGCATAAGTAGATAGGGTTTTTGAGGTTGTGTTTTATTTCCACTGCATATATTTGATATATATTATATATTAGAGCCATCCTGTGACTTGTTAGATGTAGAATACACGACATATGAAAAATGTTTTCATGGTTGTGACAACTTAGGGTCCTGTAATGTTTTGTTCGAAATTAATTATAGAAAAATGGTTTTCACGATTTTCTTTCCAATATGTTCATAAGATGCATATGAATGATTCAGTGTGATTGAAAATAATTTTAATGTGATTAAAATATTTAATTTCGACTTTACAAGAAGATGCATGAAATCTATCTTTCTATTGGGCTTGTGATGTCTATTGGCTACACTGATGAGGTTACATATGATTTTTATGGAATTTGATTCTGGACAAATTATGTGAATATATTTGGAATGTGTTTATACCTCTATAATTTTTTGTAGAATTATTAAAAATGTTTTAATATTTTTATGAAACAATTTCCAACTCTGGACAGTTTTTCAAAAATTGTAGGATCTATTTAGTTTGATGTTTTTGTATGTTTATGTTTTGGTTCCAGAACCTTAAAAAACTTTTATGTGATAAAAATGTTAATTTTATGTTTGAGGCATGCCTAAATGATTTTGCTCGAAATTTGATTTCCATAAAATTTTAAAAGTCATATTTGTCATTTTTGGTGTCTTATCGGTGTTTCGGTGATTATGATAATTTTTGGGTGATTCCTAAATTATTTTGATCATTATGAAATGACCTAGAGATGATTGGAATGATGATTTGATGTTCTAGAAATATTGGAAAATTATAGAAATTAATTTTGAACTAATTTTAGTGGAGCAATAGATTTTCTAATAAGACTAGAAAAATTAGCATGTATGACAAAATTGAATTTGTTTAATTTTGGACATCTAATAATTATTTTAAGGTAAATTAATTATGAATTAATTTTTATAATTAGGAATTCATGTTAATTAGATTAATATTAATTCCAATCAAAATAACATACATTAGTAATTTTAGCCAAGTTAGTAAAAGGAAGATAGTAAATCTAGGTGTTACATTGGGTTTCCATGCTAGGATATATAAGATGTCATAATCAAAATGATGTGTTTACATATATCATTATAGAATGCATGGTTAGGAGAATGTGTGGGCTTATATGATGGATGGTTATAGGCTTAGGCCTAATTTAATTGAGTAGTCCATATCATGCCCTGTACTTATAGTAACTATATATATAACTTATATATAGCTATATATATGAGTTATATA
>JANZXR010000004.1:8212227-8223725 GCA_027575705.1 Erythroxylum echinodendron
CTTTAAGATAAAAATAGAGTTAAAATAAAATAATTAAGACAAAAATCGGATACCACGCTTAGAACGGTTGAACTTAAATGAATTTTAATAAGATAACTATCAATAATTATGTTTTTATGGAATTTTATGTCAATAATTGTGCTCTGATAATGACTGTATTCAATAATAACCACCAACCTGTATCTTATCGGTGTTTTTTCCTTTAATCAATCATGATCGAGGAGCTGCCGGTTGTTACCATTTTGCATCAAATAACTAAACGGGCAAATCCGTTGACACTGATAGTTTATTTATATCTACTTAGGAGAAGGTCAAATCACTAAAATACTAAACAATAATTACAACTTTTACGTAACAGAAAATTATTAGCTTATTATTAAAGAAAGTGACAAATGTTACAGGACAAGGAAATTTCTGGACTTTGGAGAGCTGATGTGGTGGTTCTTAATTAATCAGGATGCTTCCAGCTCAGTTTCTTTGAATTGAAGAATGTTAGGAGAGAAAGGAAAGGGAGGGGGGGTATGATCTAGCTCTCTAATTATAATTTAAAATTATTAATTGTGAAAAATGAAAATATTGTTTACTTTATTAATCTAATTTTAAAAATTAAATAATTGAGAAGTTGCTTTTTAAGATTGAACTTCTACATTGATTGGGGGTCAATGGTCCTAAACTTATTTGCCCCCAATATTTAATTATAAACCACATTGCTAATTATTCTTGAAAAAGGAAAGTCTATAATAATAAAATGATTATCCTAATAATAAACCTCGACATAACATCTATACTCAATCTCATTTATCGTGAAATATGTGAATTCTGTACACAAGATGAGGGGCAAAGCCTTGCACCCCTCTCCGATCAAACTAGAGAACCAGCCAAAAGTGCACTGTATCATGCACTTGTCCTCCGTGCCCACTTTTTTAATGGTTTCAGCAATTCTTAATGGTTTAGCCTATTCCTTCAAATTTGGACTTGTCTACTAACCGCTTTTCAAGTTACCAACGAATAAAGTGGGCTTCCCATGTTATCGCATCTGTTGCTTAATTGAATTAACAAAGTCATTATTTAAAGATTTTCCGCTTAATTATCTCCGGTGAGTAGCTCTGAGGAGCTTGTGGACGGTCAACTTTGCAAATAGTTTCAAGTCGCCACAAAACTTCATCAGTATGGTTAGTCTCCCACTAGTTGGATACACAAAAAATTGCGGCCCCAGTTAAACTCAAATAATTGTAACATTTGGTTCAACTCGAAATCTAGACTTACAAAGTTCTCTAACTTTAATTGATTAGTGTTATATAATTTTAAACAAGTAACTATGTTTTAATAAATTAAGTTTATTGTTAGTAACAAATGCATAGAGAAGATGGTTTGCCATACAGCTGATTAAACAAGTCTATGCTAGAATAGCAGCTGTAAGTAATTTTAAATCGAAGAACTTGGATTGAACTTCATGCGTCAATAAGAATTTCCTATTCCAAATGATGATAGCATCTCCGAGTTCTGCAACTTTAAACGCAATCTTGCGTTTAGATAATTAAGTACAAATTAGTCAATAATTCCTCTTTAAAGTAAATATAATCAACTACTAAACTAAAACAACTGGGAGGAGGGTGTGTAGTTAATCGTAAGGTAGAGACACAGAGCAGAACGCCAGATGATTGGTTCGTTGTTGCCATCAAGCCCATTGCTAAAGAGTTGAATGTTATTGCCTGGCTGTTGTCATCCATACGAGAACAGCTTCTTATTATTGGCTACCCCTGAGCGTGGTTTAGTCGTGTTTGCCGACTTGAGACTATTTTTCACTTTTTATTCTTCATGAGCAAAATGAGAAGTCACGCTTGAGAAGTGGGAGTAGGTGAGCTTTCCGCGATGCTTCCCGTGAAACTTGGGCTAAAGAATGCACAGTTTACACGTGAGGATGACTAAACCGCACGTGACGGCCTGATTCTTCGAATATCCATCCCGATTGTACTTGTAGTCTAGGCCGCCCTCTTTTTCTTTTTTCTTTTCTTCTCATTAAGAATTAATATCAGGTAAAAGAAGAAAAAATATGTTATCCTCTATCAGAACTTAACTATTAGTAGAATCTTTATATAATTTTAATAATTACATACCACATCACATTTAAAAATGAAAATTCTAGGAAAGATAACTTACTCACCAATCCATTAATTGTACAAATTGAAGCCAAATAATTATATCTCAATATCATCACATTAAATTAGATTAAAACTTGCCATTTTTTAATTGTTGGTCAACCCTTGACTTTTTGTTGGCTTTGTCACATATGTATATGTATAGAAGAGGATTTATAAGTCTTTTCCCACGACATCAGAAAACTCAATCATATGGGTTCATGGTAATAATATCTGTTATTATACTACATAGTTTGTTAACATCAAAAAACATTTCATAGTTAATTAATACAATTAGCTAACATCACTATATCACAAACGTACTTGTTTAATTACATATTAGTGAATTTGGGATAAAACCAAAAAATAAAAACAACAACTTCAGTATATAAAATCCTCAATTTGAGAAAATTGTAGAGAGACATTAATTGTACGTAATTATTTTTTTGTATTTTATAAAGTCCTAGTTTAGATGACTTTTTTATCACCATTATCAACTACTGCAAGACTCACCCTAGATTCTATTCCCTAGTTTCTAGCTTCTCTTCCGATCTTAATATAATAGGTCTACACAAAGAAGAAGACTGTTATATTAATTTTTAGTAATGCTGATGAATTTCACTCTTTAGAATATAGAGCCTTTGTTATGCAGCACACGTCACAAAAAGCTTTGAAAAACTCAATTCCATATTAATTTTTATATTTCTAAATAGATTCAAGAAAAATGTTGAATACAGGCTTTTTCGCTACTTCATTCTAAATATTCTATAATATTGAAATGTTTACATTCAATGACACACCAATCACACACAAAGAAGCGACACTATAATTTATAACTAGCACACAAGCGCATGTGTATACACTCAATCTCCATGCGGTCTAAGTACACGCAGCACAAAAGTTTAATTATGATTCAAATTCCTAATAATTCACTCTCAATAATTACACATAAATAAACTCCCATCCAACCTATTTAATAATTCTTTAAATGTTCTGCAATCAATATATCGGTTTTATTTTAACTTGATAAATACAGTTATTGGGTCAAAATAATATTTCAAATTTCAACAATATTATGAGACTAATTTTTAATACAAAACTAATTTTTTATATATTAAAAATATATTTTATGTTGTTTAAACATTATTTTTATATTCTTTTCAAATTTTAATATTATATTTAAATATTCTTTATTTTTACTTCTTTTAACATTTGAAATAATTTTAATTTATCGTTTTGATATTTTGTAATCTAATTTTATTATTACATAAATCAAATTTGTCTGATTATTTAATGTTATCTACTAATAAAAATTAAGATTAATAAAAAATTTATGACATAAGATTAAACTATAATCATATAAAATTGAGAAACTAGTTCATAATTTTAAAATGTTATTTGAAACGATATTTTTGTGTTGACTTATTCTAATATTGTACAATACTAATGCTAAAATCGGTATCAATTACGACATGATATTTACAACATTATTTAATACAGTGTAAATTGTAATATTTATATATATTAAAATGAGTATCAAATGTGTTAATGATTTGCACAAAAATTTTGAACTTAGATATGCATAATTTAAATAATTTAAATATCATATAAATTCTTAAGCATTTCCTTCATTCTTATTATAAATTTTCTTAGCATAATGTAAATTAATAACTTAAGGAAGTTGATTATGGATTGTTTGAATCAGAAGTCTTAATTATAAAATAAAATTTATCATTTTTCTTCTATTTTAGAAAATATTTTACGGTATTTTCCCCTTTTAGATTATTAGTATCATTTTATATTATTTGAATGATTTTAATGATCTTACAAAGAGAAATCATCATCATGATTTCACGACTAATGACAATATTCAATTTTTTTGGTATAATTGTTTGCATTGTCTACTAGAAATGTTATCATAATTATTTAGAAACATATCTTCTTATAGAATGATTATTCATTGGCATCTATATAGAATATTGGATCATAGATTTAGATATCGATGCATATCTATAATTTAAATGTAAGACATCAAGTAACATATAATTAGGATCTCTTTCTATTTTTATAATTCCTAAATAATATTAATATCCCTCCTGTCTAATATTCAAGACACATAGAAATATATAAAACATTATCTTTTAAGTTCATTTATTCTCTTCATGTTATCAAAGCTCCCTTTAGAAAAGGATTAAAAATTTTGATCTTTTATATTTGTTTTGTTAGAGACAATTTGTTCATCAAGTAGTTATTTGATATATGTTGTGTTGAATTTTGTTTGATTTTACTTGTTTTCATATGTTGAATTGGTTGCGATTTAATTCAAATTTGATATGAATTGAGTGAAGTCGGTATGGATGTTGCATGAATCTTAATTGGATTAATTTGTGAATGTGACATGAACTTAAAAAAAGAAAAACTGCGCATGAAAATGACCATTATATATTTACATATATTGACTAGGTCACGGTGGTGCAAGTTAAATCACAATCGTGACTTAACTTGCACTTGCATGGTCATACAAGTTAAGTCACGACCGTGACTTACATGCACAACCGTGCTTGTGTGAGTCACAGCTGTGACTTATACACCCCTTCATTTCCTTCATTTTTCCTTAATGTTTATGTGGCAGGTGCAGAGGTGGAGGGCACGAAACCCTAGACATAAGAGCATACTACAAATAGAAGGAGAGGATGGCAGTGAAAGGGACATCTTTCATTCACTCTTCATTCCACTCATCATAGACACACTCATTCGGCTGGGACAAAAAGGAGAGATAGAGAGGGAAAGGAAAAATAAAGCTTCGCACAGAGAGAAGAAAGAAGAGAAACAGAGGAGGAAAAGAGAAAAGAACCAGAGAACGTGAGCTCGGACCAGAGGCAGAAGGCGAGAGCCAACCCCAGAAAGGTGGGGTTTGACTAGATATCCATTGCCAGCTTCATCATTCGAGAGCCCATTCATTTGTTTATTCTTTTCATCTTTGCTACTGTGTTGCAAAACATTTCTGTTGAACTCTTCTATATTTTATCTGCTGAACCTATTTTCTTTGTTAAAGATTGATAGTCCATTTTGTATTTACTGTTTTATTGCTCTAATACTTTTGTTATTGCTGAACATGGGACTGAAGTGTATGGAGATAATGAACTGTGTTTATGCTATGACGGGCTGATATCTTTTCTTGAGGATTAATGTAGCTATTTTAGTCAAATATGCATGATTGAGGGATTGTGCTCTTATCTTACGTTTGCTATAGTTTTTGAATAGAATGGATATAATAGCATAACCAAACTTTGCTTCATTTTGATATTAAACTAAGGACCCGAGAGGAGAAGCTTAATATGGAACTAGAAACTATAGACACTTAAGTTAAGAATTAGAAATATATTAACTTAAGTGGTAATTTGTAGTTGGGTTTTCATAATTAATTTAGATAATAACTTTCTGAATGAGAAAGCTAGATTTAGTCTATTATTCGAGTTGATTTTAGGGAGAAACTGTTAATTTTGATAAGATAACTATCTAATCATTGCTCCTTAATCATTCATAAGAGATTAAATTAGTGAAATTAATTCTCAAGAGTTTTCCATTTCGATTTCTACTCGTTTTTTCTTTCTTTCAATTCAGTTTACTTTTTAGTTCAATTGCGAGATTTGCTTTATAGCCTTTTGCTCAACAATTCAGGATAGAGTGTTTAGGATTGAATTGTTTTATTTTTAATTCAAAATTAATTTTTGTTAACCAATTTTACCTTCGTAAGAGACGACCCTGGGTGATTACTACAACTACCTTGTATACTTGCGAGTACGATAGCCTAGGTCTTTTTAGAACTTTTTAGGCACAACAATATATACTAAACTCCTTTACTCTTCAAACTCATCACAACAATACAAAATGTGTCTATACTCTCCTCTACGCTCTCTCCTATATGCTGCTAAAAGTCACTATTAAAGTTCAATTTATTTCTCTAAAGCAAGAAGGCAACCTAAATGATGTTGTTTTAGAAGCTTCAAAACTAAAATGATGTTGTTTCTTATTGGTCATAGATAAAAGTCTAGTTAGCATCCTTCACCATGTGTTGTCCTTCCATTGGTCAAGTCACCATCATATGTCATCTAATAAACTACCACGTTATTATCTTAGTTATTACATCTACCATATCATCATATATTTTAGCTGTCACATAATCTCTTTGGTCCTAAGTTTGTTGTGTCGTCTGCCATATTATCACCTGAATTCTGCATTAGCCATATCTTTAAATATTTTGTTCAAATCTATTGACTAGCACTTTGATTTATTCAATTATTTTTCTTAAAAGATATTCTTTTCATTCAAACCAATCCAAAAAGTTTTTGATGCCTTGAACTCAACTTTGGAGTCAAATCGGCTAAATGCTACTTCTACAGATAATTTTTCTCATATTTCTTATATTATTTTCTTAATATGCTGGTAGTTCATTATATTATTCATACATTATGAATGCTTCTAAATTTCTTTAATACATTCCCAAACCAATTACTATCATATTTAATATATCTAATTATGATTTCTGGGTGAGGACATATGTAATTTTTAAAAAGAAGGCTTCTATGGAGTATGTGAATGGTGAGATAACTAAATCCACTAAAAAGATGAATGAAGATGAAGGTGCATTCATTTAACAATTAGTAATATGGGATGACATGAATCATTTGATTTTAATATGGTTCCGTAATACCTGCATCAAAGTTATAAAGTTTGGCTTTCATAGATTTGGCATTGCTAATGAGGTATGAATTTTTTCAAAAAATCGATATTCTTTATAATGATATGAACCAATTTTAATTATAACAATGTTTATACTGGATGTAACAATAATTTAGTCAAACTATTCATAATTGTGTGTTTGAAATACAAAAACTTTATAACTAACTAGCATTAGAAGATTATATATGGCTTACTTGTGAAGCTTTCATTATTTATGTTAAGCTTTGAGATTGCAAGCATATATAGCATTTATTGATGACGCTAAAAAATAAGCTCGAGTCCTTCTATAACTCTCTTTTTCGTCAGAGTTTGATGCCTAATCTTGATATTGTAATCAAAAAATCAATCACAAAAGAGATCTGCCTAAATGCCTTATGCATTAAAAAGTCTACACCATCCATTGATGTTATTTTTGTCACTCAACCTCATCTTATCTTATTTCTACCCTTAAAACTCAGTTAAGAATTCTTAGAAGTGAAACTACTAAAAAGGAGTGTTTATCATATTTCTGAATGCAGAAAATGACCCAACTAAACTTTAAGCAAGGCAACTACTCCAATTCCTCTTAGACTTAACCTAATATTATTGGAGTTGTTGCTACTGAGGGTTTAATATAGAGCACATTTCCTAAATTCTCATCGAAAGATCGTCATGCTTTTCTATAACAACTTCAATCTAATTTTCATACTATTTGATCTCGTATCTTGATTGTTACATCAGGTACTTCTTGTTTACAGTACTTTTATTCTGCTTGTTGCAACCACATTACCTTAAACTCCTCTATATTTGACTTCTTCAACAATATTTTAATTTTTCATATTGTTCATTATGATGATAATTATATTATACATGTTTAAAGTGTAGGTATCATTCAAACAGCTAAGTCATTTTGGCGTAATACCTTTCTTATTCCTAAATTTTTTTAATATAATCTTTATTGGTCAATTATGTAAACTTGATGTTTAACTTTTTTTTTAGAATCGTAAGTCAAATCCATAGAAAGATGAAATTCTTAGGATAAGGCGTAAGATTGGACGAATATTTAAACTTATTTCTCTTTTCCTTCCATATAAGATTATTATTTACATTGTTATATGTCATCCTTAACACTTTCACCTTGGTCATCTCTTCAATATTAGACTTGGATAGTTAATTTTTAGTGATTCTTTAGATCATGTTAACCTTCAAAACTTTGATTGTGTTTCATGTCAACTTTCAAAAAGCCATACATTAACTTTTCTTGATGGCGATTATATTTCTTTAACATTTTTTATATTTGAGGACATGCTCCTAATGACACTAACGGTGGCTTGCGATATTATGTGATCTTTGTTGATGATTTTATTAAAATATGCATAGATTTACTCCTATGTCACAAGTCTAAATTATTATCATTTATTCTTACTTTGCAAATATGATTTAGCCTCATTTTTTGAAAAATTAAAATATTGTGTATTGATAATGCTATTAAATGTAAAAATAAATCCTTCACCCATTTTCTTAATTAATAAGGAATTATTATTTAAAGATTTTGTCCAAGTTCCTTCCAACATAATGGACATGTGAATTGAAAGTATAGACACATTCTAGATACTATATGAACTCTTCTCATCTCTTGCTCTTGTCCACAAATCTTTTAGAGAGAAACTAATCTTACTATTGTCTATACTATAAATCATATCTCCACTCTTATGATAGGTAATATTTTTTTTACGAATGCTTATATAATTGCTCTTCTAACTATTAATGTTTCAAAGTCTTTATCTTTGCTTGTTTTATTTTCTTACAATCATATGAATATGCTAAATTAGAATCACGAGCACGATTACATTGTTTTCTAAGATATAACATAAAATAAAGTGGTATAGGTGTTGAGATCCTTTACTTCAAAGACTTAGTATTTCTCATCATTGTGATCTTTTGGGAATATAAAACGTTCTCCCCTCTTATAAAATTCCAAGTCATTGCACGCTCTCATATGTTTCTTTCTGATCTAACCATATTTTCATTCCCTAATATTTCTCTCATAAGTTCATCATGTAACATTTCTGGTTGTTCCACTGCTCACACCTAATCCAGTTATATCTTATAAATTTTTGGATCTATCAACTCCTCCTTGTATCTCCTTCTTTATCTACTTACTCATCAAAACTTTTGGTTTTCCACCCATTCCTTATCATAGTGATCAAGTAAGTTACCCTTATATTCATCTTTGAGATTTTCATGTTTATTTTACTATTGTCTCTATGTATGAACCTCATAAATATCACAAGGTAAGATTTGTCCCTTCGTGATAAAAAGCAATAATATAAGAATTACAAACACGCGCTATTATCATTACTTAGGATATGGTTGATTTACCTTCAAAAAAATCTATTATTAGTTGTAAACGGGTACGTAAAATTAAGGCTCAACTAGATGGATCAATTAAGTGGTATAAATCTTACCTTTTGTCAATGGCTTTACCTAAGAGCATGGTATTGATTATAAGGGGACACTTGCGTGTGTAATTTGTTTAACGCCAGTTTAAAGTCTCATTGCTATTGTTGCTAACAATCATTAGCAATTATTTCATATGGGTATCAATAATGTCTTCTTTAATAGAGATCTTCTAGAGGAAGTATATATGCAATCTTTAATTAATTATGATCATTTATCCAATAAGGCTTATTGTCCTTTCAAAATCGTGTATGGGATAAATTAAGCTTCTCGCACATGGTTTGCCAAATTAAGCTCTACTATTGACTATCTTAGTTTTCTTCTAGCTGTTAAGATCACGCCTTATTCCTTCAAAAAAAATATCTAGAATACATTCCTTTTCTTCTTTATATTAATGACATGATAATTACCAATGATGATACTTAAAGTATCTCCACTCTCAAATCACTTCTCTATCAATAATTTGAGTAGAAGAATTTCAATAATCTAAGTTAGTTTTTAGGTCTTAAAATTTCCTCTAATTCCTGTAGTTATCATTTATAACAATCTAAATATGCTACCGATCTTATCTCTCGTAATAAAATTATTGACATTAATATTGTTATCACTCTACTGGAATTCAATGTTTATCTTTCAGCTACTAGCATGACTCTTCTCAATGATATTGCTATCATTAACTAATTGATAGCGTTACTTGATGATTATCACTCATCTTGATATTGCTAATGTTGTTCAGACTTTCAGTCAAGTTATGACTACACCTTATATTACTCTCTTTTTAGTTATTTTTTCACGTTTTACAATACACCAAAAGTATTTTATTTTATGGTCTTCACTTCTCTAACTCATTCCTACTAAAGTTGAGAGTATACTCTAATGTTGATTTCAGTTGGAGAATGCACTAGTCGCCACTCTATAATTGTCTATTATTTGTTTATTGATACGTCTATCACATATCAACATACTAAGAAACAAACATTAATCTCTCACTTTAATACAAAAGTATAATATCAAATTCTTACGGACTCTGCTCTTTAGCTCTTATAGTCATGATGGTTACTTTAAGATTTGAGTGTTACCTCCTCCCTTATAGTTTCTCTTCATTATGACAATCAAAGTGTCATGCAATTTGCTAACTGTGACATCTTTTATAAAAGTAGCAAACTTGTTAAGATTGATGTCATTTAGTGAGGCATCATATATGTCAAGACACTATCCAACGCGGTTCCATCTCTTCACAAACTAAAATTGCATAGATTCATCAAATCACACTCCTCCCGTCATTTTCAAAATCTTGTTTACAAATTTGGAATATTAAATTCTTTACTATCTTGAATTTGAGAGAGATCTTAGCATATTGGTAAAATATCATATCTTAGATATAAGGATTGATATATAATTAATATATATCTATAGGTTAAGTATAAGTGATTGAGTAAAATGTGATTAGGAATTGATTAAGGTTCCTTCCGTTTTTGCATGATTCCTAACTAATGTAAATACCTCGTCTTATATAATGCTTGACACAAAAATTTCCTCTTAAATTATATTCTTCTCTTCACATCTAAAATAAAACTTTTGTGTCTGCTAAACTTAAACCAGAAATATTATTTCTCCGTATGCAACATTAAGAAGTCAAAGCAATGACCAGCAATTTGCAACTAATTAAATGATCCCTGAAGGACCACTAAGAAATATCTGTGCTCCTTCAACTTTCTAGTTGTTCGGCAGAAGGTACACAGTCACGATTCACATTGGGAAAAAATAGTTTAAACGACACTAAGATTGGCGTCGTACGAGGAGTCGTTCTTTTACGTTGTGTTTGGTTGCTGTCTCCGTCACTAGGAACAGTGGACAAAACAACAAAATCCTATCTTCTTGGCTTGTTTGGTTACTGTCCCCGTAATTTTGTCCTCCGTCTCTGGTAGATAGAGACAAACATTTTTGTCCCTCCAAAAATCGAAGTACAGAGACATCTTCCTGACTCCCAAACATAACAGACGCTCCTACCCTCCCTCCCGTCCGATTTTTCTTATTTTTCCAAAAATTCTCTTTTGATTTTACTATCATATTAAATACCCTTTGATTATTTTTGGACATGAAATTATTTTTAAAAATAGGGGGATAATATTGTTACCCTACAAAAAAATCTAAATCTTATGAAAGTCTTTGTTAGCT
>JANZXR010000004.1:8223825-8248360 GCA_027575705.1 Erythroxylum echinodendron
TTAATTACATATTTTTAATCATATTAAGGACCAGGGGTATTTTTGTCATTGTCACCATTTTTTCGTTCTGTCCACTGAAACCAAACACATTCTGTCCTCCAGACGGAGACAGAAATTTCTGTTCTGTCCACTACAACCAAACACCTCACTGTCTCCAGCTTTTGTTTCGTTCCGTCCTGTTCCGTTCCGTCTCCAAATACTGGAGACAGCAACCAAACGTAGCGTTAGTGTGATTAATTAAAGTTTTATTCAATTAATAAGTGGCATATGCAGGTGATAATGTTAGAAACGTGGTTATAAGCGAACTAGTTAAAATTTCCATGGTTAATATGCGGTAAAAGGAATCCGTGTGAATATGTAAGTTCGAGTTCGCAAGCCACCGATAATGCTTGTGAGTTAGTCAATCTGCTGGAGTCTGCAGCAGTACGTGTGTAAAGTGGGACCAGTTTCTACTGCTTTTTCGAAGGTCATGTCCGCAATGTCTTTTCATCAGCATTTTTCTTCAGGACTCTCCCTATAAATATCCCCCTCGTTCTTACCCGATTTTCCACTCTTTTCCTTCTCTGCCCAAAAAGAAATAATATACAAAAACTCCTAGCTAGTTCAGACATAGTTCAAGGAGTCCGAGAAAATGTCCGACGAGGTCGTACCCGTTCCGTTTGATGAGAGTTCACAGGAACACACTCCTCAAAATCTCAGCGAAAGGAAATTTTCACGTCCTAAGTTGCGCCGCTACGACTCCTTGGAATTGGAGTCGGGAAAACTTCGTGGACATGGTCATGGCTCCAAGGTCTCTACATCCTCCATATACGGACATTTATCATTTTCAATATATGTCACCTATCATTTTTATACTTTTATTAATGTCCAGCAGCACTTTCTCTGTCATGTTCAATTTGAAGTAATGAAAAATAAGCGTTTAACTCTTTCTCTTATAATAATAGGATGTAAGCTGGGGGGTGATTCTGCAACTAGCGTTCCAGAGCGTTGGTGTGGTGTATGGAGATATCGGAACGTCACCGTTGTACGTGTATAGCAGCACCTTCACGTCTGGTATACAGCATGACGATGACATACTGGGTGTGCTATCACTGATTTTCTACACCCTCACTTTAATACCTCTCATCAAATACATATTTATCGTCTTACGCGCTAATGACAACGGTGAAGGTAAATAATTTCTCCCTTTTATCTGCATCCATGCTTTCCAAATATAGAACAGTTAAACTTTTATTTCTTCAATCAACCATTAACAGTAAATAATTTCTGGTACTTCCTCCGTTCCCGTTCTTGTTCCTTTAGATGTTTATGTGACCTGATCGGTTGTTGTCAGATATATAAACTAGCGATATGCCTGTTGCATCGGGGAAAATAAAAAGAAAAGAAAAGATTCCTAGAATATGGTGGCTAGAGTAGAGGTGCAGTTTCTCGAGATTTGAGATGATGTTATATTTTCTCCAAAACTTCAAAACTACCTGGTTAAGAAAACCATTTCCTCCTTTTTTTGTTTTTTTAAAATCCTGAGGACAGAAGACCAGAAGAAAGAATTTTGTATTGGGAAGAGAACTCCGACTTGAATTAAGAAGCCAGGTGCTTCATTTTTTGTTTTCTTCGTGGTTAATAGAGAAATAGGCGTCCTAAGTAAGAGCTATGTTAAATTAGGTATGCCAGTATTGAAGATAACGATCTGTTTGGGGTTAGCCTTTAAAATTGTTATTCGGTGCAGAAAAATCTCGTTGCTTTCCGAATATATATCTGAAGGGAATCAGTGGCCTGGTGAAAAATTCTGCATGGGAATTGTCGCCTTGCTCTTTTCTAGTGCTTTGATCAGATCTCAATTTTCCATTGGCATTACTTGATCTGGTTTAATTATCTTGTGATAGCGGTGGAATTGTAAATTAGTTTCCCAATGGCAGAGTGGCACGTAGTAAACAGAGTCTAATAAAGTATTATCAATGTTAACAAATCATGTCATTCTTAAGGTCAATTATTAAGAAATACAATAAACAAGAGTCGTGGAGGCTTCTTCTGGGGCAATGCTCATTTGTAGTTGTAAAAACGGCATTGATCATTCAGCCACCTCGACCTGGCGCAGGCAATTAATAGTGGCTAAATACGTCTTTTGAACCATTCGTATACCACAATTTGGACGTATGCAACACGAAGCTAGAGAAAGTCAGTCCTGCTTCCATGTCCGTGTACAACATCGTTGTTCGTACCCAGATACAGTGACGTCACGTTTTACTCGGAGTTATTGCCACAGCAACTTGCCATTATCGATGAATTAGAACTTCTTATCTGTGCTTTCCAGCTAATAATTCACAATCTAACCTGAAGTTTACTTAGTAAAATTGAACAAAAATGGGTTGAATTAATTTCTGCAGGAGGGACGTTTGCTTTGTACTCGCTCATATGTCGATATGCTAAGGTGGGTTTAATACCGAGTCAACAAGCAGAGGACAGTGATGTATCCAATTTCAAGCTGGAGTTGCCTAACAAGAGATTAGAGAGAGCTTCAAGGCTCAAATCGAAGTTGGAAAACAGCCAATTCGCTAAGTACTTTCTTTTATTAGCCACCATGCTTGGCACTTCCATGGTTATTGGAGACGGCGTACTTACTCCTTGCATTTCAGGTTTGCCAGCTTCATCTTTATCAGTTAATCGGCTAATCTTTTCATAATCCTTATAAACTTTTTAAAAAGAAAATCACTGCTTGTCTATTTAGTAACTATAGTTCTTTTTTTTTAATATACTTCCAGTCAATTTCTAAATGATTATTCGTGCTGTAATAACTCTTTTTCTCATCAGTGGTGATGCCAGCTTACCTTAATGTTTACTTTTCTACTTTTCTTATCAGCGTAAATCTTTTGTATTCTCCAGAAGTCCTACCCAATGACGTATTCAACCTTGTTTTTAATTACCAAATAAAAAGAGGCTTCTTTTCATTGGGTACAATCTATAATTTTGTCTCATTTCATATCGTATCAAACTAGTAAGCACTGACATCATATTAGAAAAGAAAACAATCTCCACGAGAATTTTGAAAAAGAGAAGCATTTTATTCACGAATCCAATTTTACTGCTTTAATCATTTTTCTTATCTCTAGACTCTAGACTCTAGTCCTGATGTCGAATAACCAGTATATTCAACTAAGGCAGGCTGAACCTGTCCGTATTTAAACACGTGCCTATCTTAGTCACCTTTTGCCCTACGCCTTTGGAAAAGTCAAGCTTTTACTGACAAAACCATGCTTACTCCGAATTGGCAGTTTTGTCGGCTGTGGGTGGGCTAAAACAAGCAACGTCGTCAATCACCGAAGGTAATATCTAAACACATGCATTCTTCTCTTCCTCTCTTTTTGTCCTTTTTTTACTGTTAATCTAATGGGTATTTGATAGGTTAGACATAGGAAACTTTCAATTTTTATGTCGTGGGCTAAGCATCAGAAGAAGATTATCATACTATTTGAATATTCAAATGTTTATATATAAACTTACTGGAGTCGAAACGGGAATGTGGTTTTTAGTGTCATTAAATGGATATTTTTAGGGAAAAAAACAAAGCTTTTGCTCACTCTGTGAAAGTATGAATAAGAAAACTATTTGAGCTCAAAGTCAAGAAGCAAGCTTGCTTGCGATCTCTTAGGTCAGCAATTAGGTCATTTGACGAAAATATAGTAACATAGGACAAGAAAAACATGTCATTATTAACTAATGTATCCAATGGGATCCCTTCTGACCTCAACTTGATTGCTACTTTTTTCCCAAGCTCACATATCACTGTACTATATTAAATCTCAAATTATTGCTTGATTCTTTATTGTAAATTGTAAAAGTAAACTACAACTCCTCCGTTTAATTTTTTTTTTTGTGATGCAAATGTAAAATTTTCCATGAAATAAATTAATATTGTATGATTTTCCCAATACAGGAAAGATTGTATGGATTTCAGTAGCCATCTTGGTGTGCCTGTTCATGGTTCAAAGACTTGGAACAGATAAAGTAGGCTACAGTTTTGCTCCGATAATTTGCCTTTGGTTCGCATTCATAGGCGTGACAGGGATCTACAATTTCTTCAAATATGACCCAGCTGTTATCAGAGCCTTAAACCCCTGGTACATCATCGAATATTTCAAGAGGAACAAGAAAGAAGCTTGGGTTTCTCTTGGTGGTGTTGTCCTTGCCACAACAGGTTATTTACCATTTGTTTTGATCAAATAGAATAAGTATCCCAACCAGAAAAAAGTTAGCTAACCGAGAAGTAACTCATAATGCAGGAACTGAAGCTCTATTTGCTGATATTGGTCACTTCACAGTTCGATCAGTACAAATAAGTATGTGCGCTTTGACTTACCCTGCACTTCTATGCGCATACGGTGGACAAGCGTCATTTCTTCGCAAGCACAAAGAATCTGTCTCCAACACTTTCTATGATGCCATACCAGGTTTTACTTATTTCCGCACCATATTTCCTACCGTTATTTTTATTTTTGTGTGTGTAAAATTTAGGTTTCAAACCATTAATGAAATGGTTTGATAAAACTCTATGCAGGGTCTTTCTATTGGCCAATGTTTGTGGTGGCCGTACTAGCAGCTATTATTGCAAGTCAAGCCATGATATCAGGGACATTCTCTATAATTCAGCAATCACTCTCTCTTGGATGCTTCCCTCGTGTGAAAATCGTGCACACTTCTGCTAAGTACGAAGGACAAGTGTACATTCCTGAAGTCAATTTCCTTCTTATGATAGCTTGTGTAGCAGTAACTGTTGGTTTCCGAACCACTGGGAAGATTGGCAATGCTTATGGTAATCCATCCATCACTTTTCTCAAAATTACTTCCACTATATTGAATTTACCATTTGTAAATAGCAAACTACTGGAATTTGGAACAAATTAATGACTCCTTTTGCTTAATTTATACAGGGATAGCAGTGGTTTTTGTGATGACTCTTACGTCTTCCATGTTAGTACTGATCATGCTGATGATATGGAAGACCAACATTCTCTTGGTGATAACCTACGTGCTTACAATTGGTCTTGTGGAACTCTTTTATTTGAGTTCTGTTCTCTACAAATTCGATCAGGGGGGTTATCTGCCATTAGCCTTTGCTGCTGTTCTAATGGCCATAATGTATGTTTGGAACGACGTATATCGTAAAAAATACTATTATGAGCTTGAGCACAAGATATCTCTTGACAAGTTCAAGGAGATAACCACTGAGACTAACTTCAGTAGGCTTCCTGGACTAGCCATGTTCTACTCCGAACTTGTTCATGGTATTCCACCCATCTTCAAGCACTATGCAGAAAATGTGCCCGCAGTGCACTCAGTTCTTGTTTTTGTATCCATCAAATCACTACCAATTAGTAAGGTTCCAGCTGAAGAAAGATATCTGTTTAGGAGATTGGAGCCAAAGGGGCTAAACGTGTTCCGCTGTGTAGCAAGATACGGATACACCGATGTGCATTCAGAGCATGAGCCTTTTGAGAATATCTTGGTAGAGAAATTGAAGGAATTCATCAAAGAAGATCTCTGGTTGAGCAAGATAGCTCTGAAGAGCGGAGATTCAGATGATAAAGAGGGGAGTTTAAAGCAAGCTGATGAGGCATTCCAAGAAGAGGTGGAGATGCAACTTGAGACTGTTGGTAAAGCCGCTCGTGCGGGCATAGTCCACTTAATTGGTGAAAATGAGGTAGTGGCAGCCAAAGGATCTAGCATTCTTCGCAAGATTAAAATAGACATAGCATACAATTTTATGAAGAAAAACTTGAGGCAAAGTGACAAGGTATTTGATATTCCTCGTAAGCGGATGCTCAAGGTTGGTATGACTTACGAGCTTTGATGCCCTAACGTCGAGTGATCAGTCTGATTGCAACAATGGAGATCATCAGATAAATTGAGCAACAGGGTTCTCAAGCTATAAAGGAGAAATCCAACTTGTAAAAATACTACACTTACATATACGTAGAGCATATAGTAAAGAGCGAATCAAGGGACGAGTTGTGTTAGTAACTTGTATCAAATAACATGCTCCAAGTTTTATTATCTTCTCTTCAATGAAATCATTTCGATTCATCTGAAAGAAATGTAGACGGATTTAATTGTCTATTTACGCATATGCACGTGGACAAATAAAAAATGATCAAATGTCTACAAGTCAAAACTCAAATAGCTTGTTTGGTCTAATTCTTTTCTGTTTCTAGTTGGGCGCTGCCCAGTTTTTCTTTTCTTCTTTGGTTGTTTCTTAACCAGTAAAGCTGCAGTCTAGCTTCTCCATTGTTTGGAGCCTATGGGCCTGGACTGTCCTTCCTTTCAACTTCTAGGTGACTGGTCTTTTTTAATCCATTTCTTTTACCTAAGAAATAAAAAAAAAAAACACTCAAACAACTTGTTCCCCTTAAACTCCGAAGCCGGTAAATTTGGCAATTTCAATTAAACTGGAGGCCATGAGGCTTTAGGCCATCAATCGATCTCCTTTAAATCCTTCTCTGCAACAGTGCTACACCTTAATCTGTCACATTCACCATATAGTTAAATTTATATAGAAAATTGGGTGTCAATTCAATTAACTCCGTATAATTTGAGACTTTTCTATTTCAGACTCTTAACTTTTAAAATTTATAATTTATCCCTTTTTACCTTTTATTGGTTATTACTCATAATCCATAACGTTATCTACCGTTTAAAAAAACTAACAAGTCCGAGACAACAACCATTTGATGTTCAATGGCACACCACATGTCCTGGTTGTACCGCTTAACTAACAACGTCATGAAGAATTTCAGAACACACGACATCGTTGGACTGAAGTAGGAGATGATCGTATCCTACTTTCTTTCCTACTCGTTAGCTATTAGAGATCGTCTGGTAAGCAGTTGTGAAGCACTTATTCTAGATCCTACACGGTGGAAATGATAACGAGACTAATCGTGACAGGGTTTGTCTGAGGCTGAGAAAAAGTTTGCGAAGCTAAAAAACCTGAAGTTGATTTTGTTTATTAGGATTTACTTAAAAAATTAGTAATTCCGTTGTTAGAGCCTAAAAAATCGCTTATGTTGTGGGCTTTTATAGTTTCCGCTAGAATGGTATTTCAACTTCACCAATAAGATGCAGAAACATTCATTATTATGTTTACGTATAAAGTAGATGCTGAATATTGAGTCGTTGGTTGTTGTTATATATAGAATTATCCACAGTTACAATTATGCAACAACAGTCTATACATATTACCAATATGCGATCGAGGCTCATTTATGACTTTTTGGACAAAGAAGAATCTTGAAAAAGGGTTCCTTGGATATTTGAAATATAAGTTAAATTTTATGCATAATTCAATTCATTTTAAAAAATGGCATAGTTAATAAATGAATAATTATTTTCTTTGTTTATGGTAAGAAAAAGAATATTGTAATTTCTGTGAGTGGTATGACAATAATTTTGCTTCAAGAAGTGTAAATGTTATCAACAACTTAAGAAAAAAAAATTCTGAAATAGTTTGCAACAAATTGAAGGGAGATGGAAGTAAAGTTAGTTGAATAGGAAGTATAAGTATGTTATCTTAGATTAAGTCTGATGCTACTACTGGAATCAATAGGTACAAGTAACAAAAATGAAGATGTATTGATGGGTTGACTATAAATATTAGTTGTGGATGGACAACCTAATGAATGATTTGAATGAGTAGAAAATATATGAATTTTATTACGTAGATTAATGAAACTGAGCTTATGTTTTATTTAATCCATATGAATTACTTCAATGTTCATATGTACTATTTGTAATTAGTTGTTCAAATTTAATAAAGATACAAACTTATAAATTTTCAAATATAGATTCATATAAAGTTGTTCCAAACTTAATAAATAAAAGACATTGCATATAGGCTTGGATCCATAGTCATAAGTAAAAATGACATTCAATATACGACTATATGCTCTATACAAAAGGTATCTAAGATAGTCTACCACAAAGACATTTAAGATATTCTATCACAAGTGGTCACCATAGTCCAACCCTATATGAAAAACAACAAGAATTAGAGAAGAAAATGCTCTGAAAGTACTGTTCATCGACTCCCACAGCTACCTTCTTGAATCACTTTTTACCCAGCAATCTTCCCGACTCAATATCCCAAAAATCCAAATACGTTCAAGTGCTATCCGAAAGCATGCAAACTCCTTCAGCTAGTGATACGCTAGCTCCAGAAGGATAACCTCCAAATAAAAGTCGTGTGAGGAGCTGAGACAAAGTAACTCCAACCTTCACACCATTAACCGACAGTGTGGCGGTGTCCAAGGATCCCCAAGGAGGGACTGACAGGGCGACATTGCCATGGCCACCAGAAGAGCCTATTGACATAGAGGATGGTGACATTAGAATCATCACTGAAGGACAGGAACCAGGCATTGCACTTTCTCAGACCCTTAAGGACAAACTGGATCAATAATGGAACCAAGCCGTAGTGATCAAATTGCTCGGTAGGCGTATTGGCTTCCATATCCTTAGCCAACGCCTACAAGTTCTTTGGCAACAGCACAACCCAATTAAAATCGTCGATCTAGACTTTTATTTCTACTTGATTAAATTCAAAGCCGAAGCTGATTTCTTGAAAGTGTTAATCGAAGGCCCCTGGATCATATTTGGCCACGCCCTATCAGTTCAGCGTTGGACCCTAGTATTCTGACCAGCCCAAGGCAATACCCCCCGTGTGGTGGTCCAGGTTCGATTCCCGGATCTCCCCATCATGCGCTATCACCCCCGCATCCTTGAAGCTTTGGGGAACTTGATCGGATAAACGGTCAAAATCGATGAGGCTACCTTAAACACCCAGCGGGGCAAATTTGCCCGAATTGTCATAGATATCGATCTGAGCATCCCTCTTCGGTCCACCGTGGATCTTGATGGAGAGACGGTCAGGATTGCGTATGAAGGCCTCTCACAGATCTGTTACCAGTGCGGGATGGTTAGACACGACACAGGAAAATGCGCTCGTCTACCTCAACCTCACCCCAACGATAGTGTTGCAATTGAGAATAGAGACGAATTGACTCCGGAAGGTGAGAGGACACGGATGACCCACGGCGGGACAAGCAAAATCACCACCTTCGAGAGCTGCTTACTGTCAGAGACAGAATTCGGTCCGTGGATCCATGTCTAACGGTCGAATAAGCGTCTCGTCCCATAACAGTCACCTGCGAGCACGTCAAATACTGGCGGCAAGGCATGCGACTCAAGGTTTGGAGTGTTAAGAGTCGAAGACGAAGCACCCAAACAGCCTCCCCTGCGTTTAACGCTACACAATCCCGTGCGACACTGCTTCTTGCGAGGGCTAAAATGAGCCCTATTAGGCTTGACACCTGCAGGCCAGCTCCTAGGCTGGCCCTCCAAGCCTAGGACCACCATCCCAGCAGAAAACTGATGGGAAGGGTAAAGCCGTGGCCCATACGGATAAAAGGCCTCACATCCCATTTTTCGGCCCACAAATTCTACCCACCTTCAACCCACCCCCAGGCCCAGCATAAAGTCGTGACCATTAGCTCCCACCAGGAAATCCTACGTGTGCAGCGCATTGTGGCAAGGAAGTGACTGCGGAAGCCCAAGGACAACCTATGGATGGTATTAAGCCCCCTCGGATCAAACTACCCCCTCCAGAACTGCTGACATCTTCCTCCATCCGAACCCCCGGATCGCGAGGAAAGCGATTCCCAAATGATGGATGTTTCGGTCAAGCAACAGTTGGACACTATTGTTGTGGCCCCAACCCCGAATGAAAACCTCAGTTTGGAGCCAGCCCTAATTCTAGCAAACCCCTCGAATGTGGGGCCCTGACTCCCAGTTTAATATGTCGGTATTTTTTTGGAATTGTCAAGGAGCCAAAGGCACTCGGTTCCACACAATCCTACGTACTTACATTCGTTAGTATAGACTGGGGTTAATCATTTTAGTGGAACCTCATATTAGTAGTCGTCGAGCACAAGCAGTCATCAACCGTTTGGATTTTGATTTTACGTTCTGTGTCGATGCCAATGATTTTTCTCGTGAAATTTGGCTACTATGGAAAAAGGAGTTTAATGTCTCAATCGAAATTGCTCATAACCAGCTGATTCATGCTATAATTGAGTATGAGTCATTTTCGTTTGAATTATCAGCTATTTATGCCAGTCCCCAACCAGCTTCCCAACAATTCCTATGGCCCCTGTTGCGGGCGTAAGGACAGTCCGTTGCTTGCCCCTAGATTATCGGTGGCAATTTTAACGTGAAATTAACGATTGGCGATAAAAGAGGAGGGTCCCTAACCACGACCATAGTCAAGACGGCTTTTCGCGATTGGGTCCACGAGAGTAGGCTGCATGATTTGGGCTACGTCGGGTCTCGATTCATATGGAGAAGGGGAACATCCAAGCTTGGCTTGACCGGGTCTTTGGCTCGTCGGATTGGATGGCCCTCTTCCTGCACACGGTTAATCACTATCTTCCGTTTTTAGGCTCTGATCATCGGCCCATATTGGTTCGCTTCCTTTGGCTAGATCGACAAGTCGCCACCCAAACCCCTTTTCGTTTTCAAGCTGCCTGGCTTACACGTACAGATTTCCCTCAACTGGTTGAGGACCATTGGCTACCCCACAATGTGTCGTTTGCCAAATCATTAACCACTTTTTCTAGCTGGCTTAAGCTATGGAACAAAATAGTTTTTGGGAATATCTTCCAACGTAAACGCAGATTGCAGGTGCACTTAGACTACATCTAGCGAGCACTTCAGCAAACGGAGTCAAAATCGCTATTAGAATTGGAATCAAAGCTTGGTGAGGAACTAGGCCACGTGTTGTGTGAGGAAGAAATATATTGGCATCAACAAGCCAGGTGTGATTGGATTGTGCAGGGAGATCGCAACTCCAGGTATTATCATATGGTTACTAAGATCAAAAGGAAGAAGCTATCGGTGGAGTGCCTTTGTGACCACCAGGATACAAAAATCAATGATGCAATCGAGTTAAGTAACCTGGTCCAGAATTATTTCGCGTAACTTTACATCGCTGATACCAAGCCCGCACAACATATAGAAAATCTCGGAGCGTTCCCTCGGCTAACAGTGGAGCAGCTTACTGAACTAGCGCGTCCAGTTCACGATTCCGAAATCCAGGCAGCAAATTTTGGGATGAACCTGAACAAAGCCCCAGGCTTTGATGGTTTCACGGCGTTATTTTTTCAGTCTCAGTGGCGTAAGGTGGGCTCCAAGGTGGTGTCTTTTCTGTAGAAAATATTCCGGGAGGACACTTAGGAACAGGAATTGAACCATACCATCCTCGTCCTCCTTCCAAAAGTTTCGTCCTCGAAGTATATCACCCAATTTCGACCCATTAGCCTCTGTTCAGTACTGTGTAAGACCATTTTGAAGGTTATTGTTAATCAGCTCAAGTCTTATCTTCATCATCTAGTAGCGCCTACCCAATGCAGCTTCATTCTAAGGAGGCATATCATAGAAAATATCATCATTACACAGGAAATCATTCATTCCATGTGGAAGAAGAAGGGTAAGACGGGGTATTTTGCATTAAAGGTGGATTTGGAAAAAGCATATGATCGTCTGCACTAGTCCTTTATACATGAGACCCTACAGGCCATTGGGATTCCATCCACATTTCTCAATCTGATTATGAAGTGTCTTACTACAGTCTCTATGCAAGTGGCATGGAATGGCCAGCTAACAGACCACTTCATACCCTCCAGAGGTATCCGACAAGGGGACCCGTTATCACTATACATATTCGTTCTTTGTCTGGAAAGGCTGGGCCACCTTATATCTCACGTGGTGGGCCACGGTTAGCAAAAACCTTTCAAATCGAACAGACAAGGGCCCGCTATCTCACACCTCTTTTTTACATACGATCTTGTATTATTTGGTGAAGCTTCGAAGGCACAGGTAACAGGAGTCTCTACTATCGTGGCAAATTTTTGCGGCATTTCAGGACAGAAGGTAAATCAGGCCAAAACCCGCATTTACTTCTCCCCGAATGTGCCGTTAGACCTCGCACGCAGCATTAGCGACTCATTTCAAATCTAATCGACGAATAACTTGGGGAAGTATCTAGGGGTCCCGTTGATTCATGAATGCACCACAAGAATACCTATCAGTATATCATCAATAGGGTATAGCACAAATTAGCGGGGTGGAGAGCCAAGGAACTTTCCCTAGCCGGGCAAGTTGCCCTAACGCAGTCTGTGATTTCCGCAATTTTTGCCTACACTATACAAACTGTGCGGTTATCCCGACACCTATGTGATGACCTAGAAAAAATCATGCGGTCCTTTATTTGGGGGGTCCTATAATGAGAAGCGAGCAACCCACCTAGACAACTGGGAAGCGGTTCGCTGACCGAAGAAAGCTGGGGGCCTAGGTATAAAATGCATTCGAGCCACCAATGACACCTATCTCACTAAATTGGGATGGGAGTTGCTCACCTAACCCACAAAGTTATGGGTCTAGGTGCTCAGAGCTAAATATCGATTAAACGATCCCAATATCCCTCACACTCTGCCTACCACTGGGATGTCGACCCTTTAGCGAGGGATGGGAGCTACGTAGGATCACGTCCGACAAGGTTTCAAATGGTCTTTGGGTAATAAGCAACGGACAAAATTCTGGTTTGACTAATGGTTAACCGCTTGGGGTCCACTAGCACATGAGAGAGTGAATTGCCTTCCTGAAAGGCTGTTGTACACATACATGGCTGAGTATGTGGCGGCGGATAGCACCAATGGGACTTGATCACTCCATAGTTTCCCGATCACTTATGCATGGTCATTGCAACAATACGACCTCCATCTTCTGAGACAGAAGCAGATAAAGTTGTTTGGGGCCTCAGTCCACAAGGGAAGTTGACGTTAGAATCTGCTTATGAGTTAATTACAGTGGCCGATCCCGTGGCCCCAAACCCATTATAGAATATCATCTAGAAGTGGCTAGGACCACAGTGGATTCGCACCTTTTTGTGGATCTTAGCGAACAACAAACTTCTGACAAATCACCAACGAGTTCTTCGGCACATCGCCTCTGACAGTAATTGCCCTCACTGTGGTCATGAAGAGACCGCATTATATGTCTTCGTGATTGTCGCAGGGTCCAGCTTTTTTGGCAGAAATGGTCCCCTGTATTGCAAGCGGCGTCCTTCTGCCAGGGGACTATAGAGCAATGGCTCCAGTCCAACCAGTCCAACCCAAAACACTATGTCAGGGGTCGACTGGACAGTCATTTTTGGGGTCTCATGTTGGTACCTCTAGCAATGGCGCAATAAAAGTATATTTGAGGAGGGATTCGAGTGGTCCAAAGTGAGACATCATATCGTTTTAGGGTATGTGTCTTGGATCGGCCAGGCTCACGTAATGACGAGTTGTGTAACTCACCCATGAGGATTGCCGGTAGGGACACTAGTAAGCTGGATCCCACCACCGGAGGGTTGGACTAAAGTTAACACAGATGGCTTGGTGCTTTCTGGATCCTCTGTCAGTATGACTGGGGGCTGTTTAGGGACTATCATGGCCAATGGCATGGGGGCTTTCTCCATAAGTTTGAGGCATGCTCGTCATTGTTCGCCGAATTACAAGGGGTTCACGCAGGGCTTACAGTGGGGTGGGACCTTGGATACCGGAAGATCATTTTGGAAGTCGACTCACTCCAGGTCATCAATATACTTTCCCCTTCTGGTTGCTTACTGGTCTTGACTTTTGTTTTGGTGTAGGAGATCCACGTATTGCTGGAGAGTGATTGGGAGGTGCAGTTTCAACATATCTATCGGGAGGGGAATACAAATGCCGATAGTCTGGCAGCTGAAGCTATGCTGTACACCTAAGGTTGCATATTATTACAGAACCTCCGCCATCCACAATGCCATTTTTAGCTTCAGATCGGAGCTGAACTTTGTCTCGCCAGGGTTTACCCTATAACTGATCTAGCCTTGTAGCGTTTTTTCAGTTTCTTTTCCTTTTTATTAAAAAAATATAATTAACGTGGTGATCTGCGTCTAAGTTCAAAGGTTCTTATTGTGACTTTACTTCTTTTGCATTTGACTAGTCCATTTCTTTCTTGTGTTTTGACCTTGGTAAAATCCCAAATCTTCCAATTTGATTATCGGTTGCCTTCCTCTTTGTTTTAGATTCTTAAATTAGTGTCTTTCCCTTATCTTGAGAAACATTGACTAGTACACATTCCTGAAAAGATATATGTAATTAGTCTTAAATGCAATATTAAAGATGGAATAATTTTTACATATGATATTATTAATGAAAATTGTATGAGAAAACTTACCATCATTAAAGATTGAGAGTGGATCATATCTTGTGACCCGTGGAATGACATGTTACGGGTTCTGGAATTGTATCTAATATTTTTGCATTTCTTGAAAGTGATATGTCCTTTAGTTCTTATTGACAGAGTATCTTTCTTACCTTCACCAACTTATTTTGTTTTTTTTTGCCTTCCTAATGTTGTTTTTGTAAGTGGAAGGTTTGATAATGTGACCATGTTGTTTTTAGGTATTGGCCAAAACTATTCACCTAAAATAGAATTTATACTTTTTCTACTAACACCTCATATAAGCCTCCTTACTATAGCACTCATGTATATATACTTTTAGATCTCCTCTCTCCAAAATGATTATTGAAATCGTATGATTACAATGAATCCTAGTCAAGTACCATCCGTTAAAAGTATAGTTCTTTATTTAAAGGTTAACCACATAATAGTCATTTATGTAATGTTCAATTTTCAATTTTCCATCCCCTATGAAATGTATCAAATAATTCGTAGCCTCCTTTTTGCTCTTCTTCAGATTTGAAAGAATTTTAGGTCATATATTTCCATTATATATAGCCATCTCTTGTTTCTTTTGATGAAAATGTTTATAATTGCTTATCATAACCTCTAAGTCAAAATTGGTTTGCCCCTTGTATTTATTAAGTATGTATTAAAAAATCTATATTATTGTTTGACAATAATTCACTCTTGCATCTTCTACACTAATATACTCCTTTAGTATCCTTGCTGAGTTTAACTAGAAACTATAGTCTACATCTAGTCTTTGATGATTACATAAAGTTTATATAGCCTTTGCAAGTTTACACACAAATGTATAAAACAACAATGGTAATCAAAGTGCACTTACTTTTGTTCAAATAATTCTTATTGTTCTTATATAATATGAATAAGAGAAGTTAAACATCATGTTGCGATGACCATATAAAGCAAAATAACTTTGATTATTTCAAAATTTTACCTTTTGTTGTCAGTCATAGGTGTTGCGAATGTCATCAAATAGGAACCTGAGAAACTGTTTCTAACTCTCTTTGTTCTTAACTCTTATAACAACCTAAATCAAAAGATAAATTTTATCATTTGTGTCCCTTCCAATGCCCATCAATAATTCCCACCATATCTTGTTTTTAAATGACATCGATCAATATATATAACAGGTCTACAGATATTGAGAAGCCTATCTTTCACTTATTACAATAACAATAACAATAATTTCCCAATAGAAATGTTGCCGAGAAATAGGGATTAAGGAGATATAGAAGTACGCAACCTTACCTCTAACTAGCTAGTAGAGAGATTATTCTTGATAGACCTGCTAGAAGAAGAAAAGAAAAAAGAAGAAAAGAAAAATGTCTTTGAACAAGGTTTGATGAAAACAAAAGCCAATAATATAAACAAATAACAATATAAAAATATATATAAACATTAAAATAATGATATTTAAAATAAAAATAAAATAAAATAAAATAAGATAAAATGAGTAATGATAAAATAAGTAAATAAATAAACAGACAATAAGGAAGAAAAATAAATAAAAACAAATAAGTAATTGAAACAGAACAAAAAATTATAAAATACCTAAACAAAATAACTAAAAGAGCAAGTACTACAAGACATAAGAATCAAAGGAAAACTTTCAAAATCCCTATAAAAAGATAAAAACCTCTTTATGTATGACCCTTTACTCATATTATAGCTCTTTAAAGTTTTCTATTAAGGACTAAGCCCTTAGTAATTTTTAGTAGGGCCGTAGGAGCCTCCGCGGTCCAATTAATCAACAAATAATTGCATTATAAAGGATCAATCTGTTAAGGGGGATTCGAGCTTAGACACTAATTTCTGACATTGATAGTTTTCTAAGTGAATTCCACTATCTCTGTGTTCATTATTGTTTCCTATTTTATTTTACTTTCTTTAGTTTTAGTTTCTTTTCATTAAAAATCCAAAATCAATTCGTAGGCCAGATAATAAGGCAAGGGTAATTACTATTATTCATGGTCTTCATAGGATTGACCCTTACTTGCCTATACTTGCTACAACTATATAATGCACTTGCAATTAAAGCATTGTTATTTACCTGCTTTCTCTTTTATTTAGTTTCTGTATCATTGATTTCCTTTTATATTGTCTAGCGTTAGTTTTATTTTATATTTCATTTCTCAAAAATCTATAAAATTATATATCTATCTATTAGTTTATAGTCTTAGGCTTTTTATCCATACTGCTTCTTCATAGAATTCAAAACCCTACTTACCTTATATTGCTCACATAGAATAGATTCGCTTGCCTAGTTAGTGAGTGATAAATTTGGAATAGAAAATTTTTTAGTATTATTGAATTTTATAAGCATATGACACAGTTATCGAGTTTTAGACGATTTATAGGTAACAACTTTTCGACAGAGTTTCTTACATTGAAACCCTAAGACAACTTAGAGAGTTAATCATCCTAAAAAACCTAGATCAGATATGCAGCCTAAACTTCTTCTCCTCCTTGAATATCTAACTCACAGTTATACTAATACATGACAAAGCATTTGAGTACACACTCTCATAATTACTCCCTACACATACATGCAAGGTGTTTAATGGAAGCAAAGAGCAAAACAGAAACAATAAGAAGGTACTTACTTCTTTTGTTGTTGCTTCTGTAAATCTTGACCCTGAAAGATCTCCAAATGTCTTCTTCCTTCATCATCCCCCTTACGCCACGAAGTCTCAGAGAAATCAACCTTAATTAGGTAAAATATGAGCAAACGATGGACATACAGCATAATTTTTATCCCTTTTTACAAAATGTCACTGTTTGTTTATCTCCTCCCATAATTAATACATAGTCGTTCTCCTTTCTTAATCATTTGCTGAAACACTGTCGTTACATTTGTTATTAGGTAGTTGAATTAGGAGAGACTACTCTCTATAGTTTTGTACCATTCAACCTACATATCTTTAATGAGTTATTTCAAAATTCTAAAAAACAATGTTTTTAGTGTCGTCATTGAGGAAGTTATTCATTTTAGGAAGCCTATTAATTATTTTTCTAATCTTATATTTTTTGTAATTTTATTTTTGCTAGTTTTCTTTTTATTAAGTTTTCATGTATCTTTTTTTATTTTTTCACTTTATTTTATTTTCTATAATTATAGGGAAATTATGGTGTATGAAAAAAAATCGATAACCTATATTTGTCAAATAAAATCTAAAACTTGAGAGACTATTACATTAAAATCGAAGAGAATAGACCAAGAAAGAACTTATATGAAAATATGGAAGAAAAATGAAGACTAATGATGGAGTATGCTAAACTATCTCGAATTGGAATACAATCGAGCTTATAGGGCTAGAGATAATGCACATTATTTTGAGATTAAGCCTAATGTAATCTATATGCTTTAATATAATGCATAATTTGATAGATTACCTTATAAAGATCCTGATGGACATATCATTAACTTCTTAGAGATTCATAAAATATTTAAGAATAATAAGGTGATCGAAGATGCCATTAGATTGAGGATACTCTAGTTTACACCAAAATATCTAACAAAATAATGGCCATAGGCATTATTGACTAAATCAATTACCATTTGGGAAGTTTTATGAAGAAATTCCTTTTCAAATATTTCCCACCATTTAAAATAGTGAATTTATGAAATGATATGTCTTCCTTCTAGTAGTTCAATAATGATATTTTGTATTAAATACGAGAGAGACACAAGGATCTACCAAGAAAGTAACTATATATGGTATTCTAATATGGATGCAAATCCAGATATTCTAAATGGTCTAGTAAACTTTACAAAGTGGATGACAGATGTTATAATGAGTGAAACATTGAAAAATAATACTCTAAATGCTACCATAAAGTTAATAGAAGAGATGGTGATGAATAATTATTAGTGGCAGTTAAGAAGGGCTAGAGTGAATAAATCAGCAGTGATTTATAATGTAAATGGATGACTATATTGATAGCTCAGATAGATGTAATAGTAAGAACATTAGACAAATTGAGGTCACCATCAATGATATTTCAAGTTATGGTGTCGCGACCCAGAATCACATCGGGCCTATGACAACCTCCGCATACCTGGGCTAAGAGTACTTATAGTACCCTTAACCCGATTATGCAAGGCTAACTGAATATCTTTTAAAAAACATTTAAACAACATAAAAAGGTTCCCATATAAGTCATTTACAAACCATAAGATAGTCAATAGTTAATTTACAAAATTTTTAAAGCATAA
Organism: Erythroxylum echinodendron; assembly: GCA_027575705.1. Lineage (NCBI taxonomy): Eukaryota > Viridiplantae > Streptophyta > Magnoliopsida > Malpighiales > Erythroxylaceae > Erythroxylum > Erythroxylum echinodendron. The sequence continues at coordinate 8,242,379 of JANZXR010000004.1, forward strand.
TTAAGCACATCTTTATCCAAGCACATTAGGCCATTTCTCGTTAACCTAAGCATCAATCCAAGTTCACTCTAAGTAAACAAGAAAATGTTTTCCAATGCATATCATTATAAGGCCTTAAATCTTAAGCCAAGTTCACTTAAGCAATTTATCAAACATTTAAAGTGCATGACTTTCAAGTCACATTTTCAAGACTGTATCATAATAATTAATGCTCTTATCATGTCATATAATAACACTTTTGATCAATGACACATACCATTACTCCATTCAAACCAATTCCCTTCATTTAAGCTACATCTATTAGTTACAACACTTATTACCTAAATCTACTTCTTCTCCATTATTCTGACCCAACCTTAACTAATATGCATCTTCTTCATTCTTTATCATCAATTCACATTATACATGTATAATTAACACCATAGAATTCATTTAAATCATTAATTCGCAAATTTATTCAAAAATTCACAAACTTTCACTAAAAAAAGGGGAGCATTTTGGTTTTGGCTTAAAAACCATCTCCATGACACATTTCATTCTTCTAAACCATGATTCATGCATATTCAAGTATGAAGAACAACATATCTTAACACCAAACTCAAAATCTTAATATAGAGAGAGATGGGACAAAATTTACCTAAACCTTCCTTTGGTTATATCTTCAAATCCTTTGAGAATTTCTCAAATCTAAGGATAGATTTGAGTGCCTTGACCCCAAATTAGCTTAGAACTCCTTGGTTTGGATTGATAAATAAAAAAAAAAGGTGAATTTTAGGATGGCTGAAACTCCCTCTCTTTTTCCTCTCTTCTCCTTTCTTCCCCTCTCTTTTGATTAAAACAAGATAGTTTAAGTATAAAAAATGAAGTGCACGGTCACACATAAGAAGAGTCTAGAATTTTAACTCTTCTTTGACCAAAATATGGTAAAATTACCCTTTTACCCTCAGGTTATAAGAAATTACCATAATGCCCTCCAAACTTGTCCTAAATTTGTAATTAAGCTCAAAATGTCAGAAAAACTAAAACTTTTATTTTCATTTTGGTCCTCGAACTTTTGAAAATTATACTAAGCCTCTCAACTTTATAAAATTACATATTGTTCCTCCAAGAATTATCCAATAAGTCTATAAATCATGTCTAATCACCTCTAAGGCATTAGAACACATTTAACTCAGCCACCATGACCATATCCATCCAATGGAATCAATTTTACACACTTAGAAGCTTATATGTCAGAAATCTCCAAGATTTCGAATACTGATGAACTCTAAGTTCATGTAAGGGCATATAACATTATATATCACTAGCATATATACTGAAAGGATTCAAATACATTTTTAAACTTATAAAAAACTATGTATATATCAATATATAGTAGTATCTCCAATTACAGGCCAAGAAAAAAAGGCTCAAAAAATTCGACATTACAAATACCCCCCTCAAAAGAGTTTCATCCTCGAAACTCCTAAGTCGAGGATACAAATAAATAGGGGTACTGATGTCTCATAATATTCTCAGGCTCCCATGTCATTTCCTAGACCCTGTCCCTTTTCCAAAGAACTTTAACCATAGGAACTTCCTTACTACACAACCTCTTTCTCTATCGATCTAGAATTTAGACTAATTTCACATCAAAACTCAGGTCTTCTTTTAGCTCTACTGAAGGTGTCTCTAAAACATAAGATGGGCCAAGTAAGTACTTTTTAAGCATGACATGGAACACATTATGGATCCTATCCAAGTTCGATGGAAATTCTAACCGATACGCCACCATCTCGACATGCTCCAAGATGCAGAAAGGTCCGATATATCGAGGGTTCCTCTTCCCTCGACTTTGAAATCTGGTAATACCTTTCCATTATGATCCCGAAGAAAAATCATGTCACTAACTACAAACTCTAAAAATCATTGCCTCTTATCTACATAACTCTTTTGACGATCTTGGGAGACTTTTATTTTCTCTCGAATGACTTTTATCTTCTAAGTAGTGACTTCTATCAATTCAGCTCCTTCGATTTTGGCTGTGCCAACTTCATCCCAACATAGAGGTGTCCTACATTTCCTCCCATAAAGTGCTTTATATGTTGGAATACTAATACTTGTTTGATAACTATTTTTATAAGCAAACTCTATCAAAGGCAAGTGCCGATCCCAACTCCCTTGGAATTCCATCACACATGCTCTCAGCACGTCCTCTAGTTTCTGAACGGTCCTCTCTGACTGTCCATCATTCTGAGGGTGGAAGGCAATACTAAACTTCTATTTAGTCCCTAAAGATTCCTTGAATTTTAGCCAAAATTGTGAAGTGAATCTCGAATCCCTATCTGATACTATGGAAACTGGCACCCTGTGTAGCTTGACAATCTCATCGATATATAACTTTGCCAATTTCTACAATGAGTAGGTTGTGTGGATAAGCAGAAAATAAACAGACTTCGTCAATCTATCCACTATAACTCAAATAGCATTGTGACCCTTCGATGTACGAGGAAGGCCAACTATAAAATCCATTATCACATGCTCCCAGGCAAGGACTGTAACATACTTGCTGGTTTCTGATGCCCTACCTTAATTTGTTGATAGGGAAGGCATCTGGCCATATATTCCACTATCTCTCTTTTCATTCTTGGCCATAAATAACTACCTTTAAGAGTTCAATACATCTTCCTGCTGCCAGGATGCATAGTATAAGCCAAGCTATGAGCTTCCTCCAAGGTAGCTTTCTTGAGGCCCTAGTCATTCGGTACGAAAACTCTGTCTCTGAAGATTAACAACCCGTCTTCTCTTAGTCTGAACCCCTCACTCTCTTCGGATGGAAATTTCTCTTTAATGACTTTTAACTTGGGATTGTCGACCTGCGATCTCCTGATCTCGTCAAATAATGTAGGCCGAACTTCAAACCGTGCTAATAATGTTGCATCATCCTCTTCCACTGAGAGTCTAAGCCCAAGGCTCTACACACTCATCAAATGTGACACATAAGGATCTTGTCTAACAATTATTGTCGGATAGGATTTACGAGTCAATACATCGGCTACCATGTTTGCTTTTCCCAGATGATAATCGATTATTAAGTCATATTCCTTAATCAATTCTAACCATCTTCTTTGTCTAAGATTTAGCTTCTTCTATGTCATTAGCTACTTCAGACTCTTGTGGTCGGTGTATATACGACAAGTCTCCCCACAAAGATAATGTCTCAAAATGTTTAGTGAAAATACTACTGTCACGAGCTCCAAATCATGTGTAGGATAATTTAGCTCGTGCTTCTTCAACTGTTTAGAGGCATATGTGATCTCTCGCCCAGCTTGCATAAGTACACAGCCAAGTCCCTAGCAGCAGGGATCACTATATACCTCATACCCAACCCCCTGGGTAGATAAGGCAAGTACTGCAGATGTCAATCACCTCTTTAGCTCTTGAAAACTTGCCTCACATTTATCATCCCACTGAAATTTTGTTCCCTTCTGGGTAAGCCTCAATAAAGGGGCTGCAATTACTGAGAAACCCTCAACAAATCTCCGATAAAAACCACCTAACCCTAAAAAGTTGCAGACTTCTGTAACATTCTTGGGTTGGTCCTATTCAAGTATAGCTTAAGGAATCTTACCCCCTCATCCAAAATTTACACTTTGAAAACTTGGCATATAACTGTCTTTCGCAAAGTATTTGCAACACAATCTGAATATGTCTAACATGGTCCTCTTTATCCTTATAATAAATCAAAAGATCATCAATGAAGACTATGATAAATTGATCTAAATAAGGATGGAACACCCTGTTCATGAAATCCATAAATATTGCTGGTGCATTTGTCAGTCCAAAAGGCATCACTCAGAATTCATAATGTCCATACCTCGTTTAAAAATCACCTTGTGCACATCATTCTCATCAATCTTCAATTGATGGTATTCGGACCTCAGATTTATCTTTGAGAATACTGTAGCTCCTCTTAACTGATCAAACAAATCATCGACCCTAGGAAGTGGATATTTATTCTTAATGGTAACCCTGTTTAACTGCCAATAATCAACACATAAGCAGAGGATCCCATCCTTCTTTTTGACAAATAATATTGGTGCTTCCTATAATGAATGACTTGATCTAATGAAACCCTTATTTAATAATACTTGTAGTTGAATCTTTAACTCTTTCAACTCTGTTGGTGCCATGTAATACGGTGGTATAGATATTGGTGTTGTTTTTGGGACCAAGTCAATTGCAAAACCAATCTGTCAATCAGGTGGCAATCTAGGTAACTCTTTGAAAAGAAATCGGGGAATTCGCATACACTGGAAACATCTCCAAATTCTACCCTCTATATCGAGATGTCAATCACATGTGCAAGGTATGCTTGACATTCCCGACAAATCAACTTTTTAGCCTTAACCACTGATATTAAACAGATGGGAAACACTTGTCGATCACCAGTAAATTTAATCAGAACTCTACCTTGAGTGTTAAACTCCACCTCTTTCTACAATTAACCCTGGTGCGATGCCTCTCTAACCAGTCAATCCCCAATGTTATCTCAAAATCCTAAAGATCGAGGGGAACAAGATTTACCTTTAACACAACATCATTGACCTTTATCTCACAGGCCGTATATGCTTCATCACAAGCCACCTACTCTCTAAGAGGAGTGACTATAATAAGAGGGGGATCCAACAGCTTGAGGGGATGACTAATGTCCTCTGGCTTAGATTGCAAAGGTCTAACCTTGCAATGACTTTCCCTTCCTTGTCCAACCATGCTATCATTATAAAATTAAAGAAAAAGACGTTGTTTAATAAAATAGATCAGACTAATCCTAGCTTATCCGATATCCCAAACACCCTAAGGAATGTCGACAAGTACTCTCACCAAGGTCAAAATCATCCTATCGTCAAGGACGTCAACTTAACGATCCGAGACTCAACTTCTCGACCAAAGACTTTTGACTCCTAAGGCTTATGATTCTTTTGAAACCAATAATAACACTTTTGAAAACATAAAAACCTCGCTCTGATTCCATTTGTAACAACCTGTATTACCTCACTCATAAATATTGTCAGCTTTGGGCTTTGGCCCAGCCAATCCCTCATAATTTTTCTCTTCCCACCCTTGGGAAAACGCGTTTATGAGGGAGAGGTTTCTATAGCCTTATAAGGCCAACTTAGTTCCCCTCTCCAATCAATATGGGAATCTAATATTCCACTCCATTGGAGGCCCAGTGTCCTTGTAGGCCACAAGCCTGGATCCACCCCCTTATAGGCCCAGCGTCCTTGTTACCACATAGGCCTGGATCCACCCCTTTGGAAGCCCAACATCCTTGCTGGCACATCAACTCGGGTACTAGCTCTGATACTAATTTAATGACATTGGGCCTGTGATAACTGCCATATACCCCAACTAAGAATACTCATAGTACTCTTAACCTGACTATGCAAGGCTAATTGAATATTTTTTAAAAAAACATTTGGACAACATAAAAAGGTTCCCATATAAGTCATTTACAAACCATAAAATAGTCAATAGTTAATTTACAAAATTTTTGAAGCATAATTAAGTACATCTTTATCCAAGCACATTAGGCCATTTCTCGCTAACCTAAGCATCGATCCAAGTTCACTTTAAGTAAACATGAAAATGTTTTCCAATGCATACCATTATAAGGCCTTAAATCCTAAGCCAAGTTCACTTAAGCAACTTATCAAACACTTAAAGTGCATAATTTTCAAGTCACATTTTCAAGACTTTATCATAATAATTAATGCTCTTATCATGTCATATAATAACACTTCCCATCAATGACAAATTCCACTACTCCATTCAAACCAATTCCCTTCATTTAAACTACATCTATTAGTTACACCACTCATTACTTAAATCTACTTCTTCTCCATCATTTTGACCCAACCTTAACCAATATGCATCTTCTTCATTCTTCATCATCAATTCACATTATACATGTATAATTAACACCATAGAATTCATTTAAAT
>JANZXR010000004.1:8248460-8258491 GCA_027575705.1 Erythroxylum echinodendron
GAAAAATTATAACCTAGTTCAAAGCTCTATTCTTTTCACTCTTCACCGAAACCTCTCTTCTTCACGTTTTTGTCTTCTTTTCTCGGCAATTCACGTTTGTCACCCTTCTAAGATAACAAGACCACAATTCTTTTTCCCAATGTACCCTCAATGAGTCCCAAAAGTCCACCTTACCCTTCCTTATAAGCTTAGGCTCTTTGGGTACTTAAGTTACATGCCAAAAATGCCCTTAATTCAATCGTATGCATTTATTCCATAAACTGTTATGCTTAATTTAATGAAAAAATATTCAGGGGGCCAACATGGATTGTTTAGGCATTGTATAAGAATTATTTTAATGCTTTATTGAATCAATTTCATAAAAACCCATAGTTAGAGCTTGAATGCAATACGTAATTTTCATATTTAAGGTCATATGTGGCAACTAACGGTATTAATTCATTAGGGATAATTTAGCATAAGTTAAATAGTTTGAGCTTATGTGATTATTTCTTAGATTAGTCCATTTTCTCGCTTATGAAACGACTGTCTGGATAAACTTAAAGAACTTTTCTAGGTTTTTGGATAGTTAAAGTTAATTAATGAGCTCTTCTTAATTAACTATAACCTAAGGAAAAACTAGAATTAACAGAGCTTGTTATTAATCCACAATCAATAATCTTAAAAGATGTGTAAAGGCAATAATTCATGACATTTGAAAAATTATGCTTAAGTTGAGATTAAAGAAAAGAATCTGATTTCAAATCATTTGTCAATTTTATCATGTTAGACTATTTAATTTCAGTTATTTTTACATACTCAAATTTATATGTTCTCTAATTTGTATCGAACCAAACCCCCTTGTTTTACATATACGTAGAATTTAGGAAAGTGATTGGATTTAATCTCTGTGGGATCGATCTAAAGTGGTCACTGCTATAGTTGTAGGTTTAGTTATTTTAGTAGCATTATGATGCGTGACCAATGTTTTAATGGTTATAAAGATTCGTTTTAATATGGAATGGTTTCTAGGATGATTGTTGGTGTTATTTTGGTGTTATTTTGCATGAACTTGTTTGTATATGACAAGAGAGTATCATGTACTGGAATTTTGTCTAGGGTTTATTTGCGTCAGTCACATTGTTTGTGTCATAGCTTAGACTACAGACCTTTAAATTATGTGATTTCAGTTTCATATGAAACCTAAGACATATAAACATCTCTAGAAGAGACTATAACTTAATTATGGCCTTATGACCTTGGAAATTGATATCGAAAATGGTGACCTAATGTTGTCCCTATTTTGGAGAATCTTATGATATTTTGTCTAAATCTCATGAGTTAAGAGTCCCAATGACCTGATTGTTAGTGTTATAAAAATGAGAGACACAGTGGGACAAATGTCTAGAAGACATAGAAACCTAGTTCTAACATTTTCTATATGAACATTAAGGAATAAGTAGTGGTATGAATAGAAAAAGTTTCAGAAACGACCGTGACATTATTTTCTTTCCGATTTTTACAGCATCTTATCCGAACCTTTAGAAATGTGTATGAAAATTTTCAAACATATAGAAATAAATAAAATAGGACTTACCACATGTGAATTGAGAGACTGAACATTGGAATATAAGATTGAGCATAATGCATTCCAAAGAAAATTTACATGTAGATAAATGATTTTTATGCATATTCATTACTCTTATGTGCACAATATGAATATACAAGTGTGATTCTAATACCCTTCTAATGGTGTTAAACTATAACTTGTATGTATGAATACAAATACAAATTTTATGACTTGAAATTTATATCATATTATTTGTTAATATACGAATTGTGAAATTTGCAAAAGATTAAAGGAAATGTTATAGTGTCTATTCTATTGTCTTGATTATGGATAGATAGGTATGCCTATAGGGTTATAGTGTAGCTGCTACAGTTTACAGCACCAGTGTCCACGGTTCAATACCTTCAGGTATCAATAGCTCGATAACTTCCAGTATTTATAGTTTTGGTATCTTCAAATATCCACAGCTCCCATTATCCACACCCTTAGGAATGTGCAGGCCTATCATAAAATAAAGAAAATGGTTATACATTAAGAAATACAATTTGGAAACGTAAAGAGTTGATACTGATGAGTATTTGCATTTGTATTGATAATTTGTAGCAATGAGAATTGAATATTAATGTTTGGCTTATAAATGTGAATTTACGGTGTATGAATAACATATTGAAGCATGTTTACATCATGTACCGTTGATTAAGAATGACATCATTATTTGTATGAGTTATGATGTTTATGAATGCATGTGCTTGAGAGATGGCTGTTGTGAGTGGTAATCTAAACTAAGTATTTCCTTACTATGTTTTGAAGCATATCACGGGTGTTAATCCATTTATGGCCAAGTATTAGAGGTGAGGTATAAGGACATCTGCAAAGACCAAGGCTAACTGTTAAGAGTAAAAGCACCACTGGAATTTGTTTTAGTTAAAGTTAAATATACACGTAAAAAAAGAAGGGAATTGTATGTTTTCTTTTGGATTACTATATAAATGAGATGACGTAATACTACTTTTAAATGATAGTGTTATATTATGCGAAATTTTATAATGTGCATATGTATAGCATTGAATGATAATGTATGCTATGAATGTATATACAAAAAATTAGGTTAGATAAGAAAATTAACATGCATCGATTTAAAAGAAATGGTAGATTTCAAAACTTTAAAGAAATCAAAATTTCAAAGGAAGCAGTATATCCAAATCAACATGTATAGCCACACATGATACGATATAAGGAAAAACATCTGCAAATATGGAAAATATTACCGACTCCTTCGCTACGGCTTTAACTCCTCACTGTGCTATCCTATCTTTGTCAATGTATCCTCTCCTAGGTGATGTATCCTCTTCACCTTATTGTATCCTCTTGTTGATATTGTATCCTCAAATAATCCAATCTACCACTTGTTCTTCTTGGATAACTTGGTTAACAGGAATCTTTGGTGGGAAAGGAGAAGAAAACTTTGATGGAGATTTTCCTTAGAAGAAAGTAGCCTTAAAATGAGACACTCTCATGCAATTTTCAGCTTACCATGCAAGATAAGGGAGAGAGAGTGAAAACAATGCAAGAACCCTTTCTTACACCCTCTCAATTTCTGTTAATCTCAAAGGAAAGAAGAAAATTTGCATCAAATGCATGTCTTATTTTTTAATCAATCATAAAGAAGCCAATAAATGAGACTCTTCTCATTTGTCTTTAATATGGATATATGAAAAGACTATTAACCTAAATATGGCATACCAATTTCGATTTTTGATGACGATATAAGGAAGATGGTTCGTCAAATGTACTTCTTTCTTCTTTAATCCAATGAATGATAATAGGTTAAATGCTATCATTAAAAGACTACCATTAAATCATTTAGTGATAAGGTTATTACTCCATTTAATGATGATAAAGCTTGTTAAAAATCATCTTAAATGTAAGAAACTAATGTTAAATGTGTAGCTGCACATTTACCCATTAAAACCAAAATTTCATCTTCATTTTTCTTTAATAACTTTGTTTTAATTTAATTAATCTAATTAATCAAATTAAATCAAAACCTAGCCCATTTCTAAATGTTCATTTGGGCTTTTAATTAACCATTAATTATTACAAGCCCAGCATTCAATTATGGGCTTTAAAACCTCTATTTATATTTTTTACTTTAGCTTAATAACCTTCCTTGGAGCCAAATGGGGAATTTTATTAGACTTAGATAACTCAAGCTCTATTAAGTCCGGAGTTAATTTAATCTCATTAGAATTAAATCTAGCTTATTAACTAAATGTCATTCCACTATAGATAATTAGTTGAACTCTTGAATTACTAAATATTATGAGAACACATGTTTCAATATATCCAATTGCAAACTCTAATATGAACCATATTATAGCCATCTGAACAATAAAGGGTAAAATTACCATTTTGTCCTTATGTTGGTTTTTCCTTCTAGATCTCCCATTTTTCTCTATATGGTGATTAACACACTAGATCTCACCTTGGTGTTAAGACTTAATGGCTAGCTAGTCCATCAAACTACTGGCACTAGTTTAATCAGGAATCTCCACAAAATATCTAGAATTGATGATATCACTATAAAACTTTTTATTTGAGTGAATATTCCCTGATACATGTTTCAATTAATAATTCTAACATGCAAACACTAGATTAATACTTTGTAAAGTTCCATTCCAATCATATCAAGAATTATAATAAACACATTTGAGTTCATCACTCATCAAGATTGTGGTCTATAATAAACATATGCTTAACTTGTATGTTTTAAGATTAAAGTAACGGTCCACTTTTATTCTTTACAAACATACTTGCTTCCAGATTCATTTAATAATGCCATTATCAATAGTCAACTACTATCATGATATGAAACTCATCATTCCCTTGAAGTAAACTCTTTTATTTACACAGAAATAAATCACAACACTTCAATCTAAACTATAATCAAGCGACCAACTTGAATATTCAACAGTGAATCCATTATTTTAGATTCTTATAATATACATGTTTCCCAAACATCTCTATGTATATTTATATTATTTATAAAACAATCTCGGTACTTTGTGACACAATATATAATGCTCATAAAAAGCAAACTCTTTTGTTTTATTAATAATAAATATTTTCATTACAAAAGTAACTGGAAAAAAATTAAGTTATATGTAAATACACTTTCTTTCCATGGCATTATATTTACATAACTCCAACAAATTGGTTGCCATGTGTGTAGATAGTTGTAAATTCTGTATAGGATGTGTTACAATGTGACATTAAAAATCCTAGCCATGGCAGATTCTCTCAAACTTGATTCTTTGATTTACTTTTTCTCATTTCAACTCTTAAACACTTACAAACTTGTTATTTACTTCATTGCATGTCAAAATCACCATTGATCTGACACCAAAACCATTGCATACAAAATCCATAAAATTAGAAATTAAAGCTACAAAAACTTAGTAGAAATTAAAACTAGAAAACTTGCTACTTTTCCTTCAATTTTTACTTGGTCAAGATCTCTTTAAATCCAACTCAAAACCCATGAAAATCAGCTGCCACCTTCTTCTTTTCTCCTTGGTTGTAAGACCACCTTTGGCTTCTCTCTTTTCTTTTTTTATTGTGGACACTTATGGCTCTCTCTCAAAATGAAAAAGGTTTGTCTTACTCGTGACGTTTTTATACTTCTTTAGTGCATTCCACATGGTATTCCCTCATTGTCCATTTATTTTGACTCATCATTCCACTATCACCATACAAAAAGACTAGATTGCTCTTTTATTATGCAAAAAGACCAAATTGTCATTTAATAAATTTAATTCATCAACAAACTGAATTAAACTCTAAAAACATTCCACAATTGTCTTACCATCAAATTAACCATGAAAGACTTTAATTCAGGTCAATATTAATTGATTGGATTCTTTTTAAAAACAATTCGAATGGATTTGAAATGATTAATACTCATTATTTTCGAAAAGGGTCATTTTAACCCTAAACTTTCAAAACTTCCAAAATTCATCTGATCGGACTTACTTTTGATCTGTTTCAGCATTATTGGACTCTAATACTTATTCTAGATAATTTTCAATATTTCAGGGTTAAGTTCCCCAAAAATTACCATTCACTAAAATTTACTATTCATTCAAGAATACTATTCATTAAATATAAAAATTTATATTCAATGAAAGGAAAGCTTTAAGGTTTTACAAAGATTGCAAAGCAAGTATAATTATTTTTACTAGACTCCTTGTGTTGCATATTACATTAACTTGATGTTGGAAAATATATGAGATGCTAGGTATTTTCCTATTATTGATTAGACTGTATATAAAGTACAAAAAGTAACCAAGGTTATTTACAATCGTGCATAGGTTTTGAATTTAATGAGAAAGGATTTCATCAATGGTAAAAATTTGTATCGTCCAACTATTACAAGATTTTTAGCTAATTTTTTATTACTTCAGTGTTTTATTCTGATGAAGGAGTTGAGACAAATACTTACAGCTAATAAGTGAGTTGCATCTCAGCATGTCTAGTTTTAACGTTGGATTAGAGGTTTCTAGAATTATGCTTGAAGATAATGAATTTTGGTCCCTATGTCAACTTGTCATTCGAGTTTGTTCACCTTTGGTGAGTGACAAAGTGTCGTAACATTAGTCAAAATAAAAACTAGACTATTACTATGGCAGTGGTGAATCTAGGTCGATCCCACAAAGAGTGTGTGTAAAGTTGTTAAAATAAAATGAAAGTAATCAGTGTTTAGTTTTTGAGGGGGAGGGGGTTGGTTTTAGAATTAAGAAAATAAAATAAAGCTAAAATAACTAACAAAATCATTGTAAAGAAAACATTTAAAAGAAAAGATAAAAGTGGGGAATTTGGTAGCAACCCAGTTCTTTAGTTCAATCGGAACCTACACCCTAATTAAACATATTTCATTAATTCGTTATTCTAAAACCTATCCTAGCAACTATTAATCGTGAGTAAACAATTAACCTGAGTTTTCCCTTAAGTAGTTCTTAATCAAGATACGATTATTAATTTTACCTAATTACTGAATAACCTAGGATACAATCTCTAGATTCAATTTGGTAGTAGCATTACGAATTAGGAAAACAGATTAATCAAGGAAATAACCACATATAATGTGTCATAGAGTTTGCAATTGGACATTAAATTAATAAATTTAAAACACGTTTTATCATAATTTTAATTAATTCAAGAGTTCAGCCAATTGTCTTTACTGCAATGACATTTGATTAATAAGATGAAATTAATTCTAATGAGATTGAATTAATTTTGGGCTTATTGGACCTTTAATTATTTAAGTCCAATTAGATTCCTCACTTAGCTTCTAGGAAGGTTATCAAAGAAAGTAAGAAAAATAAATGGAGGTTACTGGAAATAAAATGAGACAGAAAGGAGAGAAATGGTTGAATTGGATTTGAGTCAATAAGACCAAAACAATTTAATTAAGAGTTAATTAAATTAGGGCTTAGCCCTATAATTAAATGTTGGGCTTACACTAACTAATTGTTAATTATAAGCCCAAAGGAACATTTAATATTAGGCTGGATTTTAGTTTGATTAATTAGATTACTTAAATTGAGATAAAGTTTATTATAAAAATGATAAACAAAATCGAAACTTACAATGGTGTAGAATTTGATCAAGCTCCTCTTTCAATGGATTTGATGGTTTGTTTTAAAAATAAAAACATACAACTCATTTGGTATTCTTTATGAATGAGTGTGTGCGTTTTGTTTGCTCTCCACTTTCTCAAAAATCAAAATGGCCATAGCAAACTGGAACAACTCATTTTTTAGCATTCTTCTAATGAATGGTGCATTATTTTTAGCTGTCCACTCTCTCCCAAAACCATCCAAGTGCTAGAGTTGTAAGGACACAATTCATTTATCTTTGATACTAAATGAATGGTGCATGGTTTTTCTCTTCTCTAACTCTCTAAACCATCTTCCATAGCAAATGATAGCTTTCCATTTCGTTTTTCTTCTCCTTTTCCACCAAAGGATCTTATTAACCAAGTTATCCAATGAGAACAAGTGGTAAATTAGATTGGTTGAGGACACAACAGTGAGGAGTTGAAGCTGCAGTGAGGAGTCGATAATATTCCGATCCTCTTCTTATTTTATTTATTTTCTTTATGTCATATCATGTATGGATTAAAAGCATATTGATTTGGTGTTTACGCTTCTGCTACTTTTGGGCTCGAAAAAAGTTTTTGAAATCTACTTTTTAGCCAAACTAAGCATGAACCTGTTTTTTATCCAACAATTGGTATCAGAGCCAGGTTTTATTATGCATGATTTGGTTCCTATATGTTGCATAGGTTGGTAATTAAATTATGTAAGCTGAATTTTTTTATATGATAAAAATATATGTTGTGTATATTTTGGTTTGCTTTTCTGATTATCCATAGAAAACCTATTTACTTGTAAGCTTTCTTTGTTTAGTTTGTAATAAGAAGGGTGGCCTACCATCACTATGTTTTCTCCTTGTCTTATTGTTTCTGTTTGAAAAATTCTGTAATTTTGAAGACGAAGTAGCCATGGATCAAAGAAAAGAAAAGGTAAATTATTTCAATTTTTATTTTATGTTAATTGTAGATTTTCTTTTGATTAAATTTTGTTAATTTCTTAAAATTTTCAATTGTTGGAATTTTTTATTTTCATATCTGTTTTTTATAAAGAAATAAAATGCCATTAACTCGTTTTTACCAAATGGACAGGGTTGTACAAGCAAAGAGTTCAAACTGGAAGATCCAAATACAAGAACAATGTTTTGGGTCAAAAGGCCATGTAATTTTCTTTTAATTTTCTAGGATGGGCAATCAAAAATACTTGTTTAATTCATGAAATGATTGGATCAATGGATGCAAATAATATGCGATATTATAGGATTGTATGCCATTTAGAAAAATTGCCAACCCTGGGCTTTGCCATGCATTCATTATGTATCAAATATATAATGAAACAATATGGGATGGTTAATAAATTGCATTTAGACAAGATGGTATTTATTAAAACTTAAAGACCAAAAAAGACTGAGTGAGAGAGGATGCACATGTGAGAGTCCACGGTCTCCATACGATGGCCCATTTGCGTGTTGTGAAATGTTACTCCCCATCGGAGGACATGAATCCTAGATCTTGCATGGTTTGGGTCTCTTAAAGGGTAAGTCTACTCATTGGTAACAAATGTGACCTACTAACGAGGCATGGTTTACAAGTACCTTTAGTGGATGAATCAAATGGTTGCACACTAAACATGGTTTATCAATAACCTGCTCACCATAGCTCTACTGATAAATGCATGGACCAAATTATGGCACTTATCAAAGAGTTAGGCATAAAGATGCTTGGTAGTTTTTCGAGTGGGAGGGTCCTAGATTTTCTTTCAATGGATAAGATAGCCTATCGTCACTTAGTCCGTTATAGATAAGAAAAATAATCATCGTATAAAGATTTAATTTTTTTAATTTTTGTTAAATCTATCATCATGCATAAATGCATCATTATTTTATACAAAGTTCCAATAATTTTTACTAGTATGTTCATTCTTTAATAAACTATATTTTCAGACATAATGACCACAATATGAACCCACTCACAATGCTTTTGATTGAAAACTTGTTGGAAAATTGACAAAAATTTAATGATTAGAGAGGTAACCTCGATATCATTCTCTAATATGGATAAATTTCATAGGTATTAACGGATAATGAGCCTACACCTCCAACTAAAAAATCAACTCCTGAGCAAGTCCAGTAATATGAGTGATGGCAGAATGCTGATAAGACTAACAAGTGCTACATTCAGGTTTTTGTCAGTGTAATGTTACAGAAGCAACTTGCAGTCATGCAAAAAACTGGTGCAATTATCCATCACCTACATAAGATATTTAGTGTGAGGACCAAGTCTGCAAGGTGAAAGCTATCCAAACCTTTCATAATCTCAGATAAAAATCTGGTGAACAGGTGCAGGATTACATGTTTAAGGTAATCTTTGCGGTTACTGAGGCCGAGATGCTTAGAGTAGACATAGATGTGAAAATGCAGATGATTATGATCATCAACAACTTAAACTCTTCTTTTAAGCAGTTTAAAACACCAAGAATTACACCTTGAGTGAGTTGATGAATACCCTCCAGAATATTACCAAAGGATATTACTTTTACATCCCATCATAGAACAAAGTGTTTGTTGCTCGAAATGGTTTTTTCTTAGAGAAGGAATTTGTTTCCAAAGGAAACAGTGGGAGTAAAGTACAACTTGAAGAAATTCAAGTTTCACAAAATGACACTGAACCTGAAAAGGAGATTGAAGCGAGCTCACAAGATGTTGATGAGCATCCTTTAATAACACAAGGCCTATGTAGATCTGATAGAATTCGTCATGAG
Source organism: Erythroxylum echinodendron (assembly GCA_027575705.1). Lineage (NCBI taxonomy): Eukaryota > Viridiplantae > Streptophyta > Magnoliopsida > Malpighiales > Erythroxylaceae > Erythroxylum > Erythroxylum echinodendron. The sequence continues at coordinate 8,258,424 of JANZXR010000004.1, forward strand.
CCCGAGAGATATGGATTTCTCATTACTGATGATGATAATGTGATGCTCATCGATCATAATGAGCCCAC
>JANZXR010000004.1:8258591-8279302 GCA_027575705.1 Erythroxylum echinodendron
TTTGTTGAGAAGAGGGTTCGTTCCCAATTATTTTCAGTGGACACGACATGGGGAACCATTGATTTGTAGCACCTCAAGGAGTAATGAAGGACAATCATCAGTTAACTTCACTGAGTTTGAAGGGGGGACTGGATTTACAACAGATAATGTGGATGCAAATGAAAATCCTTACATGCAAATGATTTATGATGCAGGCGGTTATAACTTTCAGGAAAATATTGAAATTTTTGAAGAAGAACCCAACCCTCAATCCAAACAGTTTTTTAATTTACTACATTCAGCTCACTAAGAACTATGGCGAAATTGGGAGACAATGACTCAATTGTCTTCAATTGCTCATATCTTGAACATAAAGTCTGAAGGGCATATTTCTGATCATAGTTTTGATCAAATCTTTGGATGGTATAATGAATCATTGCCTCTTGATCACACAATGGTTGATAGTTTTTACAATATGAAGAAACTTATTCGAGGTCTTGGTTTGCCTGTTGAAAAGATTGATTGTTGCAAATTTGGATGTATATTGTAATGGGGTGATGATGTGGAATTAGAAGAGTGTAAATTGTGGTCAATGTAGGTTCAAGCCTAGAAAGCGTTCTAAGAAAGGAAAGTTAGTACCCTGGAAGCGGATGTATTATTTCCTGTTAACTCTGAGACTTCAACGACTATATGCTTCTAATGTTACTGCATCTCACATGAGATTGCATCATGAACACTAACAGGAAGATGGAATAATGAGTCATCCATCAGATTCATTGGCATGGAAACATTTCAATAACACCCATTATCAGTTTGCAGCTGAAAGTCGAAATGTTAGGATGGGCTTATTACAGATGGATTTTAGCCTTTTATTTAATCCGGTTAGCAATATTCATCATGGCCAGTCATAATTACTCCTTATAATTTTCCTCTATGGATGTGTGTGAAAGAGGCATATATGTTCTTGACAGTGATTATGCCAAGGCCTTCAAATCCGAAACATAAAATTGATGTTTTCTTATAACCATTGATATCTGAATTGCAACATCTTTGAGAATATGGTGTTGAGACATATGATGTCTCTCTAAAACAAAATTTTGTATTGAGAGCAGCTTTGATGTGGACAATTAGTGATTTTTCATCATATGCCATGTTATCTAGATGGAGCACAGCAGGAAAAATGGCTTGTCCTTATTGTGGCAATGGTTCTGATGCATTTTATCTTCTAAACGGGGTCAAAACATGTTGGTTTAATAACCATAGAAAATTTCTTCCTCCAGATCATCCATTTAGGTGCAATAAACAAAAGTTTATTAAGAATAAGATGGTGTGTTACATGGAATTTTAACAAGTTAAATCCATACATTCAGCAAACTTTTTCCAGTAATGTATATTTATACATTTACCTAATTTCTCATTCATAAATACCCCATATTCTTCAATGCTCATTGATCCATACCTTATACACATTAGTCATGTCCTTAAGATTATGTTTGCATTAAAAGAACTCATTTATTCCTTTAACAAATCATAATTTCCAGATTTGAACTCAACCACATCAAAACAGTCCATTCTTTAGATTATGATATCAATTAACTATGTAAACTTATCAAGCTCTTAACCAATTTGATTTCTAAAAAAGTTTTGAAATCTACTGTTTTTAGTAAAATCTTGCATGTTTTATTTTCCGATCCAACATCCCTCCCTTTTTTTTATCTCTCCCTATCTTCAAATTTTCACCCCCTCTCTCTTTAACCCATGAAATTCTCTCCTCCCACTCTCTGACACTCTTCAATTTTCCTCTAGATTCTTAGTATTTTATTCAACTTTTTCGTTGTTCTTACAATCCTTTCATCTTTTCATCCATTAATCATTCAAAAACACAAAGATTTGTGTAAGATTTTGCTCTCTCTCTAATCTAAATTTCACTCTCTCTCACATTTTTTGCAGATTTTCTTCTTGCAATGGGACCACCAACGAAGATGATGGCTAGGAAATCGATTGACGAACTCCAATTTCAAGTTTCCAGCAAAGGTAAGCCAAGCTTAGCAGCAACCTATCGAGCCCCATTTTCGATTTACTCAGAAGAAGAATGTACAAGATTTTGCTACTTTAGGAATAGAGAAATAGTCACTCCTAGGTATTTTGATTTTGGAGCGCTAGAGAATATAGGAGTGAGAAGACAACTTGAGCAACTAGCTGTAAACTTAGGGTGGAATAGGTTTGTTCGATGCGATATACCTATTTATGCCACTATAACCTTAGAGTTTTCATAACAGTCCGGTATAACCCCAAAATGGATGTGTTTTGATTTAGGTTAGCTGGAAATGTTTTTAAACTTGATTATCCTGTCATGCGTGAAATTTTTAGTTTATCGAATGTAAAAGTTCTAGATGGTCATGTTAATTTTGATGTTGATTACTATTGGAAAACTCTCATAGGTGAAGAACATTTTGACTCACGCAATGCACTGAATTCTTTAATTGGTAGCGCTGAATATTTGCTTTTGCATAAATTTATATATCTGATTGTGTTTGACAAAATGAAAAGCAACAAACGCTAAGCCAAAGAGATTTTCTTTTATAGTGCATGGATCAAAAAATTAAAATTAACATACCTTATAGGATTTTTGATCACTGGTGAGTGTGGTTGATAAAAAGAGTTTGTCTTTTGGGATGTCTCATATTGCTTCCGCTTTAGGTGTGTTTTATAATATTAATATGGAGAATTTTAGTACTACTCCCTATGATATGTTTGACATAGCCTATTTGAGGTGCTATGAGATTATAGAGGTCCATTGTATGGAACTCCACAATCCTCAGACTCGCATTACAGAATCCTAACCCTCCACATCCTGCTCAGCTTTGGAGCCCAAGGAGGAAGCAGTAGAAGCAGAATCAAGTGCACTGGCAGAGGTCAATCGATTTCAACAAATCCTTGACCAAATGGCAGCCAACAAACAACAAATGACATCCTAACTTAATGAGCTTGGCACTCAAGTGTGGTAGGTTCATAAGGAGCAACACAACCTGAAGAAAAGGTTCCTCAACTTCTGTCGGCAGATCAACTTTGAAGCCCCTTCACACCATCATCTCTATAAGCCACTTCTTACCTTAAAATTTTCATTTGTGTCATTTTATTTTGTTTAATTTCCTATTACTTCTATCTGGATTGATTTTATTTTCTTTAGGGTGGTTTTATCTCTTTTATTTATTTTTGTGTCATTGTTTTTATTTGTTTCATTTAGGGTCATTTTCTTATTGGTTGTTGTTTTGTCACATTGAGGGCAATGTGATCTTTAAATGTGGGGATGTCATTGACTTTCTTAATTACATTATTTGCATTTTGTTAATTAGGATGCATGTTTAGGCATATTATATGTGCTTTGTGTCAGCAATGGTGTTTTGTATTAGGAATGGAATCGTACTTGAATCACTCCGTTAAATATTGCCATAAAATTCTGTCTTATTAGTTAGACTTAGTTTGAATGCATGCTTCAACTCGGATTAGGCTACTTAAGTAGAAAGTGAACTATATAAAGTGATGAAAAGTAGTTGGTTACATAAGCTTATTCATAAATTGACATTTGAAAAATAAGGTAATGTAGAGATACATAATGAGTTTTCATTTGAGCCAAAGTGAGGATTAAGCCATATGACTCCATCTATAGTCATGTCATTTCTTTGTTGAATGTTACTTCCTTAGGTTACTACCTTCAGAACTTGCTTTGAATCGGTTTGAGCCTATTAGATGCATGCTTAATAGAGATGATTTAGGTCCTTTTTGTGTTAACCTTTAGCTTAAATGACCTACCCATTGATTATCCCCTGCTAACCCATTGAGCCTTAACCTTTTGTTTCTTGAAAACAACTAAAATTTTAAAACTTTAAACCCCATTATCCTACCCTTTCACAAGCTTAGTAAAGTATTAAGTAATACATTAGTTGAGATTGTGTTAAAACTTTTCAGAATTGAGTTGGGCATATTTCTGCCCATGGATTACAGTGTATATAGGTTCTTTGGTATTCATAGTTCTCCCATGTACGAAAAAAATGAAAAAAAGAGTGTTGAAAAGAGAAGAAAAAGAAAAAGGAAAAGAAAGGACAAGAAACAAGAAGAACAATCAAGTAGCATAAATGAGTGCAAAGTACTACATTAGCTATGTTTAGATGTTTCGGAGTTATGTTTTGTTATCCCATTTTATTTGTTCCTTTTTACTTTACTTATGCTTGTGCTTAACCCTCTTTCCCTTCTTTTGACCCACCTTAACCCTTACCACATCACAAACCGAAACAAGTCCTTTTGATCTATTCATGCATGCAATCATTGTAGAGGATAATTGTTGTATTAGCAAGCCTATGGCAGTGTAGTTTCCTATAGGAAGTTTTAGCGAAACACTAACCCTTAAACATTTTAGAGAAATGAGTGAAAAATGTGAGGAAAGTTCATTTGTGCATCTTTACTTATCTTTGAGTGATTGTGCCAATTATGAGTTGGCTGATGTACACCAATGAAAAAGTAATCATGATATATGCATTAACTTGATATTTAAGTTGTCTTGAATTTGAGGGATGGTATGTATTGATCTATGAGAAAATGAAGTGGTAGAATTAATTGGTTGTATTTATTTTATTTAAAGGCAAGCAAAGATTTAAGTGTGGGGATGTTGATAGGTGTGCATTATGATATATTTTTATAGGTAATTGGCATGTGCTTTCTAGCATAATTGTTGATTATTGTTGTAGTTTAGAATTCATTTTGTATCTTTTCGTTAAGTTTTATTTTCATTGTTATTCTTGCGTGTTTGACGTTAATTGAGGGCAAGAATTGATTATTTTTATGTAGGAAGAAGGAAGGAGCAACTTCAAGGGTGAACTAAAGATCAAAGAGGAGAAGAATGAGGAGGGCATCTTTGACAAATTCCCACGCTCGTGGGAATCATGCAAATTCCCACATCACGTGGGAATTAAAGAAGAAAATGAGAGATACGTTTATTACAAATTTCTACACTCATGGGAATCATGTCAATTCCTATGAGTATGGAAATTACAATCCAAGGGAATCTGCGAGGCTTCATTAAACTTAAGGCTTTTGGACTATAAAAAGAGAATTAAGCCTCCATCTTCAGAGGAGACGACACACACCTATATAAACACCATTTTTGAGTGAAGAACACATGTTTGGAACATTGAGGAAGGATTGAAGACAAGGATCATCATCAAGATTGGGTAAAATAACACATCAACACCAAAATTCTAGATTTTGGAAAAGAAGAGAAGGAGTCCTTCTATTCAATTTTCTGTCATTTTAATCTCTTCTATTCTTTGTAAAAATGGATTATTTGAATGTTGATGATGTTATGGAGACCATGTTAGGCTGATTTTATTTTAAAGATTGCTTTTGGAACTATTATGTTAAACTCTTATTTTATTGAATTAAACGTAATTGTCTTTGTTGATTACTATTTTTAATTGTCATCTTACAGCAAATCGAGAGAATGAGTGAGATGAAATTTTTGTATGATTGTAAAGCGAGAATTGGCAACCTATAGACTAGTAATCATCACATTAATTGAATAGTTAAAAGAGAGATCTTGATTAGGCAATTGATTACCCATAGGATAGTTGATAACTAATTGAATCGATAGAGTCATTGGGTTGGGTGAGAGATCATCCAATTGATCCCCTTTAATTCGATTAGGGATAAATAGTTATACCTTGAGAGAGGGTAATTAGTACATTCAGAAATCTAGAATGGGATATAATTCAAGTGATAAAATAAGTGGGAGACAAAATAGGAAAAAAAAGTAATCTCTAGTATTTAGATTCTTGAATTTAGATTTTTTGCAATTTCGGTATTGTCCATTATTTACATTAATCTTTTAATTTTAATTTAATTTTCTAGATTATTTGAATTTCATAATTTAGTTTCTTAAACAAAGTTGTGTTTAAATTAAGATGAGTCTAGGCATCAATTCCTATGAGATCGATATCCACTCTTTTTACTACAAGTCACGACCCGTTCACTTACTATTTTTGAGCATAAAACAAATATATAGGTTTTACCATCAACAATTTTCAACTTTACTTTGTCTCTAAACTATCATCTTACTTCTTCTCATTTTAAGACAATACACTAGACTTTTCTTTTGGCATTGAACTCATCCTAATTCATTAGCATAATAAAGTATGACATGGTTTTCACATATCCGCAACATATCATTCCTTCTTCAAAATTTCTACACTTTCTATACACACATTTAAATCATAAACTTATCTCCATATTCTTTAACTTTCAGATCTCATTCATACACCATTTTCATTATTAATCATCTATAAAATAGTATATGATCTTTTATTTATCATTTATGTGAAAACAAAACATATACATATATATTTATTCTTTACTGCTCATCCCGCATTCCCCTACATTTTTGCACACTCTCATACACCATTTTTTTTTTATATCAATGCAACATGATAACATTCCATAATCTATTACTCATCATAAACACAAGGGCAAGGCAAGGATATGTCTAATATTCATCCATATTACACATATATTTTCAACATTTTTTTCATAATCATTTCTCCTGTTAAACTATCATCGTATATGCTTCAATTAACAAAGACATGAAAATTAATAACAATATATTTACTTGTCTTAGTTTAAAACCTTTCTCAATCATCAAGTAACTCTACCTCCAAGCAGACACAATCTTCACAAATCAAAGTTGATTATGCTGGGTTTTTATCAACGTGAAGAGGGAAACAAATTGATGTAAAGGTAAGATCAAAAATGGAGATAAAAAACTCAAGATTGTGGTTTGACCTAACTCTCCACGTATTACATGATCATCATCCCATCTAAGAGAAATAGGTTGGGGTTTTTCTTCAAGAACAACAGACAGAAAGAATTTTGAAGTAACTAGTGATGAAAAAAAATAACGAGGATCAACATAGGGTGGGTGAGAAAAATCTTGAAGAAGAAGAAGAAGGAGAATAAAAATAAAGAGAGCATTTGGCAAAGTGAAAAAAAAAATTGAACATTGTCTTAAAAGGGTAAGTTACGAGAGTGTGGTGTGTGGCATGGCAAGTGACACTTGTTACTTGGCTCATGTCACCGCCTTATGGTTCTCATTTGGTCACTTTTAATATCTAGTCCATTTTTCCTCCATTCTAATCCAATTGTCTTCCAATTTTCTATGACACTTGTCATTAAACCTTAATGTCACTTATCAATAATTTTTACTGCTATTTGATATTTATTTCTACTACCATTTATCAATTATCTTGCTGTTTGACATTTTTCCTATTCTAAAAATTACTCAAAATTTAAAAAATTTCCCATATTTCACCAAAAGTTCTAATTCATCAATAAATTATACCAAATCAAATTTCAAGACATTTTATTAATTATCCACATCATAATCACTTTAATAAAAAAATCATTTACACCTAGAAAATGTCAAATGAGGGCGTAAACAGTCATTGCAATGTATATGAAAATCAATTCACACATCTGTGTATGCTGCTGTTATGTATAAGTATGAAATGCATTGTTTTTCTAATCTTTCACTGCCACTTCTCATTTACAAAAATCTATGGTTCTAACTCTTAGTATGGAATGTTACAACACATCTTAAGCAAAACAATATTCAATTTAGACCATTTCACTAAAAAACATATCCAGTCATAAATGTCATTACATTATAGAATTAATATATACATTGTACAGTACTTGCAGAATACAATCCTTAATACAAATCAACTGAAAACATATGCAGGTGCAAACTGATCCTGACCCTAAGCTTATATCTAATTTTAATGGCTATGCTCCAATTAGTCTAACTGGATATCTCCTCTGAACCTGAAAAGCTATGTTACAATTTTGATGAGTTTTACGAACTCAGTGAATAAGCCATCATTGATGTGCTCACTTATGTCAAACACACAAATAGTTCACATTCAGAAATTCATAGACAATTTATAACATCGTATAATTAAGGTCATTTCATTAATCATCTTATTACATCAAATATAATTTTGCTCACTTATTTCACATTTCTCATTTAGAACAATTTAATAAACCATTTCAATCATTCAAAACATACATATCAAAATCTATATGTGATGTACATGTGAATCACATTCAATTATTATGTTGTTGTGACTGAGTGCCTTTTTAACTGTCCCATATCCGTTGTGGATACCGTGCTTATTGATAACTGTCTCGTATCTGTTGTGCATATTGGGTTCATTTTACTAGTGAGCCTGTGGCTCTTATATGCACTATGAGCTTTAAGCTCTTTTTCACTGGTTACTATGGTCATAACTTCCTTTATTTGATCATGCATATTATGTAATGAAATACATGAATTCACATATATATAATCAGTCATTTTCATTCAGTACATACAGTCACTTTTCACATTTTCATCGAACAATAGTCTGACATTCAACTTATTAGTTGAGAACACTTATTTCTTTCAAATTCACATTCAATAAGCACTTCCAATATAAATCTTATTCATCAAACACCTCGGGCTATCAATGCCCGAAATTGTTTCTATCACATCATTAATAGTTCAATACAAAAATTTAAATACAAATAATCAATCAATGTGAGACCATCTAGGTTGACTCGTAGTCCGCTCCAGATTAACTATTGCCTTCATGATCCAGAAATGTCTGAACGCTAACGTTCAATCTTATGTATATAACTTCATGCAATACACACATTGTACACTCATTACTAATTTGATCAATCATACACATATGTATATGTGTTATATACAATGCATGCTCAATTTGACTATTCTGGGTATTTTTCCTTGATCATGTCTTGATCAATTAAACATCATCATTTGTGTATGTCAAGCTTGCACTTTGGTTCATAGATTAAAGATATTTGATTATTCCAAACTCATCAATCAATCATTCATCATTTATTTGCAACACATCTTAAGCAAATCAATATTCAATTTAGACCATTTCGCTAACAAAACATATCCAGTCATAAATGTCATTACATTATAGAATTAACATATACATTGTACAATAGTTGCGGAATACAATCCTTAATACAAAACAACTGAAAACATGTGTAGGTGCAAACTGATCCCGACCCCTAGTTCATATCTAATTTTAGTGGCTAAGCTCCAATTAGTCTAACTGGATACCTCCTCTGAACCTGAAAAGCCACGTTGCAATTTTGATGAGTTTTATGAACTCAGAGAGCAAGCTATCATTGATGTGCTCACTTATATGAAGCACACAAATAGTTCACATTTGGAAATTCACAGTCAATTTATAACATCATAGAATGAACGTCATTTCTCTAACATCTTATTACATCAAGTACAATTTTGTTCACTTATTTTCACATTTCTCATTTAAAACAGTTCAATAAACCATTTCAATCATTCATAACATACATATCAAAATGTATATATGATGCACATGTGACTCACTTTCGATTATTATTTTATTGTGACTGATTGTCTTTTTAATTGTCCCGCATTCGTTGTGGATACCGGGCTCATTGATAACAGTCTTGTATCTACTGTAGATATCGGGCTCATTTTACTAGTGAGCTTGTGGCTCTTATACATATTTTGAGCTTTAAGCTTTTTTTCACTAGCTACTCCGGTCACAATTCCTTTATCTGATCATGCATAACATGTAATGAAATACATGAATTCATGTCTATACAATCAATCAATTTCATTCGGAACATATGTTCACTTTTCACATTTTCATTGAAAAATAGTCCAGCATTCAACTTATTAGTTGACAACACTTATTTCTTTCAAATTCACATTCAACGAGCACAACCAATGTAAATCTCATTCATCAAACGCCTCAGACTATCGATGCCTGGAATTGTCTCTATCATCACACATGGAATTAATATTTCAATACATAAATTTAAATAGAAACAATCAATCAATGTGAGACCATCTAGGTTAACTCATAGTCCACTCCAAATTAGCTATTGTCTTCATGATCCGGAAACATCTGAACGCTGACGTTCAATCTTATGTATCTAACTTCATGCAATACACACATTGTACACTCATTACTAATTTGATCAATCACAGAAGAATTCAATCATACATATATTTTATATATGTTATGTACAATGCATGCTCAATTTGATTATTCCAGGTATGTTTTCTTAATCACATCTCTTAATCAATTAAACATCATCATTTATGTATGTCTAACTTGCACTTTGGTTTATAGCTCAAATTTACTTGATTATTCCACACTCATCAATCAATCATTCATCATTTACATTTTTTCCAATCCCTTTTCTAGAATTAATAATCACACATTATCGAATTTCTCATTCATCTTTACTTAATATGCATCATTCATCTCCTTTGAATCACATTAGCATTTATAATATCTATTTCATTTATATAAAATCTCTAAATTTCCAAATTTTGTTTCATTGATCTAATAAATTCATTCACTATGATATATTCTCCATTATAACCTAAACATTTTCAACACTTTATCAACTTATTCAACCTCAAACTAGGTTCATTTCAAGTCTCATTCAAATCTAAATGCATCATAGGAAAGTACCTTACCATTTGTTGTTTCAAACATCACATAAAAAAAGAATAACTCAGATTGATAGCCTTCCCACGATCATGGGTTAGTCTACTAGAACATTTCCAGCCATGTTCTGCAGTACCCACGGTCGTGGATGCATTCCTACGATCGTGGGTTATGAAAATCCAAAAATTCCAGCAATTCTTCTTCCAATTTTCCAGATTTTCAACTCCTATATGTTACCTATACCACATCTTATTCTTAGTTAATCATTTTTACTTCATTTACTCTTCATTCTCACCTCCATTACATCTCAAAGTAAACCATTAAAACAATCCATAAATCATTGTTTATTTATCATACAAAAACATACCATACCATCATCATGCACTATCATCTTAATTCTTCTCATTTCAAGAACGCTATATTAGTCTTTTAGTTAACAAAAAGAATTCACCTTTATTATACCTTAACTCCCAATCAATTTTATCCACATGACAACCTTAAATCCATGGTTTTTCATACTCTTAAAATAGAATAAAAATGTACATTCATTCATCAATTTTCCTACGCTCATCCTATACACAGAAATAGGCCATAAACTTATCTCTTCATTTATCAACCTTCAACTCTTATTCAAACACCATTTTCATAACCAATCTATCTCAAAAAACATCTTTAACATAACTCATAATCTATTGTTGATCATAAACACAAAAACATAACATAAAACATATCTATACATTCATTAACATTCATCAACATTTTTGTACACTTTTATACACCATTTATGTTATCAATCATTCCTTAAACTATCATAAAAAATGCTTTTTATTAAACAACCCATGAGTATCATCAACATACTAAGAAAACAAAACACAAACCTATTCATTTCTACATCAACGTTCAACACTCTTCAACCCTATTATCATTATCATTTAATCTTAAAAAACTCTTCATATACGTTTCGTTTAAAACAACCCATAAAACTTAATGTATTACTTACTTGTTTTTGCTTCAAAGTTCTTCAAAACGTCACTTAACTCTAGCTCCAAAGCATCACACGATCATCATCATTTAAGAAGAAATATATTAGGTATTTGTAATAAAGTGAAGAAGACACAAGGATCTTGAAGTGGCTAGTGAAGGATGAGATCAAAACTGAAGATGGTGAGAGTTGAAGATGTCGTAAATGGAGAGAAGAGAATAAAGAAGACAAGAGTGTTTAGAAAAAAAGAAAGACAACGAAGATGTCTTTCAAATGGGCATAATAACATGTGTTATAAAACTAGGTAGGTGTCATGAAACTTGTCATGACACATTCAACTTAAATAATTTAAGCAAATGTCTTTTAACTTTACATTCAATATCTTAAATCTTTAGTCCATTTGTCCTCTAATTTCTAAACTAATTGTCACCTAATTTTCAATTCTAATTGTCAATAAATCCAATGCCACTTGTTAATTATTTCTGTTGACATATGTTAACTATTTTTACTACCATTAATCAATTTGCCTTGCCATTTGGCATTTTTTCTAGTCCAAAAATACACACAATTCCATAAACCTTTAAAATTTAACAAATAATTTCTAAATCACCAATTATAATTTATCAACCAAAATTCAAGACATAAAATTTGCTAGATCAGAATTTATAACATATAATTCACAATTCTCAATACGTTCATTTAAAAATCATTTATACCTACAAAAATGTCAATTGAATGTATATACAATCTTTGTAATGTGTACAATCAACATTCACGTGTGTATGTTAATGATATGAAAATGTATGCAATGCATCTTATAATTTCTCAATATTATTTTAATATATAATGGTCTAGGATCCTATGTCCTAACCCTCAGTATAGAACAACGGGATGTTACAGAAGAGGCATGGGTGCTTTTTACTTGGGCAATTTACCTTCCAACCTCTTCTGGGCCTCATCTATACTTACGAGTTGGTCTATGTTCTTGTCTAGTTTGGAATCAAAGTCATTGGATTCATCCTGTTGAAATCCATATGACTCTTGATTTCTAAACTAAATCCCAGCATTGTTAGACTAATGAAAATTTGGATGGTTTTGCCACCCTAAATTGTATGTGTTTGAATAAGGATTATTGTCTCCTTGACTAACTTGTGCTCCACCAAAGTTGATCTGCTCCACTTTCTTGTTTTCCCATAAGAAACAATCAGCTTTGATATAGCTATCTTGTCCATATAACTCATCGTTGTGCTAAATTGTTTTGAGTGGAGAGGAAGAGGTGGCTTTTAGGCTATTCAGTTGCTTCGTTAGGTTGTCGATCTCAGCCTGCAATGTTGTCACTGAAGTTGCAGTAATCATTCCTTTTGGATCTTGAAAAGTTGGCTACTGTCTACTTCATTCTGATGTCCAAAGACAACTATTGTAAACCATCTCTTCTAATAGATTATGTGCTACATAAACTATTTTCCTCATGAATGATCCTCCAGTAGCTGCATCTATAGTGCCTATCATGAGTGGATTAACTCCATTGTAAAAGGTTTGCAAAAGGAATTTGTTAGGTAGTTGTGATAAGGACAACTCCTTTGCAACTCCTTGTACTGCTCCCATGCTTCATATAAAGACTGCTCATCATTTTGCTGGAAATTAATAATTTCCTTTATTAATTTTTTTGTCTTGTTTAGAGGGAAATAGAAAAACTCGAACCAGCTATTCCCAAGTTGTGACATTGGCTGGGTTGAGAGAATTCTACCATGCCTTGGCTCTATCCCTGAGTGTAAAGGGAAAGAGCCTCATCCTAACAACATATCCTGACATTCCAACATATCGGAAGGTGTCGTAAATCTATAACAAATTAGCTAAATTAGCATTACTATCCTCATTAGCTAATCTATAGAATTACACATTGGTTCGTACCTTGTTTAGCCATGATGGATTGATCTTGAATGTACTCGCTTGCACTATTGGTTGTGTAATCCCTTAATAATAAGTGTTGAGTTGTGGCCTCATGAAGTCCATAAGGATCTGTAGCTCTCTATGATGTATTTCCTCCATCGTTGTTCTTTCCATCTCTTCTTAGTGTTCAACTTTTGAGATTCCCCATTCTTACCTTGGGATGTCCGAATTGATATGTCTTATACCTTGTGCACAAACTTTCGTCTCTTTTTTATAATTTCTTAATCCTCAGACTAAAAGAATTAAATTAATCCTATACATCCCCAACAATGGTGCCAAAAACTCTTTCTGTGTGACTTGCAGGCTTACAATTTATAGCCTTCAAATACCACAAGTGCACGGGTCATGATTTATAGTAAATGAGGGGTCGATCCCACAAGGAGGGTGAACTAATCTAATCCTATGTTATCTAAGGCTCAGAAAAATTGATATAGTGAAAATAAAAATTGTAATAAAATGTAAATAAAAGAAATTGATTTCAAGAAATTAATTTAGAAATTTAACACGAAAAGAAATTAAAATTGAATAATACTAAAAGTCTTAATGGAAATCAATCAAGAGAAATTACCAAGTTATGAGAAAGGGGATTTTCCTATCATTAATGTTGACCTAGCCATTTATGTGTTAACGGGGTGTCAGTTCTAGAATATCATAAGGTTGATTACTCTCTCTTGAGTTATAACCATTAAACCTTAAATCTTAAACCCTAATTGAATTATGGAAATTGCAATCTCTCAATTAATAAAGGACCTGTAACCCTAATTAGATTTTAAGCCCTCTAATAAACTACGGTCGGAATCTATCTTCGTATAATAACTGATATGATTAATCACATGGTGTTTTAGATCGTCTAACTCTCATTAACCCAATTCAGTCAGTTTTATCCAATTCACAATCTTAATTTATTACCGAAATATGCAAGTACCACATTTAATCACAACTCCTAATGAATATACAAAAAAAAGACTACGTTAACATTAAATCAAGGTAAAATCTTGAAGAGTTAGAACATCATCAACAATCCAAAATCCATCATTATACAATCCATTTCAGTCTTGTAAATTGAATGGAAAAAGTGAAAATGTAAAGGAGGAATAACTTGGATCGTACAGTTCGGAGGGTAGCAGTGTCGGGAGACCCAGTTATTTAGGAACTCAGCAGCATTAGAAGACCCGTTTCTTCTCCTCTTCTTCCTCTTCCTCTTCTTCTTCTCTCTTCTTTCTCTCTCTCCTTTAGGGTTTTCCAAAAATGGTATAGTTGAAGCTCCCTTTAGGGTTACATCTTTTTCTTTTATATAGTCTGTCCAATTAGGATAACTCCGTAATAGCTCCTTTCCTATACTAAGGATTATAGCCTTAGATTATTACATATGATTTAAATCATTTTAGCATTCATGAAATGCATTTCATTCATATCCATATCATTAGCATATACATATGAATTATGATTTCATACACATTGCAAAGATAGTATATGCACTCAATTGACATATTCTGAGGTATGAAAGGTTTAAAATGAATATGATTTGATTGTGTATTACTTATTTCTTGAATTTTGGTTTGATGGATTACAAGTAGTAAATTTGGAATTAATTGTTCCCATTAGAAAATTGATAAATTAAAATGTATATTTAGACTAGGAAAAATGCCAAGTGGTAAGACAAATTGATACATGAAAAATTAGGATGACTAAGCCTATATAATGAGTGACAAATGGCATAGATAAATGAGTGACATTTGGCATGGGTAATTAATTAACAAATGGTAGCAATAATTAAGTGAAAAATGGACTAGTAACTAGGTGACATTTGGCAGCTTATGGAGGGGATAAGTGGCTTACATGCTTAGGGACATATGTTAATGTAATATGGTGACATCTAGCAACTAATGTGTAATGTTTCTATAGGTGTTGTTTCAACCTTGTTCATTCTTCTTCTCTTCTCATCTCTCACCAACGAAACTTGCTTCTATCTCCCATCCCTGTGTTTTTCTTGAAGCAATGCTAAACTACCACACTAAATACATGCTTTTACCCTTCAAAAAATAGTTAAATAACTAAATTATTGTTGTCTTTTATCATAGCTGAAAGCCATCTAATTTCCACCATAAATTTGGGATGATTTTACATGAATGGAGGGCTAGGTAGGCTTAGTTAATTGAATTGGATTTGGAAGCTAAATAAGTAAGTAAAGTGTTGTTCTTTATGGCATGTTATAATAGAAAGATTATGATGATTGAACTGGGATAGATTGTATATGATGTTGATGTTAAAGATGTGTTGGAAAATGAAGAATGAATGGGTACTTTTCTGTTCTATTTTTTCATATAAGAAAATAGTAGTTTATGGACTATTAAATGGATGATTTAGGTTGGGATTTGAAGTATAATTGATGAGGAATTCATGCTAAAGATAGGTGTCATTGATGTGGGAAAGGAGAAGAAATATTTGTAGGAGATTTTTCTTAGAAGAAAGAAGCCAAAGATAAGACACCTCTCATGCAAATTTTGGCTAACACATGCAAGAAAGGAGAGAGAGCCCAAAAAATGCAAGAACCCCTCTCTTACACCTTGTCAATTTAAGTTATGCATGAAAAGAAAGAAGAAGTGGAGAGCATCCAATGCATCACTTCATTCTTTAATTAAACATAATGAAGCCATTAAATGAGACTCTTCTCATTTGCTTTAAGATGGCTATATGAAAAGTCCAACAACCTAAAATGATGTGGCAATTTCGGTTTTAGTGATGAAAGAAGGATGATGATCTATCAAATGCACCTCTTTCATCTTTAATCAAATGAATGTTAAAAGGTTACAATACATGCCATCATTAAAAGACAACCATTAAACCAATTAATGGTAAGATCATTACTTCATTTAATGATGATAAATCATGATAAATAACACATTTAGCATTGAATTGCTAAATAAAGATGGTATACATTTAACCCTAATAAAACCAAAATTGCACCGTCCATTTCTTTAAGAATTTTTTTAATTTAATTAATCAAATTAAAGTGAAGTCTAGCCCATTTCTAAATGTTCATTTGGGCTTCTAATTAACCATTAATTAGTGCAAGCCCAACATTCAATCATAGGCTTTAAAACCTCCATTTATATTTCTTACTTTTCTTGATAACCTTCCTTGAAGCCAAATGGGGAATCTTATTGGACTTAGATAATTCAAGCTCTAATAAGCCCAAAATTAATTTAATCTCATTAGAATTAATTTTATCTTATTAACTAAATTTCATTTCACTAAAGACAATTAGTTGAACTCTTGAATTACTAAATATTATAAGAACACATATTTCAAATAAGATGTCCAACTGTAAACCCTATTATGAACCTTATTATAGCCATCCGCACAACAAAGGATAAGATCACCGTTTTGCCCTTATATTGGTTTTTCCTTCTAGATCTCCTAATTTACTCTATATGGTGATTAACACACAAGATCTCATCTTAGTGTTAAGACTTGATGGGTAGCTAGTCCATCAAACTCCTGGCACCAGTTTAATTACCAATCTCTATAAACCTCTAGAAGTGATGATATCACTGTAAACTCTTTATTTAAGTGAATGTTCCCCGATACATGTTTCAATTAATAATTCCAACATGTAGATACTGGATCAATACTCTGTAAAAATCCATTCTGATCATATCAAGAATTACTATGAAACACATATGAGTTCACCACTCATCAAGATTGTGGTCCATAATAAGCAAATGCTAAAATTTATTTTTTAAGATTAAGGTAATGACCTACTTTATTCATTAAAACATACATGATTCCAAATTCATTTAGCAGTGCCATTATCAATAGTCGACTACTATCATGATATGAAACTCATGACTCCTTTGGAGGAAACTCCTTTACTTATATGGAGATAAATTGCAACACTTCAGTTTAAACCATAATCAAGCGACCAACTTGATTATTCAACTGTGAATCAATTAATTTAGATTATAATAATATATATGTTTCTCATACATCTACATGTATATGTATATTATTTTCAAAGAATCTCAGTACCTTATGACTAGTTTTATTATGCTCGTACATATAAAACCAAACTCTTTTGTTTCATTAATAATAAATATTTTCATTACAAAAAGTAATTAGGAGAAAATTAAGTTATCAGTAAATACACGTGTTTCTAGGGCTGCATAACTCCAACAATCTCCCACTTGCCCTAAAGCAAGTTTGACATATCCCTCATTCCCTTCCCTGCTAAGTGACCCTCAAAACTCTTTTGAGACAACGTCTTCATAAATGGATTAACAAGTTCTTGCTCTTTGGGAATCTTTACCATATTCACCTCACCACGTTGTATTATCTCCCTTATGAGATGATACTTTCGCTCAATGTGTTTGATAGCTTTGTGATTCCAAGGTTCTTTAGAATTAGCCACAGCCCCACTATTGTCACAATACAGTGTAATGGATTTTTCTACCTCTGGTACTACCTCTAAATCATTTAGGAACTTGTGGAGCCAGACTGCTTCCTTTGTTACTTCATAAACAGTAACATACTCAGCCTCTATAGTCGAATCAGCAACACAAAATTGCTTGATACTCCTTTAGACTACGGCTCTACCTCGTAAAGTAAATATAGAACCAGAAGTTGATGTCCTTAAATCAACATCTAATTGGAAATCAGAATCTGTATATCCTGTCGGAATAAGATTACTTCCTGAGTAAACAAGCATTAAGTTCTTTGTCCTACAAAGATACTTAAGTATACACTTAACTGTAGTCCAATGCTCCATTTCTGGATTAGACTGAAATTTGCTTCCTAGTCCTACTAGTGTAAAGCATTGCATACATTAAACTTCAAACTGTCGAAGCATATAGAATGTTACGCATACGTTTAACCTACTCTTAGGTTTTAGATGCTTATTCCTTTGAAAGTTTGATTCCATGTCTAGTAGGTGTGAAACCCCTCTTAGAATCTTACATGATGAACTTACTGAGCATATTCTCAATGTAGGTTAATTAAGACAAGGCTATCTGTTTTTTCTTAAGATCCATTATAAGCTTGATCCCTAGAACATAGTTAGCCTCTCCCAAATCCTTCATTGAAAACTATTCATTTAGCCTTCCCTTAACTGTAGATAAAATTCCCACATCATTCCCAATGAGTAGAACGTCATCAATATATAAGATTAGGAAAATAACCTTGCCTTCTTGTATTCTTTTATAAACACAAGGCTCATCTAGGTCTTTTATGAATCCATAGGTTTTGATAGACTTATCAAACCTAATGTTCCAAGACCTAGATGCTTGCTTAAGTCCATAAATGGACCTTTGCAACTTGCATACCTTATGCTCATTACCTAGCTCAACAAAACCTTCTGGTCAGGCCATATAAATAGTCTCTTTAAGATCCCCATTAAGAAATGCGATCTTGATGTCCATTTTCCATATTTCATAATCGAAATAGGCTGCTATGGCCAAAAGAATCCTGATGGACTTAAGCATGGCAATTAGAGAAAAAATCTCCTCATAGTCTATACCCTCTTTTTAAGTATAACCCTTAGCTACCAATCTAGCTTTAAAGGTCTATACCTTTCCATCTAATCCTCTTTTTCTTTTGTAGATCCAGTTACACCCTATGGCTTTTATACCTGGTGGTAGATATACAAGGATCCAGACTTCATTTGTGTACATGGAATCTATTTTTGATTCCATCTCCTTGAGCCATTTTTCTACATCAACATCATTTATAGTCTGTGTATACATAATGGGATCCGTTTCTTCTTAGTCTAAGATGCAATTAAGCCTTCTCTTAGACCTAGATACCTATCTGGATGTCTCATAACCCTATTACTATGCCTAGGCACTACTTGATGTTCAGGTTGCTCTTCTGATTCAACTCTAGAATCCATTTCGACATCTTATTATATTATATCCATATCAACTTTTGAATTGGATGAAATAGCTAACTCCTTTAGTACTACTTCACTTCTTCCTTCATGATTTCTCAAAATCCTTCCTCTAAGAAGGTCGCATTTGTCAACACAAATACCTTCCTATCTTGAGGACTATAAAATTATTACCCTTGAGTACCCGTAGGATATCCTACAAATAAACATACTTCTGTTCTTCGTTCCATCTTTGTCAATTTAGTCTTTAGAACATGGGCTGGGCAGCGCCAAGTCCTCAAGTGCCACAATGTAGGCACTCGACCAGGCCACAACTCCCTAGGTGTTTTAGGCATCGATTTGTATGGAGCAAAGTTAAGAAGATATGTTGCCGTTTACATGATATATCCATAGAACGATTCTGGAAGGCTGGCATAGGACATCATAGATCTTACCATTTTTAATAGAGTCTTATTCCTCCTCTCAACTACACCATTATGTTGTGGTGTTTGAGGAGCTGACAAGTTGGAAACAATTCCATTGTCAATTAGAAATTACTGGAACTCTTTAGATAAGTACTCACCACCTCAATCCGATCAAAGTTATTTTAATGGCTTGCCTAGCTACTTCTCAACTTTGGCTATGAATTCTTTGAACTTTTCAAAGGATTCACTCTTTTTATGAATCAAATACAGATAACATGTCTTGAGTAATCATCTATAAAGGTTATGAAGTATTCATAACCTCCTCTAGCTTGTAAGTTCATGGGCCCACACACATCTGTATATACCAGGTCTAACGAAGATTTAGATCTGCTTCATTTAAAAGGAAATGAGGCCTTGGTCATTTTTCCTTTAATACAAGATTCACAGGTGGGTAATGGATCATTATCCTAGCCCATAAGGATCCCATCCTTTACTAACCTGTTAAGTATTTTGATATTGATATGACCTATTCTTAAGTGCTACAGATATTTTGAATTAATGCTAGAGTCATTGAAATTCTTCGTTTTATTAATTTTGTGGTATTTAGTAAGGCTTTCATAGGTTCTATAAAGAACAATCCTGTTTAATTATTGCATTACAAATAAAATCCTTATTCCCATATATTGAAACAACAATTTCAAAACATAAGGAATAACTAGACTTTATTAAACAAAAAATAGAAATCATGTTCCTTACAATCATTAGGATGTAGTAAACATCCTTTAAATATAACCTATAACTACTAGGAAAAAAATATAAGATAATAACTCCCAATGATTCTGTTGGACCCCACACCCCACCCGTAGGTGTTTGCAGGTTATACTGCGGCGTCAATGGTAAGAGGCGTGCAGTCAGATGCAACAAAACCTTGAGGTCTCGAG
>JANZXR010000004.1:8279402-8293339 GCA_027575705.1 Erythroxylum echinodendron
AATCTTAAAATATACATTTTAGCATTTGCTTATTATGGACCACAATCTTGATGAGTGGTGAACTCATATGTGTTTCATAATAATTCTTGATATGATCGGAATGGATTTTTACAAATTATTAATCCAGTGTCTGCATGTTGGAATTATTAATTGAAACATGTATCAGGGATCATTCACTCAAATAAAGAGTTTATAGTGATATCATCATTTCTAAATGTTTTATGGAGATTGGTGAATAAACTGGCACCAAGAGTTTGATGGACTAGCTACCCATCAAGTTTAAACACTAAGATGAGATCTTGTGTATTAATCACCATATAGAGTAAAACGGGAGATCTAGAAGGAAAAACTAATATAAGGGCAAAACGACAATTTTACCCTTTATTGTGTGGATGGCTATAATAACGTTCATAATAGGGTTCACAATTGGACATCTTATTTGAAATATGTGTTCTCATAATATTTAGTAATTCAAGAGTACAATTGATTGTCTTTAGCAGAATGACATTTAGTTAATAAGCTAGAATTAATTCTAATGAGATTAAATTAATTATGGGCTTATTGGAGCTTGAATTATCTAAGTCCAATAAGATTCCTCACTTGGCTTTAAGGAAGGTTTTCAAGCAAAGTAAGAAATATAAATGGAGGTTTTAAAGCCCATGATTGAATGTTGGGCTTGCACTAATTAATGGTTAATTAGAAGCCCAAATGAACATTTAGAAATGGGCTAGACATTGGTTTAATTTGATTAATTTGATTAATTAAATTAAAACTAAATTATTAAAGAAATGGAAGGTGCAATTTTAGTTTTATTAGGGCTGAATGTGCAGCTGCACATTTAGCATTGAATTGCCAAATAAAGATGGTATTTATCATGCTTTATCATCATTAAATGGAGTAATGATCTTACCATTAAATGGTTTAATATTTGTCTTTTAATGATAATGTAACCTTTTAGCATTCATTTGATTAAAGATAAAAGATGTGCATTTGATGGATCATCTTCCTTCTTTCATCACTAAAACCAAAATTAACATGTCATTTTAGGTTATTGGTCTTTTCATATATCCATCTTAAAACAAATGAGAAAAGTCTCATTTAATGGCTTCTTTATGTTTTGATTAAAAGAATGAAGTGATGCATTAGATGCTTTCTACCTTTTTCTTTCTTTTCATACATAACTGAAATTGACAGATGTAAGAAAGGTGTTCTTGCATTTTTTGGACTCTCTATCCTTTCTTGCATGTGTTGGCCAAAATTTGCATGAGAGGTGTCTCATCTTTGGCTTCTTTCTTCTAAGAAAAATCTCCTCCAAATACTGCTTCTCCTTTCCCACCAAAGGATCTTGTTTACTAAGCTGTCCAAGAAGAACAAGTGGTAGATCAGATTGGTTGAGGATACAACAACAAGGAGAGGATACATTGATAAAAGAAGGATTCAAAAGAAAGGCTAAAGCTAGGAGAGGATACAAGAAGAAGGAGAGGATAGCACAGCGAGGAGTTAAAGCTGTAGCAAAGCAGTCGGTAATATAATCTCCATCTTGTTCTTATGATAATTATTTTCAGTATACCTGTATGGCTTGGCATGTTGATTTGGTTATCTTGCTTCTATTGTGTTTGATTTCTAAAATTTTTTTTTGAAATCTACCGTTTTAGCCAAATTTTGCATGTTGTATTTTCGATCCAACAATTAGTATCAAAGCCATGTTTATTATGCGTGATTTCAGTTCCTATATGTGATGCATTTGGACATTATTTTTGTATGCTGCATATTTTTATTTGATAGAAATATATGTGGTGTATGTTTTTCTTTTTTGGTTGTCCATAGAATTTAAATTTACCATATAAGATATCTTCATTTGGTTTGTGGCAAAGAGGGTGGTCTATCATCCATGTTTCCTCCTTGGTTTCGTTTTTCTATTTATTTTGATTTTGTAATGTACAAATTGATGTAATGATGAAATTAAAGTAGTCATAGATTGAAGAAATGAATAGGTAATGGTTTCGATGTATCCTTTTGTGTATTGGCATAGTTTAGGTTTTATGAAAACCAAAATGCTAGAATTTTGTTTCAATGAATCAAGTTTCGGTTTTAATGTAAAAACAAGTGCTGGATTTTTGTTGCAATGAATCAAGTTTCGATTTTGATAAAAAGCAAAGTGCTGGCTTTTGTTTTAATGGAACAATTTTTGGTTTTAATGAAAACAAGTACCGTTTTTATTTTTTATGACAAAGATTCGAATTTATGAAAATCCAGTAATAATCTTCTTAGACTTGGATCTTCCGTTTCGAACTCTTCACTCACATGATATGACCAATTTAGTAAACTAAAAAAAATGTGTAATGGAATTTTATAAAAACGAATTTTGTTACTTTGAAAACAAAAAATCCAGCACTGGGTCAAAATTTCAAAATAATGTAGCCGTCCCGAAAGTCCATCCTATGAAACATCCCAAAATTCTAATAATCATATCTCTCAACTCCAATGTCCAAAAACTTCATACTATATATCATTAAAAAGCTAGAAACTTAATATAAAATTTCCAAGAAGGCAACTTCATCCAATTCAGCCTAAATCAATAGAGTATTTCCCTCGAAGCCAGAACACAAATTCGCATCCTTATGGAAAACTTGAAAAATGCAATGAACAAATTTGACATATCGTCAGCAAAACATAAATATACTTCATTAACATCAAAATATAAGAGTTTTTACGAAGCTTTAATGGGCATTTTCAGCCACAATACATCAATATCTCAAAATGCCCAAAATACAAAAAGATACATGAATAGTAATTTGCTCAAAATGCAACTAAAGCCTTGTGGTTATAAATCTAGCTTAAAACGCAAAAGATGCAAATTTTGAAGTGATGCCTCGATTCTCTTTCACTCGATCTCTTATTTGTCACCTGGAGATGGGATGGAATAGGGGGGGGGGGGGGTAAGCTTAAAGTTCGTGGGTAACAAGTTTATAATGAATAACAAGCAAAACCATTTAAAATGTTCATTGTCATAGAAAGTTCTTGTTGAATCATAAAATACAATGTTCTTAAATTTTCAACCAAAATTCATAATAAAACAAATAATGTATGCATCAATCTTGTGAACATATCATGAACACATAATTACATCATAATGGTTTGGGTTGGTCTAAAAACAGAACGTACTACACATTTCCCATAAGGGTCTTGTGTTGCCGTGAAAAGAATAGATTATCGCAATCCCATAAAATGGTTTTCCATAGCCATGAACTTATGAGAGACCATGAATGAGCTCCATGATATTAGCGGGCACGCAGGAGAAGCCTTTTTTCAAAATGCACTTGACATACTTAAGGGACCTAACCAAACCCACATAACATGTTTCATAACTTGTAAACATGTTTCCTAAATGGCACATTTTCAAGACATGTCTTTCATGAGCATGCAATATTTCATAGGCACTTCCATCATCTTTTCACAATTAAACAACCAAATTAAAATATCAACTATATTGCAATTTCTCAAATCATTCAAAAGCAACAAATTCCATAATTATACAGCAATGAAAAATCATTTTATTTTCTTGACTAAAAAGAAAACATAATGGCTCATTATCCAATTATAAACATGAAACCCACCTTGAAATCTTTGCTTAGGAATTGGCTTAAGGATTTCTTTCCTCTTACTTCCCTTGCCTCTCTTGATCCCCTTCTTGATTCCCTTCATAAAAGACAAAATTCCCATTCAATAGGAATTCAAATTTGAGAACCCATAAAGCACATTCACTAAATTTTGACTATAGATTGTTTAAGCCCATGTATTTCCTAAACTTCATGTATCAAAACCCTTTTATATATCCAAAGTATAAAAATCAAACTTACCTTGAATATTCACTAATTTATGAGATTATTGTCTCTAAAGAAAGCTCTTCCCATTCTCTTTCTTTTTCCCTTCTTGAGCAACCTCAAAGTCTCTCTTTAAGACTAAGAAAAGATGTAACCTAGCCAAAACTCTATTCTTTTCTCAACTTCACCGAAACCTCTCTTTCTCACTTTTGATTTTTGTATTTCACTTCTTCCTTCACTATTACACGTTTTTTCTTCTTCTCAAGCACAAAACAACACCTTTCCTTTCCTGTTTTATCCTTAATGAACGAGAAAAGTCCACCTCGCCCTTTTGTTAATGCCTTAGTGCTTCTAACCTTAAGTAAACTACTCAAAATACCCCTTTATGAATTTTTACCACCTTTAATTCAACTAACCCATGAAATAAATTCTACTAATTATAGACATAAATAAAAATAAAATAAATAAATAAATAAAATTAACTCCCAAAATTCACTTATCCAAGCCTCATTATTATCTAAATCATGCTTAACTAAAAAACAAAAAAACATTCGGGGGCTAGCATTTCTCCCCCTCTTAAAAGAATTTTGTCCTCGAAATTCTTACCTGAGTCATTGAAGAGGTATGGAAACCTCTCCTTCATGGCTTCCAAGGGCTCCCACGTGGCCTCTTCTACAAAATGGTTTCTACACAGGACTTTTACTAGTTGAACTGTCTTATTCTTGAGGACCATTCCTTAGTATCCAAGATCTCCACTGGAACCTCCTCATAACTCAGATCATCTCTTAACTGAACCTTAGTGGTCTGAATGATGTGAGAGGGATCTAATCTACATCTCCTCAATATGGAAACATAAAAGACATCGTGATTATGTGATAATTCTAATGGAATACCAACCTATAGGATAATGGTCCAATCCTCTCAAGAATTTCATAAGGACCCATATATCTTGGGCT
This sequence comes from Erythroxylum echinodendron, assembly GCA_027575705.1. Classification (NCBI taxonomy): domain Eukaryota; kingdom Viridiplantae; phylum Streptophyta; class Magnoliopsida; order Malpighiales; family Erythroxylaceae; genus Erythroxylum; species Erythroxylum echinodendron. Next base: position 8,284,183 of record JANZXR010000004.1, read on the forward strand.
TAACTTGCCCTTCTTAAAAAATCTCATGGCTCCTTTCCAAGGAGATGTCTTAAGGAAGACTTTCTCACCGACTTTGTACTCTATTTCCTTTCGGTATGCATCAATATAACTTTTCATTCTATCCTGAGCCGCTTTAAGCCTTTGTTTAACTAACTTCACCTTGTCAACTGTCATCTGAATCAATTCTGGTCCTATTAGCTTCCTTTCTCCTTCTTCGTCCCAGCATATAGGAGTTCTACATCTCCTCCAATATAGTACTTCATAAGGAGCCATCTGAATGGTTGAATGGTACGAATTATTATAAGCAAATTTGATCAATGGCAAATGCTCGTCCTAAGCTCCTTTGAAATCCATCACATATGCCCTGAGCATTCCCTCAAAGGTCTGAATGGTCCTCTCAGACTGACCATCTGTCTGAGGGTGAAAAGCAGTACTAAAACTCAACTTGGTTCCCAGAGCCTCTTGTAAGCTTCCCCAGAATCTCGAAGTAAACTGAAGATCTCTATCAGAAACTATAGAGTCAGGAATTCCATGTAATCTCACTATCTCATTAATATACTTCTTTGCTAGCACATGCAAAGAATCAGACTGTTAATTGCCAAAAAATGGGCTGACTTCGTCAAATGATCTACAATAACCCATATAGCATCATGCTTCCTATTGGTCTTGGGCAAACCCATCAGAAAATCTATAGTCAACTCTTGCCACTTCCACTCAGGAATGGGCGATGGCCTTAACTTGCCTGAAGGTGCCTGGTGTTCAGCCTTGACTTGTGGACACACTAGACACTTACTTATATATTCCGCTACATCATTCTTCATGCCTTTCCACCATAAATGCTATTTCAAGTCTCTGTATATCCTGGTGTTACCTGGCCACATGACATAAGGCGCATTGTGTGCCTTATCCAGTATCTCATCCTTCACCTCCTTGCCATTTGACATACAAAGCTTATTCCCTACAGTCATGAGTCCATCATCCCTCACTACCACTTCAGACTTCTTGCCATTCTAAATTTCTTCTCGGAGCTTCCTCAATTTTGAATCTTGTGCTTGTAACTCCCTAACCTTCTTTTTGAGTATCGGTCTCACTCTGAAGGTAGCAACAATACAATCAGGTTCCTCCTGCTTTAAACTTATCCTAAGCTTAGCCATCTCTTCCAATAACGACAGATAAACTATCTGAACATGAGCTATTATTGATTTCTTACTCAAGGCATTCGCTACGACATTTGCCTTACCTAGACAGTACTCAATCAACAAATCATAATCCTTAAACAACTCAATCCACCTTCTCTGTCTCAAATTTAGCTCTTTTTGACTAAATAAGTACTTGAGACTTTTATGGTCAGTAAAGATCCTTGTCTGAACCCCATATAGATAATGTCTCTAAATCTTTAAGGCAAAAATCACTGCTGCCAATTCCAAATCATGGGTCGGATAATTTAACTCATAAGCCTTTAGGTGCCATGAGGCATATGCTATTACCTAGTCTTCTTGCATCAATACGCAACCCAAACCCTTTCTTGAAGCATAACTATGCATTGTATAACCCTTATCTCCCATAGGCAAATTCAGAATTGGAGCACTTATCAATCTGTGCTTAAGCTCCTCAAAGCTCTTCTGGCACTCATCACTCCAGCAATCATAGAGAATCATTCCACAAACCTCTTATAGTAACTTGCCAGACCTAGAAAACTCCTCACTTCTATCACTATTTTGGGTTCATGCCACTTCACCACTACATCAATTTTTTTTTGGATCAACATGTACCCCATTATCAGAAATTACATGTCCAAGGAATACCACTTTATAGAGCCAAAATTCACATTTGCTGAATTTGGCATAAAGTTCCCTCTCCCGCAGTGTCTGCAGTACTATTCTGAGATGTTCCCTATGTTCTCTTTCATTCTTAGAGTACAGCAGAATGTCATCTATAAATAATATGACAAACTGATCTAGACACTCCTTGAAGACCCTATTCATAAGAGCCATGAATGCAGCTGGAGCATTGGTTAAACCAAAAGGCATAACTAGGAACTCGTAATGCCCATACTGTGTCATGAAGGCTGTCTTATTTACATCAAATTCTCTAATTCTGAGCTGATGATAGCCTGATCTGAGATCAACCTTGGAAAAGACCTTTGATCCCTGCAGCTAGTCAAACAGATCATCTATTCGTGGCAGAGGATACTTGTTTTTAATGGTCACTTTTTTGAGTCTTTGGTAATCAATACACATTTGCCATGTTCCATCCTTCTTCTTGACAAATAAAACATGCGCTCCCCAAAGTGACAAACTCAGCCTTATATACCCCTTTTCTAACAATTCCTCTAATTATTCCTTAAGCTCTTTCAGCTCAGCTGGAGCCATCCTATACGATGGTATGAAAATGGGTGCAGTTCTAGGAATCAAGTTGATGGCAAACTTGATTTTCCTCACTTGTGACAAACTAGGTAAGTCCTCTGGGAACAAATCAGGAAATTCCCTTACAACTGAAAACCTCCCTTCCTCCACATCGACCTCCAGAATGTGAGCCAAGAAGGCTTCACACCCCTTCTTTATTATCCTATCAGCTAGTAAAGCAGAAATAATTCTTGGTGATGGCGTTTTCTTGTCCCCTTTAAAAATCACACTTTCACCATTGCTCAGATCAAATTTTACCTCCTTAAGGCCACATTCCAACTTCACATGATATTTTTCCATAACATCCATTCCAAGTATAACATCTAAGCCTTTTAGGTCTAGAGGTAGTAAATCCACTACCAGTCTAGCACCATCAATGTAGAGCTCACAGCTTTTATATACTTGACTGATTACTACATTCCTCCCCAGAGGTGTACTAACAAACAAAGGACTATTCAAAGGCACTAAATTCACACCGTGTGGAATCATACTTATAGAAACAAAAGAATGCGTGGAACCAAAATCAATTAGTAAATAAATTGTTGAATCAAATAACTGGGCCATACCCATGACAACCTCTGGTGCTGCTGCTGCTTCCTCCCTTATCATGACAAACACTCTTGCCTATGCCTGACCCATTGGCCTTTTTGGAGGAATAGCCTTCTTTACAGCTTCAGAACTTCCCACTTCAGTGTTTGGCCAGGTTCCCACTATTTAGCTCTCCTTGGGGCTTGCAACCGTGACCCCTTATGCCTTGTTACTTGGGGACAGTCCCTGATCATACGTCCTTCTCTCCACATCGAAAGCATGCTCTCAGTAACTTAAAGCACTCTCCCCTGTGCAACTTCCCACAATGCTCACATTGATGGTTTATGTTCCTGGTCCTCTTCACCCTGTTATTGCCTCCTACTATTGATGCTTGTACTGACACTACCCTTGCTTGCTTAATCTTAGCAGAGGCACTACTCCCCACCTCAGTCTATGTGCGGGAGCTCTTCACACCCCTTTCAAGTATTGGAGCACTCACCTCCTTCCTGGAAGAATGATCTCGGTTCTTCCTCTTCCTACTCACCTCATACTTGATATTCTCCAGCTTCTCAGCCTGGAGTGTGGCATCTACCAACTGCTAGTAGTCATAGAAATTATGGATCAAGACTTTATCTTTGATCTCCAGATGGAGACCTCCCTCAAACTTATAGCATTTGTCTTCCTCATTCACCACAATGTTGGATGTATATTGGGAAAGCTGAGTGAACTTCAGTTCATACTCACTCACACTCATCTCCCTCTGTGTGAGATTCAGAAACTCCCTGGCCTTTTCTTGTACAAAAATACTAGAAAGGTACTTCTTTCTAAACACTTCTATAAAATCTCTCCATGACAATGCCGGAGGCATAACTTGACTGTGGGGCACTGATTCCCACCAATGAAGTGTGTCCCATTGCAACAAGCTAACTGCATAATCCAGCTTCTCTTCATCGGAGCACTTCATTTGAAGCAGGACTCTCTCAGCCCTCTTCAACCATGCTTTAGCCTCCTCTAAATTTGTAGTACCATTGAATTCTACAACCCTATACTTGCGGAGCTTATCAAACTGTCTGCTCCTCTCCAGTGGAGCTGGAATCGGCATTTGTGACCCTAGGCCTATGGCATAAGTGAAAGCTAAGGCAAAGGCTTCAAAGAATCATGGACCTAGAGGGTTTGCTTAAGGAATTGGAGGCAGAGGCAGTGACACTTCATGCTGCACCCTAGGTGCCTCTAAATTAGGAGCAAAGTGTGTCCCAGCATCTTCCGGGACATGGGATTCATCCATGCTCCCTTAGCAAGAGTGAGATCGAGTCATAGCTCCTCGATCTCTCTTTCAAGGTGGAATTTTCACTCCATCAATATAAAACCATTGAAAACCTTTAGCTCATGCAAAACAATTTTCAAAGCATGCAAAACAGTTCAAATCATATAAAACAATTTCAAATCATATGAAACAATTCAAAACAATGCAAGTAGTTCATTTAAACAATGCATGTACAATTCATGTCTCAACCTACCCATTTCGTGCTTAGGATACTCCTAAACTTGATCCTACACCAGGACCTCAACCTAGACGCTCTGATACCATAAGTGTAACATCCTATTACCTATAGGAAAGTTAGAATAGTAAATATGAGTGATGAATGAGAGCCTAGAAATGCAATTTCATGCTCATGCATAGTATGACATACGCATACACGTGAATAGTGAAGGTTTTGCACATGAAAATAATTGTACATGCATTCATGAATGATTCTGGGTATATTTAGACTGAGTTGTGATTTTTGATAAAATTGTGAATTTGGATTTTATTGAGTATTATGGAAAGTTGGAAAAAAGAAGAGAAGAAATCAAATGAAGATTTGGAGATAGTTGGATTGTAAAGATGAGAGTTAAATGGAGTTAGTCTCAAAGAAACTTAGTTAGAATTAGACCTTAGAAAAAGTGACATGTGTAAAGTTGCCTTTATTATTTTTCAGAAGTAAGTTTGAGTAATCTGAGAGTTAAAAGGGGGTTTGTACTTTTCTTAAGTTCTTCCCTGTTATCATCTTCTCCAAATTTCTTCTTATACACTAAGTTTTCCATCAAACTCTTTCTGAGAGTTAACTTGATTTTTCATATCCCTCACCGTTTCCTCTACTACTAAGTGCTTCTTCTGCCTTAAGAAAAAACTAGAAGTTGGTTAGTGTTCACAGGAGGTTACATATTGAAGCTTTTAAAGTCTTCAACAAGTAAGTAGCGAATGAAATTGTTAAAGTTGTGGATTCTTGCAATAAAGTTGATGAATTTATTGTTAGTGCATGATCATAGCATTTATGTATAATTATATTCCTGAACACTGTGTTAAGGGGATGAAAATTGAGGATATGTTGATATTTTAGTTTTGATGGATTATAGGGATCAGGTGTTGTGGAAATGGTTCTTGAAGTTGAAATAGCAATGAAATGATGTATAGGATTAGTGTAGAGAGTTAGAAATGGAAAGGTGATATGCTCTATTTCTTCACTGAGCATGTATGAATATATAGGTTTTTATATGAGAGTTGATGAAGACTTAGAGATGTTTAAGAAAATGGTTTTTGAGTTGAGGAGTTTAGATAGTATCGTCTGTGATGACATCACATCGTCTGTGATGACATCATATCTTCTTAAGTTGACTTTCTGCTTCTTCTGTTGTTAACTGAAACATCTCCTTCTGTGTAGTATCATCTGTTCCATTTTTGACCCTTCAGATAATAGAATTTGTTTTCAAGGCATAAAAGTCGTAGATCTTGATGTCTTCTTTCAAACCATCTAAAGAACACCCTAATCCTATCTTTGTAGGGAAAGTTATGACAATTTTTCCAATTCATCTGTCTTTTTCAATTCGTCTACTTTTTTGTTTGGTTTCGTCTAATCTTATCGCCTATTCCATTTTTGACCCTTCAGACGATAAAATTTGTTTTCAAGGTCTTCATGAAAGTTGTGGATCTTGAAGTCTTCTTTCAAACCATCTATTGATTCTTCTATCTTTTGCGTCTATCTTCTACTTAGTCTATCTTCTACATCTATCTTCTACGTCTACCTTCTGCTACGTCTATCTTCTGCGTCTATCTTCTGCTTAGTCTATCTTCTGCGCCTATCTTTTGCTTAGTCTATCTTCTGCGTCTATCTTCTTCTTAGTCTATCTTCTGGGTCTATCTTCTGCTTAGTCTATCTTCTGCTTGGTCTATCTTTTGTGTCTATCTTCTGCTTAGTCTATCTTCTGCATCTATCTTCTGCTTAGTCTACCTTCTGCTTCTTCTACTTTCTGCTTAGTCTACTTTCTACTTCGTCTACTTTTTACTTATATGACCATACTTTTTCTCTAGATCTCCAAATGATCTGATTCTTAAACCAATAGATTCCTAACACAGTGTTCTATCCCTTCATAAACTTTTGTAGCTTTCTAAATTGAATTGAGAATTATTGATCAAATCAAAGTGTGAAATCTGTTGGAACAGTGAAATAGGATTTTTTTCCTGAACACCCTTTGGTATTTTGGTTATATCTGGATCTATAGGATTCCAAATGAGACCTCAAGAAGTATAATTTTGATTCTTTCTCTAAGATATTGAATTTCTGGATGGAAGTTATACATAGTACCCTATTTTTGGTTGTGAACAACCCGATAATTTTTGAGGTATATATTCCAAATTTCTGAACCAAATTGAGTGATTTTGGTGTCAATGGAAAGATAAGAAATAGAGGAACACTTTTCTAGGAGATAGTATGACCAAATTACAATAGTTTCGCTTGCAAATTGAATGTGAACAGCAAACCTGAAAGTCTGACTTGAAAAAAAATCTGAAGTGAGTCAATAAGAAATGAATTTAGGTTCTAATGGTCTTAGTGAGGCATAAACCTAAGTATAAATTGTACTTAGATGAGAGTTGATATGAAAATGATTTTTTAAATGAAATTGATGAGAAGATACCCGGGGCTGTCATGAACATGCATTGTGCATAATTCATTTCATACATGTGTATTATTAAACACTCATAATTTTGCAAATTGTGATATATATGTATGGTGTTTGATATAGAGGAGCAATTGGAATGTCAACCTCCAGATGTTGCCAGAACTTTTAGGCATTAGCTTCAGGAACAACTTGTGAGTGACCTAGATGATCTCACTTATTTACTTGTTTGTTTAAATTCTGTTTTGAAATGATTAAATTAATGTGGCTTGATTGTTGATTTCAGATAATGAAGGTTCAATGACTGTGATATTGGACTGAGATATTGAAGTGCTACTTGTATGTAAATATGCTAAACTATGTGCTTCATAATATGATTGATTGTGAAAGATGCATTCCATACATGAATGTACAATCAGATAATGGCAGTTATGACCAGAGTAGCCACCGATCAGAGCTTAATGCTCAAAGTGTGCAAAAGAGCCTCAAACTCAGAAATTGATTAAGAGCCTAAGGCTCACTATGTAAAATGAGCCCTATATCCTAATCAGATAAGGGACAGTTATCAATGATTCTGGTATCCAAAAAATAGATACGGGACAGTTTAGACACTCGTTCACAACAACATAATAGTTGGAAAAAGAGTCTCATGAGCATCTCATGTGCATCTGCTTAACTATGTTCAATTGATTGAAAATGCAATTTGCTTATACTTAAGTAAATATGTGATATTAATGTTCAGTACAATTTAGTGAAGTATGTGTTATGTGAAATGTTGTGTTGCATGAATTGAGTGAACCATCGACGATGGTTATCTCATTGAGTTCGCAAAACTCACCAAAATTGCAACGTTGTCTTTTCAGGACCGAGAGATGACTTTAGCTACTGAGAGGCTCTACCAACCGTGTAGATTATGATTTGGTAAGAGAAGTCATGGCTCAAAGGTCGGTCAATTGGGATTTTTGGACATATTAGATAGACTTTGTATAATTTCCTCTTTCATGTAGTACTTTTGTACTAGGCTTTGATGATATACATATAGTAAGTATTGAAAGATACAATGTAGAATTTTGGTTTTGTGAAATGAAACAAGGAAAAAGTTGGTTTTAAATTATTGTGATTTTCTTATGATGCTTTATAAGTGAGAAATGATATGATGCCTTGTGAAGTGACTATAGCGATCGAACGTGGCTCACCCTTATTGTAGGATATATACCGAAATGACCTCTGAGCATCCCGATGTGTACTCTACGGTAAGGGGCACTACATTTAGGTGGTATCAGAGCATGGTTGGAATTTTTTGGGACATGTAGAAATGTTAAGCATGAAATATCATGAGAAATGCAGAAAATGATTGAAATTATTTTTTGTTATAGGTCATCCGCTCTAGGTGATCAAATGATCAACCAGTTGACCAAAGATCGGTAGGAGCCAGTAGGGAGTCTTGGGTACCTCAATCTGAGGAGATGCCTCCTAGAGTATGATAGGCTGCGAAAGCAGGGACCTGTGGACTTCTATGGCAGCACAGACCCTGCTGAAGCTGAAGGATGGTTGGAAAGGACTAAGAAGGTTTTTGATCAGATGGACTGCGAGTCAGATGAGAGGTTCGACTACGCATTATACTTACTGAAGGGTCTAGCTTACTAGTGGTGGAAGACTATCTCAGGTAGTACTACCAGGCCTTGCCAATTAAAGTGGTAAGACTTTTTGAGAGTCGTCAAAGATAATTACATACCCAAGATCTATTTAGACATGAAGATGAAGGAGTTTTTGGAATTGAAGCGGGGTGGGATGTCTGTGGCTAAATATGAGATCTGGTTTAATAAATTGATGGGTTATGCTGCAGCTCTGATCCTTACAGAAGAAGACAAATGTAGGAGGTTTGAGGATGGACTCAAGATGGAGATCAGAATAAGGTTGGCACTTTCAAATTTGGGTACTTTCATTGAGTTAAGAGCTGCATCAATTAGAATTGAGCATATATTGAAAGAAAGACAAATAAAGACTGGGCAAGTGTCCAGAGGGAAGACGCATAGTGAGAGTTAGGGCAGTTCTGGCAAGGGCTTCAGTAAGCGCCAGAATAGAACATTCAGACCACCAGGTGGATCCAGGCAGTCAGGATCTGGGCAAAGGGGTAGATCTTCACGGACTGGCAGTGGAAAGGGTGAAGTACAGAGTCAGTTTCCAGTATGTGAGCATTATGAGAGGAGACATAGTGGGGAGTGTTGGAGGGTAACTGGGGCTTGCCTCAGATGCGGCTCCTTTGACTACTGGATTAGAGATTGTCT
>JANZXR010000004.1:8293439-8312617 GCA_027575705.1 Erythroxylum echinodendron
ATGCCACCCTCGCGGGGCACGGATCCGGGTATCACTGTCGATATCGGATTCGGGGTCAGCGGGAGTGGGGTGTTACAGTTAAAGTGTTGACACGTGACCTCGGGTGTGCGGTAGGGCACAATTGGCTCCACTTCTGTGAGGACAACCACTGCTAAATTTCAAGTTAAGAACTCATGCTCCACATGCACTCTCTGCGGTTTTGTAGCCTTTGCCAAGTTACTTTTCCTTTTTTGCTTATGATTTATTAGTTAACGGCTATCATATGATCAAGGTTCGACGTATAACGACCCTGGTAAGGCTGAACATTTTGTACTGAAAGAACTAAGCAATAAAGTTGATTTTAGTCATCCAACCAAACCTTCACACATTGTATTAGCTAAACTCTTCCGCTTTTGGATTGTTGTTGGGATATGCAACCCAATTAGTAACTTTGGAGGGAGAAGACTTTCATTCCCAGCAACAAGCCAACATGTACACAAGAAATTCCCTAGAAAAATAGAAAATAATCTCTCTAGAGCCTTGTGTCTGTTTGTGGAATCAACATTTACAAACTTCCTAGTCCTAGACAACTTAATTACTTACCAGCGAGACATCCTCACTTGTACGAAGGTGATCCAAATCATCCAAAGTCCAAACACATCTTTAAAAAAAATGACAAAATGACCCACAAATCTGGTATGACTTTTCACCAAAAACTAAGATTATGTATAGCCAAAAAATACTAAGGTTCAGGGTCTGGTTGGGGCTTCGATGCATCCTCCTGACATGCAATTTAAACCGTCTAAGACTATTTATGAAACTTATCCTCGTGCTTATCTACCTTAACATACTAAAGTCAATCTAAATATTAGTGATGTTGACTCTATAGGCGAAGTAACGAAGTAACTTGCGGTCTAATTACTATATTATCACATCACAACAACATAGTGAATATCTAATTTTAAATTGCTCAATTTTTTGGTTTTTTAATTTAGTATTTAAATTTTAAAAATTTTCAATTAAGTGACTAATCTTTTAAAATATTAACAATTTAGTTCAAAATGTTAGCTTTTGTTAATGTGGTTAATAAATAGACATCACGTGATATTTAGTAGACATGTCATATTATTAAAATAAACCTCTTAAAGTGAATTGTTAATATTTTAAAAAGTTTTGGTTGCCCAATTGAAAATTTTAAAACGCTTAGAAAATGAATTGAAAAATTTTTTAAAAGTCCCCCACCATTCCCCGTTATAATGTGGTTGGACTATTAACTTGAATGAGTTATGGGTGGTTGTAAATGGTAAATTTTTGCTTTTTAATGAATCAATTTTTACTTTTTTGGAGTAGAAAGGAGAGGATAATAATGTCTAAAAAGCATGCTAATTTTGGGGCAATAGAATAAGAGATCATACTAGTAATGATTTCCTGATTCTTGCAAGTTTTTAATTTAAAGTAGAGGTAAGTTAGAAATCTATATATAACTCATATTGCTTCAAAAAAGATCTTAAATAGTGGATTGTAAGTGACATGATAATTTGCAAGTTACTATGATAATTATAAGTGATGAGTATGATTATAATTATAGCAAATTATGATAAGTGCATGTTTGGTTAAGCTTTTGGAGGGTGAATAAGCACTTGCTATCACAAAAACTTTTTTTAAGAAAATTGAATGTTTGGCTGAAAAATAAAAAATTGCTTTTTTAGTAGATATAGCTTTTTTGGCAGCTAAAATACAGTTTTTTAAGAATCTCAAATTTGGAGCTTGTCAAAAAATCACTTTTTCAAGTAGATTTTTCAGATCAATTAATGAACCTATTTTTTAGTCCCTTTTACCCTTATGTTTTACATATAATTCTCATAATACTCACAAACACATCTTCACGTTTATTTTGAGGTTTATATAATATTATTTGACTTTTTATATGTTTTAATATTTATTTTTGATATTAGTTTTACTTATATTACAATCCATACAAAAGATTTCATTAGATATATTTTCATTTATGTTTCATATGGTTTAAAATTATATAATAATTAATATATTGTACTTTGCATATTGTTTAATATATTTTAAATAATATTTATATGCATAAATAATTTTTTTATAAAATCAAATATTTTTAAAATTAAAAGTGCTTTTTATTTTTATGTTGCTAAACAGTCTATTGTATGAAGCTACTTAAAAAAATTATTTTTTAAATAACAGTCAAACAGTCAACTAGCTTTCTAGAAAAGCTCTTTTCGAAAAAGCTCTATTGATATAAGGTCATCCAAACAGGCATTAAGTCTAAATAGCAATCTCAATAACACCTAAAATGGTCTTTCTAAAAATGTCTAGGCAAAACTTTTAACGTAACAAACTTTTTTTAAAAAAACGAAAGCGAAGAATAGATTTCAACGTTATTATCATATAAAATTTGTTTTTTTCTTTGACAAAAGCCAAAATTGTAAGTTTATCTCAGATAATTTCCCTCAAATATTCCTATACAATTGATAGCCTGAAGAGGAGTCTAATTCATTTTGGGATAACACGCTTGCTTATGAAGCCCATTGTAAAGTTCTTAGTTATAATGTTTACTTTATATCCCAGCTAAGTCTTTAGAGGGAATAGAGTTTTATGAGTCTGCAAATGACTAATTAAGACGACAGTTCTATATTGATTCGAACTTTACATCCAATAGACTCAAGGATGCATGTAATTTATCTTTGTAATTGTAGATTAGCGGAGTTAAATGACAACAGTTTTGCAGTATCTCTTAAGCGTAGTTCTTTTCGTTCTATTGACTATTGTTCAGCAGTTACAAGGTCAAAATATAGTTGAGGATGCGATCTTCCCATCACTGGTTGCTCGAATTGATGAAGTTTCCTTTCTCTTAATTGTTTCCCCCTACACATAATATTGAGACACTCACTTCTATGATACATTTGCAGACATTCTTATTTTGGGTATTAAACTCAGCCTCAGTCCTAACGATCTCAAATAAATATATAAAACTGATGAGGATATGCTTAAACACAAACCCAAACGAACAAAAGATTTGGAAAATCTAAAGATAATGAATATGTTCTACGAAACCCTAACTAAACATCCAATATCTTTAAAGAAGCAACTATGCTAGATCAAAACCAGTGATTAGTCTCAATTGAGGGAGATTGAAAAGCATCCAGAGTATGCATCTAGTCTTCACATACTCTACAAGCCTGATTGTCAACACATTTGAAGAATCCATAGTTTAAAAAGAGAGAGAGAGAGAGAGAGAACCACTAATTAGCTGTTCATCTTATTACTGCCATCAAATTGGGTATTCCGACCAAAAGGAATCTATTTAACAGCAATTAAGAAACTTCCAATCTCATGCCAAGGAAAAATTACAACAGTTCACATTACTCTAACTAGAAGACACCAACAAACACAGAAATTCTTCATGTTATACAAGATCAAAAGGCAAAACCTAAAGAGAGGTTAAGAAGGAAAGTAATACTTGGTCATATTAAAGAAATCAGAAAGATAACCTTCTCAAAGTATGACAGGCGTTAATCAGATTAATTTGAGACTTTCTAGGCTCAATATAGATCTGAAAACGAATCATTGGCTCTAGCACTGGCAGAAGTCTTCAAAGGAACTGAGGATTTCGGTGGAGGTCCAGCTCTATAATTTGATGAGTCATCTTTCTCTTCGCTTTGGTTGGCCTTATTTTGGCTGCTGGCTTTCTCCCCCTCCACTTCTCTGTATTTGTGCAGGTACCTCTTCAATGGCTCAGCATAGTCATCAAACCCTAGACAGGCAAGAGCAAAGCAAATATCATCCCCATTAACAGTTTTTCGCTTCTCTTTATGACACTTGTCTGATGCTTCTCCTGTAACAAAACTTATAAACTCAGACACACATTCCTGCATAGTTTCTTTAGCTTCTTTAGAGATTTTAGCATTTGGAGGTAGAATCTGCTTCATGATTCTTCCAACATTAGCAATTGGAAGCAACCTGTCTTGTTCTCTGATGATGCCATTAGCATCCTCGACATCAGCTGAGCCACATCTCGTCTCTCCAAATTCGTACTTTTGGCACTGATCTCTATCTCTATTATTGCCAAGGTTGTCAACCATTGCTCAGTAACAAGTGGTAGAAGAAAATTCAGATATAGCCTGTTAAACACAGACACGTTGGCACGTTGCTTACTTAGTAGCTAACCCCCTGATTATATAGGAACCAACTATAGATACGGCAATAAGACAGTCTATGTGTATGTTCACCATATCAACAGATGCATGTTGATGGTATGCGACATGACGTGGCTCAAAGCAATGAAAAACTGGTCAGCTTTGTTGGGGAACACTATGGCGGGCAAGCTCCTTTGTGGTACGAGTTAGGCCTTTTTCTTAGTTTATTCTACTTTATTGTACACTAATCTCCTAGGCTTGGTGCGAGCGATTTCCGGCCCTAAGTCGTTTTAAGAAAATGACTCAAAACTTATCAATTATAGGCAACAAGGTCCCCACCACTCCCTTAATTAGGAGATAAGTTGGAACCAAGTATCTTAAATTATGTTGTTAATGACATGATGTGGTCAATAAATATGCACGTGTGCATCTACTTGTGTGTACATCGATGCAAACCAAGAGTTAAAAATAATGGATTCGTTGAACATTGCAAACCCTACTTGTGGGTTACCTACTTTGGCAATTAATTTGTACATGGATTATGTCACTTTTTACATATACAAATAATTTTCTCTTCTTACTTCTTTATGAGGTAAGAGTTTTGTATCTAGGTTTCAAAACCCATAAAAATTATATACATAAGTTTAAGAATTAAATTATATATGTAAGATTAAGAGTTATGAATCCTGTCATATCTATATTTGTCAGTTATTAATTGATTTATGTGTATAAAATAAATATTACCTTCATAACCTTTTTAAAAAGTATCGTACGATCATTTACATTATTAAATTACTAACACTCTGTAAATATAATTAATTTAAGAAATACAAATTATATCTTAATTGAAGCTCATGTGAAGAATCTTTTGGTAACATAAACATAAACATAAACATATACGTAAACATAGTGTGAATAGATTCGCTTACAAAAAATAATTAGAGATAATTATCTATAGATTGGGATTGTATTAATTGTATTATATATTTGATATTAGGTTAACTGTCAAAGTAGCATCTTGATTAGAAAAACTATGCCTAGATGCTCTATATTTTGTTGCATAACTTCACACTCTATTCACCTATATAATGACTAGATTAATTAGATATTTCACAACCGTTTTCTTGATTAAGAGAACAAAATTGAAAGAAAAAGTGTTTAAACCTATAAGAATAACAAAAATCACAGACATGCCCTCAAAACCAACCTTTCTCTTCATATACATACACCAAAAAATTCACCCTTTTCCGAAATATGAAAGAAAAAAATTGACTTCTAGGGCATAGAATAAATCAAATGCACTTTCGTAATATGTAAAAATTGAAGCAAACAATGTAGGAATACCTTCCGTACTTAAATTGAAACCCCTTGGCTGGAAATTGGGTGGTGAAAAAGAACCGAATGAGATGGAATTGTGTGAAACTCATCTACAACTCACATGCTAGATTGTATATAAATCAAACGCATCTTGATTTCCAGTCACCACCTTTTATATATATCAAACTCATCTTGATATCTGTTCAATATTTATCGCTAATCGGGAAAGTTGCTTATCAATTAGCCAGAGCTCGTAGCGTGAATGTACTGTTCAAAGAACATGATTTGTGGTCCATGCTTATTAAACATTTACTAAGCTAGTTACCACCATGATCACATGATGCATAAGGAAAGTAAAACAAGTTTAAGAACATACTTATGGGTTTCATGACCTCACTTTCATGACAATTCGGCACTTAAAGTTGCCGAAGGACTTGCTTAATTTTCTTTTTACATTGTCATAATATCCCTAACTTGACCTGGAATGGAAAGGAATTTAGGCTGTAGGGCTTGCTGTGGTTGTGACTAGTACAACTTTAATCATCAGTCTTGGACATTAGCGCTTAGAGAAATATAAATATCGTAGTTACTTAATTAACAAGTGGATGTAGGAATTAATCCCTGAAAGTGATTTGCAGAAACCTTAACAAAGTCAGAAATTCTGTATTTCTTCCTTTACAAGATTATTCCAACTTTTGATCATATTCCCTCCTACTCCTGCGCACTAGTGGGCATCTTAGCTGATGTGATCTGATTTTCTGCATCTTGAGCACTTTTACAAGACCAATCCTAGAAAGTCTACTCCTTAAGAAGTATAGAAACATCCCCCATTGTGTCTAGTTGCGGACTGTTTAGGGTGTTCTTTAGACCAACATAGTATGTTTAATTATTTTCCTGATTTTGGAATACAACTTTTTCTGTTCTTTATTTGTCCTTTATATGCTCCCATTCTTGGGATTTTAGTATTTGGTTAACTTTAGCATCTTCAATCCATAAACGTACATTTACTCTTTTATGTGCTTTTTTAATCGGAACTATAGTACTTACAGTTACACAAGTAACCAAAGCCAAGCTCACAACTGAGGCAAAAACACGGTAATTAAGGATACATAGGAGCGTAAAGAGTTCAGAATTTCACAGGGGCTTGCTCAGTGCTAATAATTACCTGCATAACATCAAATATTTGTAAATCTGGGGTTTACAGGATCTTACTTGACAGTTTTGATAAGGAAATTAAAAAATGTCTCATTAGAATTGACAATTGTTTTAATTATAATGTTCATAAAAAAGGGAAATAATTGTCTTCAATTTCATCTAGAATTTATGTAACACTTCAAATTTTGAAATTCATGAAATAAACCCTAAACTTGTATTATAAATTTGTTGTTGTCAAGTTATGTTAAACGATATCATATCTTTTCCTTTTCGATAGAATTAGCTTGAAACTTATTTATTGTTCTGTCTATAAGAATTTTTAAACTTTTAATTAAAATCTTGCACTACTTGCTATACATCATTGTATTTTGATCTTATTAATATTAAAATTTTAGGTTTGTTTATCTTTTTATATCTAAATAATATTTACTTTTCAAAATTTAAATTATCTACCATGTATTTTTCAACAATATGCTTAAAACTTTGAAAATATGCTCCATTCTAATTTTACGAAATATTTGTATGAATAGAGATGAAGTATTATGTACAATAGGCACCTCAATTATTTTTGTATAAATTCATAGATTTAAACAAATTTATAGAATTTGAATTCACATTACAACAAAAGGCACATTTAGCGACAAAATAAATGTCACAAAATAGTTGCCAATAATAATTCGCGATGATTTATATTTATCGTTAAAATCGTTACAAAATTTCTGTAGCAAAAAAAAACTATAAGCGATTTTTTCACCAAATCGTCACTAATATGTGTTTGCTAGGAATGGTTTTTATAGCAAAAAATATAGGCGACATTTTTCTAATCATCGCCAATAAGTTTTCACTACGCTTTATTTTCACCGCTAAAACTTATTAGCTATATTTCTGAAAACATAGTTAAAAGTTTTTAGTTACTTTTTTAGCTACAAAAAGTAAGCGTAGCGAAAAATTATTGGCAATGTTTTTAAAAACATAGCCAAATATTGTTAGCAATGTTTTAAAATTTTAAATACGCATTATAACTCAATGTTATATCATGTAGATTATAATTATAAGTGAGATATTTTATTGATATTATTGTATGTAATTTAGATTTTTTTTTCTATGATTTATTATGCAAAAACATAATAAAAACTTATTTAAAATTATAAGCATTGTATATAGAAATTAAAATATCATTAAGTATGATCATGTACAAGATGTTAATTACAATTTAAAAACTACTTATAATCAAAATAGAAACTTACAAATATGAGTTTGATGACTAATAGTCGTTTTCATCTTCACGACTTACATAATTCAGGCCAAGTAAATTTTTGACCAACTTTTCAAACTTGTCCAACCCTTTTTTCATTACATTTTAATTTAGTATAAAGCAACTGGTTGTCCTCTTCAAGACGTTGAACATATTGTGTTCTTGATAAGGATGAAGCAATAGGCTTTGGCCCAAAACCAATACCTTTGATGTAGCTGGATCCTGTTTCAAGCACCTTGTGGAAAATTTCATATACATTTGGCTCATTTTTGTCAAATATTGATGTTTGTAACAACTCCTATATCTTATTCTAAAATTTAAAAAACAAAATCAATATTCAGTTTAAAGATTATCAGTTAGTACTACATAAATAAATAGACTTAAAAATTAAATAAATTTTTATACTTGTATAATTATTATGCGCTTCTTTCGACATCCAACCTTCACCTTCCTTATAGTATGTCAATTTGTAGAGTGTGATCCTATCATACTGTTTTTCATGTAGTTCCTTCTAACTCTGTTTTATGAAAAAAAAAATACAAAACACAATAAATATTATTGTATTTACTGATGTAACTGTAACTTGTAAACAAAGAACTTACATATTCATTTTGCAGGACAATAAATGATTTAGAGTTTTGATTGTATTGAGCTTTCATTTTTCCTTTGTTAACTTTAGCTTTCTCACACTTTTCCTAAATAAAGAAAAGAAATAGTCATTAAATTGTGTAACAAGATTAATGGAAGCAAATGTGATGAGAAAGAAAACAAACCTTAATGTTGGCAGAGGCCCAATAATCACACATATTGCTCTAATTTTCTAGAGACATCCATTCAAGAACATGTCTCCTTACCTCCTCTTCCAAAGGAAAAGATTTGTAAAATTGATCTAGTTGATAACGATGATCCCTAGTCCTTTGTTTTAACAGTAAAGTCATATAGTTTGAAATATCAAGGTTGTCGATATTGACGATATTGAGCTTCATCTGTGAATAAGTAAAAGTGAAATTAATCTTTAAATAAGTAAAACAATATTACATATAATCAAATAAATTGAAAATTTACCGAAACTTTCTCCAAAGCATTCTATGGCAAGTTATCTTCCTTCAATCACTTCACATGCTTAAGACAAGGCAATTCAGTTCTAGCAATTACCCCAACTCACTATACAATTTAGCTAATTGAATCTTATCTACAGGATGGCCTTACGAGGTATCAATATTTACAGATAACTTGTTGTTCATTACAACATTAATTCGTTGTAAATCACAACTTTTAGTTATACCTCTACCTCTTTTTCTGAAATTGATATTGGAACCTGACAACAAAAGAATAATGATAAGAAACTATGCATTAAACATGTAAATTTATATTTGAGTATAAGTTTATTTGTATGTATTAAAGATAAATAAACCTATAGATCCCTCTGTACTAGTTGAAGCAAATGGAGGTTGTTGTTAATTGGGTTCATTGGTGGATGAAGTCAATTGTTATTATTAGCTAGGATTTGTTTGATCTAGTTATTGTGGGTGAGAAATAACCTCGATAATTGTCACCTTCTTCCCTTTGTTTCTACTAATGCCATTATATTAGATATCTATAACTCAAATATCAACAATCCGCAATAACATAACTCAAACATAAATAATTCGCGTTTAAGGAAAACATCAACAATATGCATAAACATAAGTCAAACATCAACAATCCACATAAATATAACTCAAACATTAACAACCTGCATAAATATAACTTAAACATCAAAATAGTAATAACATAACTCAAACATCAAAAATCTGCATAAACATAATTCAAACATCAACAATATGCATAAACATAACACAAACATCAATAATACAATTCAAACAAAATAAACAAAATTTTTTTATCTTCAATTATCATGATCAAGATCTTGAAAATCATCATCATTAATTACATTATGATTCGACTTTTTATCACTATTATATTAGGCCGAAGTGTCACCATTGTCATATAATTCATCCTTACTATAGCCTTTATCTCTTTCTACAACAAGATTGGCTTGTCCTTTATCCACTGGTACTATACTAAGATCAACATCTCTCCTATGGAATGATGATATATCTACATCTTCTATTTGTATGACTCCATCATTCAACTCCGATTAAATCTCTTGATATACTTTATCACCATCTTCAATTATTTGACCATTTTATACTAAAATCAAAGAGATTTCGATCTTGAAACTTTTGAATGACCTTCCAATTACAGCCTAATACCGTGTTATTAGGGGTAAAAACTTGCTTCATTTGACTTGCATGGACAAAAGGGATCATACCATGTCTTAATAACATTGATGCTAGTAATATTGCCATTCACTTTTGTGTCACCAAGATTAAACCATTTGCACTTAAATAGAATAATATCCTTGATGTAATACAACTCTATTATTTCTGAGACGATACTATAGAAATCAATAAAATCATCGTCATGACATCCCCCAATAACCACCCCATAATTTTGACTTCTAATTTGACTACCTCGATCTTGTAGGTGAAATCTAACTCTGTAACAATGCAACCTATATATTTTTTTCCACATACACTTGCCAAAGAATATAATGTTATTGTCGTCTCTTACATGTGACAGTTATGTAACCGTATGATCTATAAAACAAAATATAATTAGAAGTTAATCTGACATACAAATTCCTGTAAGTTCATAAAATTCTATTAATAACTTACTTGAGTTCTAAACCATGATGGGAACTTAATCTTATGTCTTTCTTCAACGTTAACAATCCATTTGCTTCAAATCTTTATTCTCTCTATTTAAAAAAAGTAAATAGAGATAAGGAAATATATAATGAACCACAAAATTTAAATATGAAATTTTGAATCAAAAGTAATATACGTACTCCATATATATATTGACTTCCTTGCAATTGTTTAAACTATACCAATGCCCAATTTCAAGTTCATCTTCAGTTAACTCCAGATATTTTATGGCACGAAGTGGCCTTAATTTTTAGGAGAAAACTAATAACCCACCGTCTTGATCAAAATCAAAGTTACATTCTTGTCTATTGAATCTTGTCTCCACGTCATTTAAGTACATCGAACAAAATGTCAAGCATTTATTTGCTATATAAGTATCTGTATTAGACCTTTCAGGTCAAGCTCTATTAAGTATATAATGCTTAAAAGAGCATGAAAACCTAAAAAAAAAATAAAACATTAACAATTGTTCCTAAGTAATAACTTTAGGAAAAAAAAGTGGAAGTTAATATAAATTACCTTTTAATATGAAACATCTATCGAAATTGAACTGGTCTAGAAAGTTTTGCCTCGTATAGAAAGTGAAATGTCAAATGCACCATATCATCAAAAAAATATGGGCCAGTTTACATAGAATCAAAGCTATGTCTTTTTCCAATTTTTGAAGTTCTTCTACTTTTAATGTCTTGCAACATAATTGCTTAAAACACTCATCCAATGGTCCTAAAGTTACAAATACATCCTTTAATAAACATTTATGTATTCCAACAGGAAGTAATCGTTGCAGAAGTACATGACAATCATAGCTTTTCAATTCTAGTACTACTTTTCCCTCTTTAACATTAACATAATGGGCTATATTAGATGCATACCCATTAGGAAACTTGATTGATTTAAGAAATTGACAAAAAACTTGCTTCTCCTTTTTTAACATGTTGTAACAAGTAAGTGGAAAGATGTATGACTCATCATCTCTTCTTTTCAAATGCAAATCTTTTCTTATATTCATATATTCCAAGTCTAACATAGCCTTAATTGTGTCTTTCATTTTTTCTATCAATTCCCATCAAAGCTCCTAAAATACTCTCATAAACATTTTTTTAATATGGATTATATCAAGATTACACCTCAATAACAATTTCCTCCAATATGGAAAATTGAAAGTTGTGCTTTTTTTTGTTCCAGTTAAGCTCAACAATACTTCGCTTTCACTTTCTATTACTTAAGTGTTTACTAGATGTAATGTCACTCAAAAGTGATAGTTGGTAACAACTATGTTCCGTATATCATATTTTACTTTGTGGCCTCATTTATAAGTTTGATGGTTATACATAGGACAAGCCATATACCCTTTAGTACTCCATCTAGATAAATTCTCATAACTAGTCCACAAAATAGCCGCATGCATTATAAATATCTCACCTTCTTCAACATCATAAGTTTCTAATCCAACCTCTCAGAGATGGTTTAAGTCATCAACTAGTGGTTGCATGTATACATCGATATCTTCACCAGGACCAATAGGTACTAGAATAAGTAAAGACAATAATACAAAAGGCTCCTTCATACACTTCCATAAAGGTAAATTTTATGACACTATAATTACCGACCACTTGTTGTAAGAAGTACTTATATTATCGAGTGGATTAAATCCATCTAAGGCTAATTCAAGTCGAACATTACGACAATCCTCTACAAACCATGGAAATTTTCCATCAAACTCTTTCCATGCCACCGAGTCTACTAGATAATGTATAATGTTATCATCAATGCATTTCTCTTTATGCATATGTAATTATGATTTGATACGGTATCTTTTCCTTTTCCCATCATCCACTTGCTACCTTGATATACCATAAATAGAACACTCTTCAAGACTTTACTGTCCTCCCAAAATATAACACAATCATACTTACATGCATGTATTGATATATATTATCATATAAGGTCTGTTAACAATTTCTTTGCTTCATAGTAAGATTTAGGCAACTTGTGTCCAATAGGTAATGCATCATTGAACAAATCAATTAATATATCAAAAGACTTGTTACTCCATTTATTATAGACCTTCAGATGCAACAACTTGACAACAAAAGATAGTTATGAGAATTTGGAGCACCCTGGATATAGCTCTTCTTGAGCAACTTTTACCGAAATTATCTTTTGTTATACTACCAATTATGTTAGGCAAACTAATTTCATTCATAATCTCCATATAATTCCGATAATCCTCTAACATCTTTTCAACATCACCATTGTCATTAATATCACAATCTTCCTTATCATTATTGTTACTATCATTAACACCTATATTAACAATTCTACTACAACTTGCTTCTGAACGTTCACCCTGATAAAGTTATAGAGTATAAAATTTATCTATGCCTTGAATTAGCAAGTGATTATATATCACATCTTGATTTTGAATGTTTGACATTTAAGCAATCTATACATAGACAACGAATACAATATTCAACACTCAGTTAATCTTTTACAAATTGTATGAAACTCTTAACTCCTAAGTATTTAGTGGACTATTTCTAATGGGACATCCAACTTTTTTCCATCTAGTTATAAAATTAAAAGTGATAACTAAATTACTAAATCTAATCAGTACAACTTCATAAACTAAGTTTGAATTCAAATAAGCACTATGGTATGTGACATTATTACACCACGTGAATCGAGAAAGGATCTTCTCGCTGTAACTTCTAGGCTCGTGGAATATTTCAATGATAAGCCTCATGGGAGATGTATTATGGATTTCCAGCCTATATACCATCCTAAGGGTTTATTGTGCCTCAGATCATCCATAATTATACGTAAATTTCTAGTGTTAATACTTCTCGATTAATCACTACAAGTTCATAAATTAAGTTTGAATTCAAACAAACACTATAGTACGTGGCATTGTTACACCATATGAATTGAGAAAGGGTCTTCTCACTGTGACTATCAAGCTTGTGGAATATTTCACTAATAAGCCTCATGGGAGCTTCATCATGAGTTTCTAACTTATATATCATCCTAGAGGTTTACTACTCCTCAGATCATCCATACATATATGTGAATTTATAATATTAATATTTCTTGATTAATCACAACAAGTTCACATACAAAACTCAGGCTCTCCTTTGATTCACACAAATTCTTCTCTATTCAAGTAGAAAATAAAAATTAAACAAAATTTTGACGACTTACTTGGACAGACAGAAAATCAAAGACGACAGATGACAAACGAGGAAAGTTAGTGAATATCTTATAAAATTGGCCCTAGTTTGAATCAATTAAACCATTAGAAGAAATGAAGAACCTTAAAACAAAAAACGTTTCGCACAAATTAAATTTAAATGTTCATCTAGGTTGATTATACAATTAACAATGCTTGAATGAGACTTGGTATGTATAGAATTAAGATAAGAAAAAAAATAAGACAATATATAAAGTAATATATGAAAGTAACATATATTACGTAATAATTTAATTTGCACAATTTAACTCATCCTTATAAATTTAACTCATCCTTATTGAATCTCTTGTTTAAGTTTTTGTACATAAAAGTTTAAGTAATGCTCCGACTCTCTCTATATTGAAAATATTTTTATGAAATGAGTTACTTAAATGTATTTGGAAACTTGATGGACAAGAATACAAATAGTAAATAAAAGAAACAAAACTTAAAGTTGAAGCTAAGACACCTCACCCACTAATATTGCAAAGATTAAGAACAAATTTTAAAGCAACAATTTCCATAGCTTCAAATTTATGGGATTCAGTACTAACAAACAAAATAATTCAAAAAAGTTCTATGAAAACCAAATAATTAAAAAAATCAAATAGTAATTAACCAATTCTCACCAATATCTAGTAAAATAATCCAACTGCTATGGTTTGTATCAAAAGATACAAACAAAAGCAAGACATTGATATGAAGACATATTCACTTTTGTTACTTGCTTGGAAACAATTCATTTATTAATATATGTTGACGCCCAAAATCATTGGAGGATTCATTAGAAGTCAAGTTTGCTTTTTCTTAACAACTATTTATAAGAAGAAGTATGCATTGAGAAATCAATTAAAAATGTAGTTAAAGGTCAAGAAGATAAATTAATGAAGTTAAAGAAGGTATTATATAAACTTTAAACAAGCGACAAGAGCTTGGAATAACTTAATCAATAATTACTTTTAAAAAATATTTTTATTATATGCTTACACCAATATACTCTTTATATTAAAAAAAGGTAAAGATGATTTATTATTTTTAATTTATATGGATGATCTTATCTTCACAAAAAAATCATTCAAAGATGTTTGAAGAGTTAAGAGATTCCATGAACCTAGAGTTTGGGATGAGTGACATGGAATTGATGTCTATTAACTTAGGAATGCAACTAAAGCAAATGGTAGGCGGAATTTCATAAATCAAGAAGGACATGGAAATCAAGTTCTTAATAACTTCAATATTTTAAACAATATACTGATTAACTGTAACATCCCATTATCCATGATCAGGGTTAGAACCCTATGATATTGTACACAAGAGTTTACTGAGAATTTAGAAGTACATTTCATACATATTCACGTGAATAACGTTGATACTCATTTAAATAATTGTACATGCATTCATTGACATTTTCGGATATAAGTGATTTTAATGTGATTAAAATGCGAATTGTGGATTCTTTGCCTTGAAAATTAAATTGGTGTGTATTAGAATTGATTTAGTATTTTTGGTGACATTTCAGAAATTTATAAAAATTTGAAGTATTTTGGAATAGGAAAAATGTGGAAATAAGAGACAAATGGAAGTGTGACATTTGGTAGCTTAAATGACAAACAAATGAAAGACATGCATTGGTGACATGTGTAATTACAATATTAAGACACCTAATAACTTAGGAATTTTGGTTGTGTAAGGAAATTCTTGCATGTTCTTCACTGAAACTCTCTCTCCTTGTTCATCCATCACTAAAACACCATACTCTTTCTTTTTTGTGTAATTGGCTTATGTATTGTTTGAATACTACATCCACGCTACACTTTGCACAAGCTGAATCACTTCAGCCCATTAGATTTTGACTTTCCTTGCTTTCTCTATCGAAATCTCATTCTCTCACCTTCTGGAATTTTTCTGAATCAGGTAAGTTATGCTTTAAGTTTTATGGGTAGCGTCAATGACATATTGATGATAAATTGGGATTGAGGATAATAATCAAGGAATTGAGTTTTGTTTATGTTAATGTGGGTGGTATTAATAATGATGTTCTGTTATAATGCTTGTGAAATGATGCATGTGTGAGTTGTTAGTAAGAAGCAATTTTGGTGATACAAGCAAAGTGAAAATATGCAGAAAGTGTGATAAAGGATTGTAAATTGGAGTTAAATGAAGATTAGTGAAGTACAGAAAATGTGATATAGAAAAGTATGGAAATAGGTTTTGTTTTTGGTTATGATCATTCATGAATTTTTGAATTGTGAATAGAGAATACTGAATTGAAATTGAGGTATAACTGAAGAAATCATCAACTTGAAATGATACAAAAATGATAGAATTTTAGCAATGAAGTGTACTGGAGTATGTTATACGGAGTGTTTTTACTAAACATGCATCTATATTTTAGCCATATCTTGATCTGTAGATATCCAAATCGAATGGATTTTGATTTAGATTAAACTAGAGACATATGGATATAATTTTCATGAAGGAATTGAATTTTAATTCTATCCTTAAGGGTTTTGAAATTTAACTTGAATTTGAGTTCTCGCATAGGCTGCAACACTACCCTTAATAAAAATTGTGTCCTCTTTTTATCGAATAAACTGCATTAATGTAGGCTGAATCAGATAAAGTTGTCTTCATAAAAGTTGTATCTTATTCTCTTATCTTTCTAATGTATAAAGTTTGTAATTTTTTGATATCATAATTGAGAGATATGAGTTTTACAAGTTTGAGTGTACATCAGGGGTGCACGAACATGCACCAGCACGATCGTGCACGCATCCTCCAAATATGGGAGTGCACAATCGTGCGCCAACCTTTCAAGCATAAGAATGCATGATCATGCACAAGCATGATCGTGCACTCATCCTTCAATTAT
The DNA here is from genome assembly GCA_027575705.1 of Erythroxylum echinodendron. Taxonomy (NCBI): domain Eukaryota; kingdom Viridiplantae; phylum Streptophyta; class Magnoliopsida; order Malpighiales; family Erythroxylaceae; genus Erythroxylum; species Erythroxylum echinodendron. The sequence goes on from JANZXR010000004.1 coordinate 8,310,163, forward strand.
GGAAGTGCACGGTTGTGCACAAGCACGATCGTGCACCAACCCTTCACACAATTGTGCACAGTCTACAATATTTTGGCTATAACTCATAGAATATTGAACCAAATTGAATGATTTTTGTTTCTTTTGAAACTTAAGACATAGAGAGCATTTGTTTAGAAGAAATTATTGTCTAAAAAGTCAGTTTCTAGGTCAAAATATCCATACAAGTTTGACCCAAAATTTGCTTGAGAAAATCTAGAAAAACGTGTAGGAAAAGTATCTTTGGCAGTGATTTTTCTTTATAAAAATGTTTTGATGGTGAAATGTTTAGACCTAATAATGCTAGGGTATTTCCATATGTGGTATTAAGGTTTAAATAAGAGTTTAAATGAATTTAGTTGATGTTAAATGAAAGGATTAAGGTGATTAAATTGTATTTTGGAGTAAAGAATTCTTGGAAGGTATTGTAAATTATTTATAGAGTGTATTAAAGAAACATACTTGACAATTTGTCACTGAACATGAATAATACATGATATATTTATAAATGTGCTTATTCATCTGAATGTGCAATGTAGTAATGTGAAAAAGTATGTGATTGCATATAGAAGAGCACATTGAGCGACCATTTCTAGACATTGCCGGGACTTTAAGGCAATAAACTAAAGGGAGCAATTGTGAGTAACATAAGATGGTCTCACCTTGATTGTTTGTTTGATTCTGAATTGAATTGATATGTGATGTATGTGTACTAATTTCCATACATAAAATTTCCAAGGCGTTTGATGCATGAATAACACATTGGAAGTGTTCCTTAAATGTGAATGTGATTGAATAAATGTTTTCTCAACTTCTATATTGAATGTCAGACCAAGTTCGATGACTAGTGTGAATGAGAAAGTGAATGTGAATGCATTGGAATGAATCTGATGATTGAATATGTGTAATGCATTTTATTCCATGAATGCATGAAATATAAAGGCAGTTATGACAGGAGTCGCCAGTGAAAAAGAGCTTAAAGCTCAGACATCTGTGGTAAGAGTCCATGGCTCAATATGTATAAAGAGCCCTGTATCACCAACTGATAAGGGACATTATGAATGAGCTCGGTATCCTCAACAGATAAGGGACAGTGAAAAAGATACTTAGTCACAATAACGTAACAAGAGTCTCATAAACATTGCATACACATATGATGATATGAATAAATTGAGCGATTGCAATGTCTTAAGAACTTTTCTTGTATGAAATATGTGAAAGCTTATCGATGAATATGTTTTGTATGATTGCAATGAAATCATGAATTGTGTGGGATTACTAAAATTTGATAATTGTGAACAAAGTGTTTATGATATTACTTGATGATAATCGATATGATGTGAATTATATGATAACATGAATTGTTGTGTTACACGGCAAGAGTGAACCATCAAGGATAGTTACTCAACTGAGTTCGCAAAACTCAACCAAATTGCAACATTCACATTTTCAGGTTCGAGAGAGCAACGACTTAGCTTCTAAGACTACTTAAAAGAGATTTTGTGCAACTTTTAAATAGAAGACATGGATCAAAGGTCGTTTAGCTAGGACTGAATGATTAGTTTTAATTTTTGTCAGTTCCTTATGTATGTAACATACTTTGTAGATAGAGTTGTAGACTCTGATAGGTTGATATTATATAAACATGGACGATGGATTAAATGCTAAATTATAAATTAAGGTTTATGAAATGAAATGAGGAAATTTTAGGATTTAAAACAATGCGTTAGTTATGATTTAATTATGATGCCATACAATGTAGTGAAAATGACATAGTTAGCACGTCATTTCTGTCGAGCATGTGCATGTTAGTCCGAGAGGTCTACGGACATATGTCAGATGGGAGTAGGGTGCTACATTAACATTCCTATCCAATATAGAATAAAGTTAACCAATTTTTTAAGGCATTAGAGAGTAGATCTAACATTATGTAAAAGTTTTTTAGAAAGTTAAACTACAATAGGTTGAATTGTTTTTCCTGCACATTATTTTCTATTATAAAACACCGTATTCTATTTTGAATTTGGCATGTGTTGAAAACGCCCAAACATATACCCATTATATAAAACAAAGACGTATTAATTGATTAACACTAGATCTATAATCATCTGTTAATTAGTTAGCAGTGGCAGAAGTGTAGAAAACCTTTTAAATGTTGTAAAGTTTAAATTATTAATCAGCTTTGTAACACCACATTACCCTAGGGCATGCACCGGGACGCCCGTAGGTCATTCCGATACGAATTCTAAGATAAGGGAGTGCTACGTGCGATCACTACAGAACTCCACATGGCATTATAACAATTTAAATAATTAAAGCTGTAACAGTAAATCACAAGATTTTTAAAAATCAAATTCTTACTCTTTTCATTACTCAAAAACAACAGTTTATATATCAAATGTACAGTCTGTACATACAGAAACCCTAATACAGATAC
>JANZXR010000004.1:8322264-8344361 GCA_027575705.1 Erythroxylum echinodendron
ATGTACAAACATTTACATGTGCAAAAATTCACTATTGGCTATTCATGTGCATATATGAATGCATGAATATGTCAAAATACTTTAAATAATCCTAACCCATTCTAAAATGACCAAAATACCCTTCCCATAAGTGAGGGGATGTTACAAGCTTAATATTAGGAAATGCTTTCATGACATAATTGTCAAAACACATTATTTATTTCTAAAAGAACTTTAGTCAAACATGTTATAGGTAGTAGTGAAACAAGATTCCTAACCTATGTCTAGTTTCAATCAACTCATTCTATATGTATTACCCTTCTCTGTGTATTCATTATTATGACTATACACATTTACCACATTAACATAACCACAACACACACGGACAGAACAAAAACACCAATGAATAAATACACCTAACGCTTAAATCCAATATCAGAAACACCCAAATACACCCAACACTTACCTCAACCAATGATTACACGGAGACGAAGAAGAAGAATTGAAGAAGACGAAGACAACATGGAAGAAAACCCACCAAGTCGCTGGAAGAAAATCCACCAAGTCAAACACGAAATGAGTAAAGGGGGCTTCAGCTGCAACACTTGAGTTTTTAAAAAATTGTGGTCATTTGTTTGTAATACAAATGACGTTATTTTCCTCTGATTAAACATGTTGAAGTCGAAGCCCCTTAACAACGATGTTTGTTGTTAAAAACAAACGATGTTGTTTTCCACTAATTTTAAACGTTGCAACTGAAGACCACAACGATGTCATTTGTGGTTCACCATTTAGCGATGAGCTCGCATAATCGTCTCTAAATGCATATATTTGGCGACGATTTTATCATATTTATGATAATTTTTTAATATCCCAAATTTTTATAATATATCATTTATATAAAATACTATATATTTTATATATAATAAATGTAGTTTTCTACTACAAATAAAATTTTCAAATCATATATTTTAAAGTTGATTAATAAAAATTATAAATTAATGTAATATAAATTAATTTTGTGTTTTTAGTTTTATAAATTACAAGAAATGACATTGTTGTTAACTAAATTTATTTTTAGTTTTACAATCATTGTCCATAATATAAAATTTGATTTGTTAAAAAATGATATTAATATGTAATATTCATTTCCATTTTTTACTATATTGCAATTATTTTTAATTATATTGCAGTAAATATAATTATATAAGGTAATTAGTATAATTTTATATGAATGCATACATAATAGTTGTAACCAGTATAATGATTTATGGATGTATAGATAATAGATAAATTTTCTCATACATTACTTAAGTAATATATTAGTCTATTTGAACATAATTATGGATTTATTATATATAAATTTGGTTTTGCTATAAAATAATTATATTCTATATAATTTCGGTGCCAAAGGTCAAGTCAAATGATAATGGGCCACCATTTGCCGACCATTATCTAAATCGTTTCCTAATAGTATATTTCTTCCAAATTAATAGAAAAACAACGTCGTTTTGCTTAACAATAAATGATGTTGTTTTCCAATAGGTTATTAACACAAAAACAAAGGTTTCTTCATTTTCGTGTTAGCCATCGTGTTTTCAAAGAAGCGTCATCTCTTTTATAGTCGTTGTCTCCTGTATTGTGGTTGTCACTAACAAACGAGTGTTGTGTCCTGTGTTGGTACTGATTTTCTTTTCTATTTTCAAGAACTCTAATTTTTTTATGCTTTGTTTTGCTACAAAATTTTGGAGTTTATGTCGGTTTTGTGTTCTTCTTATATTGTTCTAAAATTTGTTTATGCTTATGTTTGGAAGATAGTCAGTTGTCTTTCTTTGTTGGTTGTATATGAGTTGACGTTTTTTTCCCACCTTCAATACTTCTTTGAGAAAAGCCTACTAACTGTTTGATGAAAGGTTTGCAAGAGCATTTAACTTCTGGAAGGTTGTTTTTCACTTTTGAGGATGACCTTTTCTTTTTGTTGGTAGGATTTGTATGGTAAAGTTCCATTCAATTTTGGATCAGTTCATTCCACCCCTGAGAATTTATGGGATTTGATTACCAAAACAATTTAATTAAACATAATGAATTTTATGCTAAATTAACTTTTCAGAATTAAAATGTTAACATTAATTCATCGTGGAATGTCGATATGGTGATTAGTTTCCGATGGAAGAAACGAGCTCTGCTGAGAGGAATGTGGCAAAATTCTCCCTGATGAAGAACAAATAGATGAACAACAAATCTTCTTATCAAAATCTAATGATTAGTTACCTTTAATAGTCGATTTTCTTCTTCAAGGTTAGTATCACTCGAATTACCACTTTTTCTTAATTATCTATATCTCATTTTCTATTATGACGCTATCAAATGAAAGTTTGATTGTATATACTATATGATGTGTAAAACTTCCTCAAATCTTCAAGAGAACATAGATGAAAATGGAGTTGGTGGCAACGTCTCGATGGTCATCGCAGGATTAGGAAAATCAGTTGTTTTAAAACAATCGTCCATTCTAATTACTATGTCTGTTCAATCAAGTATGCACGTGTTCAAATTTAGATTCGTTATACTGTTTAACTTAATTAGTTATTTAAGTTCTATACTAATTGTTTTTTAGGTAAAAGGTATCGTTCAAGTGGTTCGTCTAATTCAGTGATCCATACTATATCTGAGGATTCGTTCACTATATCTTCTGCTAATTTAATTAAAGTCAAACAGTTGTTAGAAAAGGATGTCAATAACCTAACACCTAAGGGAAGATCTTTAACTATTTTAATTGATGCCTTCGAACACGCAAGGACCCTTTTTAAGAATCCAAATATAGGGAACTCTTTTTCCTTTTCTAGCGAGTCTCATATCACTTGGAATTCAAGAAAATAATTATTTCTTTTCCTTTTTGATGAAATTAGTGTGAAACTTTATTTAGTTTTTTGTTTATAAGAATTGTTGAACTTTTAATTAAAATTTTGTACTACTTACCTTATATCTTTATATTATATTTACCATATTTCAATATTTATATTTGTTATTATTTTATTGTTAATAAATATAAATGATTACGAATAGTAGTTAATTTAAACTTATTATATTTTGATCTTATGAATATTAAAATTTTAGGTATGTTTATCTGTTTATTTTCAAATAATATTTAATTTTCAAAATTTTAATTAATTACCTACCATGTATTTTTTCAACAATATGTTTAAAACTTTGAAAATATTTTGCAATTTTTAGATGCTTAATTCTATTTTTATTAAATATTTGTACGAATAGGGGTATAGTATTATGTACAATAGGTATCATAACCAACAATTATTTGTGTATAAATTCATAAATTTAAACAAATTTATAGAGTTTGAATGCATTAGCTATTTAAACAAATTATAAAGAAGGCAAATGAAAAAATATGAAATATCATATAAATTTCAATTATAATTAACCTTAGTATTATTATCCATGCTAACCATTAAAATTTTATCTTTTTAACATTATTAATTTTAAGAATATTATCACAAAAAATTCCTCAAATTTTCCCTAAGAAATCCATAAGATTTAAAATCTTTAATATCAACTTTTGGCGACAATTTCTAACTTTTCGCTATGATTATGGGAATTGTCTGCAAAGGCTCAACATTAGTTGTGGAATTGTTAAACTGTTGGAAAAGGTCTCGCTTATTGCGACGATTCACATAAATCATCACAAAAAACATTCCTTAAGTAACGATTTTGTAAAATGTCGCTAAAAGCTATACTTTTGGCGACGGATTTGGAAATTATTGCCAAAGCTAACTTTTAGCGAAAATTTTCAAATTGTCGGCAAAAAACATAGCAAAAAGTCAGTATTTTTGTAGTGACATTAGCTATTTAAACAAATTTATAAAGAAGGCAAAAAAATAAAAAATCATATAAATGTTAATTATAATTAACCTTAAGATTATTAACCACATTAACAATTAAAATTTATCATTTTAAAATTAATAATTGTAAGAATACTATCACATAAAAATTCCCCTAAGAAATCATAAAATTTAAAATCTTTAATATCAACTTTTGACAACAATTTTTAAATTCGCAATCAAAAGTCTAACTTTTAAACACAATTATGAAAATCATCACTGAAGGCTCAACATTTAACAACAAAATTGTTAAACCATCGCAAAAAATTGCACCTTTTGCAATGATTTACCTAGAGCAATGACGCAGAAAGCTAGACTTTTGACGATAAATTTAGAAATCATCGCCAAAAGTTAACTTTTATCGACGATTTTCAAATTGCTGGCAAATAAAAACATACCTAAAAGTCAATTTTGATGTAAAAATAACAATTTTAATTGGACACGTTCAAATACTGATAAACAAGTGCGAGCTGATATATATTTGACAAATTCCAAATTTTGATCGCAAATTCCCAGTGCCCCCTGTAAGTGCTGAATGGTGCTTGATCGGCATGTAAGCAATACAAATAATTTGTTTACTCGATTATTTGAAACAATTTGTCCAAAACTTCGAATGTTGTTGGACTTGAAATCTAGGTCCTAAAGCTTGAAAATGATGCGCATATAAACTTTCAACTCAAGGACTAGGTCCTAAAGCTTGAAAATGATACCCATATAAACTTTCAACTCAAGGACAGATCCTGAGCTGAGGTTTCGAAGTCCAGTTGCTTAGCTTAGTTTTAGGGTCAAGTCTTTTCTACGTTAGAAAAGGTGACTATGTTGGCCCAATAAAGCAGGCTTGGGTTTCTCCTCATTTGTAAGCAAGTATTACTTAATAAGGACACCCTAATCTTTTCTTAATTATCCGCAGGTGATGACACAGTGGCACTGTATGCTTACATGTAATTTGGATGAGCAATAGTCAAAATACTGGAAAAGCCATAGAAAATTAAAGCGATGGCTTCCATTTCCTTTTCACTACAAGTAGAGCTTTGGGTTTGTTCGACAAGTTATCTAATTTTGACTTGCTGACTCCCTTTAATTAATCTGATTTGAAGCTGCTGTTGCTTAGTGGTCCCCCGTGGAGATTCTCGAAATGCTTCTAAATACTTGAAGTAACTTGTCAAATGTGTTAAATTTTCAATAACTACTTGTATCGAATTAAAACTTGTATAATATGTATTTTAGAATTTATTTTTAATATAAACAAAGCCAATGATTACAATTTATTAATATTAAAAGAAATATAATAAAAAAAGTTAAGAAAATGATACTTAAATTTAAATTTTTATAGTATTTTTGGAAAATTTAACATAATTCTATATATTCCTAATAAAAAATTTTAAAAGTGATAAATTTTTTAGCTGTTATTAAATTTGAGAACTATTTAGATTTTTTTATAATAAAAGATTCACAGTTATTTTTATACATAATAAATATTATGTGATGAATTGGAAATCTAAGTGACATGTTCACTAAAGAACGGACCACTATCGGAGGATTTTAATAAGGGTTTTCGGTTTTTTTTTTTAATTTTAGTTTTTAATTTATTTTTTAAATAAAAACAAAATTATGTTTGAATGTTAATGTCTAATAATTAAATATTATATAAATTTAAATATTAATTTTTTAAATAAATAAATCTTATTTTAATCTCTTTTATTAAAAATTATAGTTAAAACTATTATAATTATTAAATTAAATAATAAATTAAGTCAATTACAATTCTTATTAATAATTAATATTAGACAATTAGCCTTAATAATTTTCGATAGTAAGTCCTCTGAAGAATGTTACGATGAAGATGTTAAACATTAGAAATCGGCAGCTCAACAAGCATTGGCGAAATGATCAAATTTAAGAAATAAGTTAATAAGTTGATAAAAAACTAAAAATTCTTTTTAGAAACTAAAAAATTAGCAGAACTTTAATTAAGATGACGAAAATTGAAGATATAAGCAGCCTTGAAAAAAAAAATCAACTTACCTGTATTTATTAGATTATTATTCTCATCACCGAAAGAAAAAAAGTTGAGCTTAGCGGTAGCTTTGGATGGACAGCAAAACGGTCAACTGTCACAACTCACAACCCTAGATTGTTTCTGGTGGAATGAGCCTACATTTATAATAACTAAATTACAATCAGGACCATCCAATCCATTCCATCAAGATATTCACTTTTAATTTCTTGTGATGTATATAATATTAAAACGAAAAGCTTGGTGCTTAGAGTTAGAGTTGGAAAAATAAAAAGCTTAGCACCACGTTAGCGTCGGGACATTTATCATGCATTTTTAATTACGTGTTGAAATTTCTTTACGTGTTCAAACTTTAATAAAGCTCACATTTTTCTGTAAGCAATTGGAAGATATAAATACTCTTTTTGTATTTTGAATAATTTTTCAAAATAATTAGACGCAAATCCTAGGAAGTTAGTGAAGAAAGACCAAAAGGTCCAATGAAGGGCGAGGAGAGAACAGGCAGAAACCAAGTAAAAGCATGTACCTTTTAGTAATTTATGAGTTGAAAGACCCGTCCACTTTCATTAAATAAATATAAATCGAACCGAATAACAAATAGCAAATAACAATCTCTCTTTTTTAGTTGTTATTCGTTCGTCTCCTGTCTGCCTTAGGCTCCCTGCTAGTCCTCGGCAATTCAACCCGTCGTATCCATGAAACTGCTGCTCTCTGTTTCCAGTTCAAAGTAAGAATCTTGTTTGCCTTGTATCTTCCATTTTCTTTCACATATTCTCTCTTTTGTTTCGTTTTTTCTTTTATCAGTTTATTGCTATATTGTTACTTTCACCAAAAAAAAAAAAAGAGAAAGAGGTTTATAGAAAGAAGTTGACAATCGAGGGGTAATAGACGCGTCATGAGGAACACAAATTTTTGCAGATTCTGTCTTCTACGTGGGTTTTAACGTCAAGTATTTCTGCGGAGGTTGGTAAATATATATATATTTCTTTTGATTCATTAACTCGTTTTGAACTTTCTTTGTCAAGTGTTTTTTCGTCAAGGTTTTGTCCACTCTGTATTTCCTAAAGTTAAGAACAATCGTTTTCTATTTTTTATTTTTACTTCTCGAGTATAATGGGGTCTCTGAGAATTGTTGCTCAGCAATGGAAAGTTCGTTTCTTCCACTTAATGCTGATTCCGTGGATGTGATTTTATGGTGCTTTCCATACGAAGCGTTGCATTACTTTTGGGTTCGTTTGATTTTCATTCTCTTACTTGCTTTTATGATGTAGAATCGATAAATAATCACGTATTTCACCTACGTTTCTCTGTATTGGGCGATGGTGACGATGAGTTTCTTACTTTTCCTTCTTTTTTTTTTTCTTATTCTTCTCTGGATTGCATTTTCCTGGATATGCATTTTGGTCCTTGTTTTGCCGACAATGTCAGATAAGATGGACGTTTATCATCAGTTAAACATTTCATTATCTTTCTTATGCTTAACTGAGAACTTCATTGTTTCCTACTTGTTTTGAATCGAGAATTATTATGAAACATACAAAATGAGTCAACTGGAATTGTGCGTAAACTCATTTGCCTTGGATACTAAGCTGTACTAATTGCAGTTTACTTTTGTATTGGCTTCATAACTCGATTTATGCTCAAAAAAGTTTCGGGTGCTTGTTAATGAAAGAAATTTTAGTCGTCTATGTCATGCCAGCAGTAAATAGCAAGGGATTGTTACTTGTTTCTTCTCTTCTTTCATGTATTGTTTATTTTATTTGTATTATGTTATATGTAACAACTCTGTTATGCCCGATAATAATATCTATATCCATCCACTATTAATTCCCTTCATGGTAACCAAGCAGAAGTAGTACTTTTGCCATTAGTCCTAGCAGGATAATCCGTCTCTTATTTCTTGTTTACATGGAGCTGTAGAAAAAATGTCATCAGTTAAACTAAATATTTTATTCTTAAGGGGTGCACTAAATGTGTTTTATTTAGCCATTTATACATACGGTGTTCTTATTAAGGCATTCATTGATTCCTTTTCAGGCAATCCTTTTAAATTTTCAACAACTCTGTTTAGTTCATATATAATAAAAAGGCTGTAAATTTTCAAGGTTATGGTTATCTTTTGCTTGGCACCAGTTTCATGTTTAATATACTATTTTTATTCCGATGTTCAATCAGGTACTACTCCCTTTGCTAAGTTTACATTTAACCCAGTGGCTTCCAGTTCACCTGATAAGGTGGAAGAAGACATACACTCTAAGGTGGTGAATAATGTTATGTTCAAAGGAAAAATAATCCTACTCATCCTGATTCCCTGAGTTCAATCCCTACTGCATTTTTCATCAGACTGTGTTTGGATAGCAACATGGAAGACATTCAAGATGGAAACACTGAGCAATCGCTTTCTCCAACTTCTTCTGACATGGGAGATACTGGAGACACACAGGTGGTTCCTCGTGTTGGAGATCAATACCAAGCAAATGTCCCTTGCCTTATTACAGAATATGATCCCCTACAGCTTAAAAATATGCCAGGAAACTCAATAGTGACATTTGATACTCACTGCTCTTTTGTGTTGGGATTACCTATTCCCCTTATGTGGTTAAAAGCTGAAATAAAAAACATCAATGGGACTGTTGAATCTGTTAACAGTGAAGAGAGCCAGGTTATTTCCAAAAATGAACGCCAGGAATTTGAAATTCAACCTATGGCTTTTTCATTAAACTGTGGAAATGATTTAGAGGATTCAAATCGTCAACTTGGAGCTGCAAGCACTAAGATGAAGGTTGACTTGATCTTCTCTGAAAATCCTGAAAGTAAAATTAATAAAGTAGATGGTGAATCCTGTCCTCTTCCAGGCATTGCAAGTGGATTTTGGACAGATCTTGAACGAGATAGTTTTCTCCTTGGATTGTTCATCTTTGGAAAGAATCTTATATCGGTGAAGAGATTTGTTGGGAGTAAAGGAATGGGTGACATTCTGGCCTTCTATTACGGTTGTTTCTACCGATCTGATGAATATCGTAGATGGTCAGAGTGTCGGAAGCTAAGGACCAGACGTAATGTACAGGGACAGAAGATATTTACAGGGTGGAGGCAACAGGAGTTATTATCACGTTTACTTTCTCATGTTTCACAAGAATGTCACCATATTTTACTTCAGGTATGACACATCAATGATGCTGTTGTTACAGGAACAGTTTAAATGATTGCTAAAATCAGAAAACTGATATATAACATGATTATCCATATATCATGTACATGATGCAAATATTCTTGGTTGTGTAGATAACCTTTGTCCTTTCTAATGCTAGTACACTTTGTTATCCTCTACCTCTACTTGCCAAGATTACAAATGTCTACAGTCAGTGTTCTCTGATGGTCCTTTTCATAATCTTTACTAAGTTACGACTCTAAACGGTACTAATTTGAAAATAAAATGCTCTAATTTGATGTTTAGATGATTGTACCTGAACAAAGGATAAAGCCTACTAGGCCTTAAATCTTGTTTCTCGCACCTAAAACCACAATGTCTATGTGCATGTTTGTTCAATTTTCATTTTATCTTGTAATGATTTTGTTTAGGAGTTTGTAAGAGTTTAGGTAAATCGTATGGGTATAGTGCTTATTACTAATAATTTTAGTTGCTTCCATCTCTTGAACTCACAAAGATCAACTAAGCTTCCTAGTTTGCATGCTTATGATGCATGAGGGTCCTATATGTCATGATTTTGGTATCGGATTATTTCCATTTATGCAAGGGTTAAGACCTCAACAGATTGAAGCAAACTTTGAAATAATTTGGATTATTAAGGTCTTTGGTATTCCTTTCCCTAAGTCTCCCCCCTTTTTCTTCACATGTATAATGTTGAACGAAGCAGTCGCTCTTCCTTCCTTTTCCTATGCTCTCATTCTCATCATCTATCTTAGGCAGTAAAATGGAATCGTGTTCATTTTGAGAATTTGATATGATAACATCCCTCTAAACTATGCTACTTTCTTTGTACAGGAAAGTTTACATCCCTGTAAACTATGCTACTTTCTTTGTACAGGAAAGTTTATTTTTTGAATTACATGTATTTCTGTATTCAATTTTCTATGTTCTGTATGACAGAGATTTGTGAGGATTTAGTCAAATATTGGTTCATGCATGACAGCTGCCTAGTTGTTTATTAGGCTTTGTAATTGATTGGTCTAGTGCCAGCCTTGTTGGTTCTTGGGATTTGTAGGCTAGTCTCTCATCTTGTGAGGATGATGAAAATTTTTCTTTAAATGAGGAGCTTGGAATCCTTAAATTTTAACCAGTCATTTATTCTCTTTTGAGAAGTTTTGCCCGCAAGGTGTCATATATTAAAATGTATTCAGTTTTCTTCATCCTTAATATTCATTCTTAATTCTTGATTCTGCTGACATTGGTTTTCTACTAGTAGAGTTGATAAGATAGACTAGATATTTGCCATATTCTCTTTGTAAATAACTATATTATCTTTTCCCTAAGGTTATGTTTCCTTCTGCATTTTCCACTTGCTAATCTCGTGTTAACATAATGAGGTTTTTCTTTTTCCTGCAAAAAAGACATAGAATCATTACAATTGTTCTCTTTGGAATTTTGGAAGTATGTTTTAACAATTGGCATAGTAGGTTTTATGGTTGCAACTTGCAACTTTTCTAGTCTGCCATTGGTAATAACAATTACCATGTCCTTGCATGCTTGAAACCTTGTGTACAACAGGTTTTCAGGTCATATGGAGAGGGGAAAATTGCATTTGAAGAATATATTTTTGCGCTTACACACGCAGTTGGCATCAATGTGCTTGTGGAAGCCATAGGAATTGGAAAAGGGAAGCAAGATCTCACCAGTGTTGCCATAGAGCCAAAATCCAATCATGTTATTTCTGTCCGTCATGAAATACCTATTGGCAAAGCTTGCTCATCTCTTACATCTGCAGACATTATTAAATTTTTGACAGGGGATTTTAGGTTAAGTAAGGCCCGATCTAGTGATCTCTTCTGGGAAGCTGTTTGGCCTCGACTTTTAGCAAGAGGGTGGCACTCTGAGCAGCCTAAAGATCAAGCCATTTCTGGTTCCAACTCCAAGTATTCCTTGGTTTTTCTTGTTCCTGGAGTTAAAAAATTTTCTAGGAGGAGATTGGTGAAGGGAAAGCACTATTTTGATTCAGTTAGTGATGTTTTGAATAAAGTGGCTTCAGATCCAGGACTTCTTGAGCTTCAAGTTGAATCTGCAAAAGGTGATCAAAATAAGGATGAATATGGATGGGACCCACCATCAAAAGAAAATCAAGATTGCTTGTCAAATAAGCGTCATTGTTACCTTCAGCCAAGAAACTTGAATTGTGATCGCAATGTCCAGAAGTTCACAATTGTAGACACCAGTTTGGCTTATGGAACCGAACAACCAAAGGTGAGAGAGCTGAGAAGTTTACCTGTTGGAGGTGGTGGTGCATCTTCTTCTTCTAGTATTTCAAGTGAATCAGAACAAGGCACATCTGAAGAGTCGGAGGAGGAAGCAATTGAAATGAAAACACAAAATCCTGCAGAGAACGAGATTGATAGAAAAGCTGTATGTGATTCATCAGATTGTGTAAACAGCATTAGAAATAGCAGTACACGCGATTCCTTGGATCCAACCACTGCAGCAGCTGAAAATCATGAAATTGACAGCTTGTGTCTACTGAATGACAAGCAGCCAAGGGAGACTATGGAGTACCAATTTAGCTGGAAGTTTAAGCCTGACCCCCCTAAGTATTTGGTCCCACTCAGAAAGCAATTGGGTTACATCGGTTGCAATATTGAACAGTCAAACAGCACAAATAAAAACGTTTCTGCAGACACAAAACTAAATGAAGATGAATCTCACTGCACATCAAATTCCCATACATACGAGGACATAATATGTCCAGCTCAAAATTCGTCATCTGCTACCTCATTGGCTAAAGGCAGTCCAGATAGGGATTGTGAAGCAGTTGTTGGTGAGGATTGCCGAGGTAGTGGAGTGCATACAGAAAAGCCTCAATCACCAAAATTGATTGACTTAAATGTTCCTCATATTTCATCAGATTTTGAAGATGAACCTATAATGAAAGAAATGATTCAAAACCATGACAGTTTGCATGAAAATGAGACTTGCTTGCCATCCAAAATGAACTGCCAATCTGACCCTGACTTGATGAAGTTATCTGACGCTATGGCTGCTCAATGGCATCCACCCGTTTTGAATAGCCGGAGGCAGAGTACCAGGAACCGGCCATTGACTACAAAAGCATTGGAAGCTATGGAACTAGGATTTTTCAATACAAAGAAGCGAAAATGTGGCAACTCACCGGCAAATAACAAACTGTCTATGTCTTCTAGACGAGTCCGTGAAAGAAATGCTTCCGGAGGAAATGCTAATGATGATGTTCAGAACAATGCTGAAGACTCGGGAGGTGGGGAGGTTTTGGATGGCTCCTATAATAACACCGACATGGTTGATGAGTCTTTGGTTTAACGGATGCTGGAGAGTCAATATGGACACCCAAAAGTTGAATTGCATCATATTGTTTCTTGTGTTCTGTCATTAGCTTGTAGACGTTTGGACGTCTAACTTCCTCCTAACCATACTAGAAGATCACCCAATCCCCTCTTCGGTTGTCCAAATCAGTGCAAAATTGAAGAAAAAGATGGGTGGTGAAAAATTCTGTAGCCACACAGTGGTCAGTGTGAGAAACAAACATGAGATGAAGCCTACTGGATGATGGAGGAACCCAGGTGCTTTCCAACCGAGCTTAACAAGTGTAGATGTCTGTCATTGGAGGTTTCACTTAGTAGCTTCACTGGAGAAGATTGTGTTTCGTATAAAATATGATAGCCGTTTGTATTATTTTGATGTAAATGAATATTGTTTAACATCTATGATTCTTGAAACTTGAGATGTAATAAACATGCGATTCATATGTTGACCGTGAAATGTATGGCAAAAAGCGGTTCAACAGTTTAAACGCAGAGTCGAGAAGATTAATGTGCTTGTTAAAGCTATGCTTCAATCTTTAACGCTTCGCAATATTGGACGTAACATAGATATGAAATAAATGTCCTTCAAGGTATTAGATGTGTTAAATCTGCCGGTTGATTAGGAGAAAGAATTAATGAATTTTATATACAAGAATAAGTCAGTAATATTTTGTTTTTTAAAGTTTCCTCCAAAATAAAAAATTACAAAAAAAGAACATAGCATAGAACCAAGCTTAAATTACAAAAATAAAATAGATATAGAAATATAAATCATAAAATATAAATAGAGTAGATAATTACAATATATAACTTTATGATATTCAGAATATAATTATATTCTTAATTTTTATTAGAATGAAATACTACTTGTCACACTTCTTCAAAACTTAAAAGCAATGCTAATGAGATCTAACAATAATTGGCCAAACTCATTATACTAGGTTCTTTTTTTAATATAATTATTATAATTAAAAGTTTATTTGTTTTTATTATGACTTAGCTTTGCCATTAATTTAGTATAATGGAAGAATCAGCGGTGATTTGATTGCCGTTAATCTTTATTTGCAATCTTCATGTCCAAAAGTTTCAGTTGAGGGATTTTGAAACCACATAACACTTGGACGTTAGATGTTATTGTCAAACTAATTGTGGCCAGAGTAGGACCTGTTCATCCTCTATTTTAGCATCAAGTTGAAATCTTGGCGGCCCGACGAGTGTTTTAAGTTCTTGACAGTCCGCAAACAAAACCATATGCTCACCAAAAAGCTATCTGCCATGCGGAATCTTTCTGGAATCTCTCAAAACATAACCCTTAAATGGACCGTGAGTTCACTCGCCACGTCAAAGATGGTGGATCGAATCACTTCCACATGAGTACGGAATTGGCAGATGGGTTCAGACCAAATTCTATGATCTCATTCTAAAAAGTTGCACGTTTTGTTTAACTACAGCCTTTGACTGCATGGGTTCATCATTAATGTCGAATCGTTAATCATACATGACCTCATTCTAGCCTTACCCTTCTTTTATCTTCAGATTTGAGTATCCTGCTTCAAAAGCAATGGAATTGATATTTGATAGATTATTAATTACTAATACGAATTGATTTACTAGCCTACTATGGACTCTTCGTAAGGTCTGCACTGATCGTAAGTTTTTATATTAATGGCTTTATGAAAAGTCTGGTGACTTGACAACCAAACTCAAATCGCATGCGACTTTTGTACCTATTGGTAAGCCATTATTGAGAGAGCTATGGCTTCCAATATTACTTTATGCGCCAGCGTTAAAGCAATATTGGAAACCATATTACCTATTGCTACGCAGAGAATCAACGAGAACTTGTATTTAAAGTAATATTGGAAACCATATTACGTATTGCTACGCAGAGAATTATTTTAGAGTAGAAAAAAGAAAGATGGTCTTCCACTGGAGCTGAATCAACCATGAATTTCGAAGAGCATCAACTTTCTTGTCAGATGGTTGTGCCTTACATCCGCTCCCAAAGACTACATCGGCACGGCATGTAGAAAAGAAGACAACATGAACAGGCAAAACGTGACGATGAGTTTGCAGACTACTATATATTTGCAGCTTTCCACGTATACACAATAATAGTAGTAACAAGTAAGTAGGAAAAGTAATTAAATACTCCAAAATCTTGTTTCCTTCTTCCTTGCCCAGTATTAAAAACTTGAAGGAAATTGATTTTTTCCTCCTGAAATCAAAGGCATTTAGATGATAACTTCATTTTTTTTATTGTGCCCGTGAGCTTGGGATTAGATGCTATACTTAATTATTGGGTACATTACTAAGATTAAATTAATTAAACAGTGGGACCCGACATGGAACAAATAGTCAAGAAAGTAGCAACCAATTGGCAAACGTCGTGATTACAAAAACAAAACTAAGGTAAGAATTTAACACAAAATTGACAAATTTCACACTTGATTGGTATCAAAATATGGTTAAACTAGCATCTTATTCATTTTCATTTCCTTTTCCTACTCGAAACGTACCTATATCCACAAGAATAGAAATTTCCAATTTGTCATTTTCTTAATCCAAACATCATTTTCATCGTGTTTGATTATTGAAGTTAGGGCTGTGGATGGTGAGGAATATAAACTGAGACCTGTCCTTTTGTGCATGTCTTCTATCAATAGGGTTTTTGCTTGTGTCAATTAGCGATTTAATCTTTATATTTGAGACCCAGATGCGGCTGCTTAGGTCGTCTTATTTTCAGTTTTATCATAATCTGAAATCATTAAATAATAGGAGAGAAGAAAGACGTAACCGTATATCTGTTCTTACATTGTTGCGCTCATAGATTGCATCGATACTGAGTTCCTCAACGACGATAACGAAGTTGTAATTTTGTCTTCATCAGTAGCTGTGATCGATAAGGAGCATTTAGGGTACCAAGCGGTCTAGAGAAGTTGACCAGAACTTCAGACCTTAGCCTGTGTTCCATATTCTAGTTTCTGTCTATTCGTTGTTTCCATCTTATAGCGTCTGGGATGTTAACATTTTTTTAAGACATTAATTTACTTGTTGGAAGCTCATGTTAATTTAGGTTGTCTCTTTCAGTATCATTAGAACAAGAATGTTAAGAAAAATAAATTATTATGTATATATAATAAGGAAGAAGTGATTTCCTTAACTTTAAGATATTTCGCCGTAATGTCTCAAAATGAATCCAACGGGACGGACGATTTTGGTGGGAAAAGAGAAGAATGATTACGAGGGCAATCAGCTTAAGACCATGAGAGCATTTCAGAGCTTTTTGCCGTTTATTCCTCCAGAGGATTTGAAACGACATGCTCTTTATTATTTTTGTTCCTACCCACCTTCTAAAAGTTACGAGGAAAAAAAAGTTTAAAAGGTGGTTATAAAATTATCTAAACTATAGAATAAAATTAAAGAATCTAAAGTATGATTGCAAAAATATCATTTTTATTTATTAAAAATTTAAAATTTAATTAAAACTAATTATTAAATAAAAATTAATTATAATATTTTTCAATCATATTTTAAATTAATTTTGGTTTATAAAAATCTATTAATTAAAAAAATTGGCTGATTAATTAATTAATTAATTATTAATAACAAAAGTTATTAAAATAAATTGAACTAGAAAGTTAAAAACTAAACTAAAAAATTGAATAATTCAAAATTTTTATCGTAAAAACAGTTAAATCAGTTAAATTTTTTAATCATTAATTATCAATATTTCTACTTGAATTTAATAATAATAGATAAAACGTCTTGATTACCACTACTTCTACCTGAATTTAATAATATTAATAATAGTAATACTAATAATAATAATAATAGAATATCTCGAATGATTGATTCTGTACGGACACAAAAACCCTAAAAAAAGGTAAACATTGACGTCTTTATGCAAGTAAAACGTGACGGTGAAATCTTTATCTTGTGGTTAATTTGGTGTCAGAATTAGTGTGAGAAAACTAGAAGATAATTAAGGAAATAATGATAAAATGTACTAAAAATATTAATATTTTTTCTATATTAATAGAATTATGTTTTAATTAAATCCTTAAGTATACATAATAATTTGTAAAATATATTATTTAATAATTTAAAATTAACTGGCATTTAAAAATTATAACGTAGAATTTTTAACCTCTAATTTTAATGCAAGAACATCTTTTCTATAATTAATTTTATTTGGTTCAGTTTGAGATGAATGAAACCCAGCCAGTCGGCCAGCTTCGATCCTTTAGGTCACAATGGACAACAATGTTTCATCATGGCCCAATAGTCATGACAAATTAAACTTCTTTTAATTCCTTTCGTATTCTTAGGTTGATTTGATTAATTAAACTCACCATTAACGGACCTTTCATGCCTCGTAAAAGAGAGGCGTCGGCTGCAAATTAAATGAACACATCAGAGTTACTAGTTGAGCACATATATATTCTAGTTTCAGTATTTAAGTGAAACATCTTTATCAAAAGCTTACTTTTATGTTTCTTATTAAATAGAACGTGATGTACACGACATTGTAATGATACATTTAAATCAAATTAAAAAGGTTTAAACGAAAGGGTATTGTTAAATATTTATCATCGATCAAGTTATACTCTCTTTTAACATCTTTAATTGAAGGTTTTAAGGATATGATCTCTTGATTGTCCATACAGCACAAAAATGTAACTGCAGTGAAAGCAGAATTGCTAGTACACGCAGGCATAAGAAAGATGACAAAATGCAACACGACATTACGCTTCCATTTCCTGAAGAGTTTTGATTTGGTAAGTAAAGGATCAACTGGGGGCATGCGGTAAATTGAAAGTGCCAGGCGGCTAGCTAGATGACCATAGACTACTTTCTCATTGCTATTTCTTAAAATTGTGTGGTTCCTTCCATTGTTTCCTCTTCTTGTCCTTTGTCGATTTTGTTTCAACACAAGATTAAGAGATTTTTACTGAGATAAATTACAATTTTAAGTAAGAACAAGAAATTATAAGACAAATTAAACTTATTTATCACAATACTTGTGGGCTATAGTTACTTACATTAAAGGTTTTGGATAGAGTATTACGTATGATATTGTTTTGTATCATCTGACTTTAGGTTTAATTTTAATAGTCGTCTATCGTGAAGCTTGGGAAGAACTAACTACTTTTCTTGTAAAGACCAAATGGATTGTAGAAAAAAGTAGTTTCATTTTCATTTTCATTTGAGTTGGGGTGGAATTTTGATGAAGCAATGGCAAATCTTTTATTTCCCGGAAATTGAGGGGTATTTGAGAAACATTTCTCTGTCTTATCATCGCCATATATATATGTGTGTACATGAAGCCAAAGAAGACCAAGTTTCCAATCTCAGTCTTTTAAGCAACAACTCTGTCTTTCCTTATCAGAAATGAGGGACAACCGGGCTTCCTCACAGACATAATTAGCATACACCTTGTTAGTGTCACCACACCATTACTGATTGGAGCTCCAACAACAAGAAGTAGAAAGCAGAGGAATTGGAAGAAAAAGATTGAAGATCATATACCAAGAAGAAATTATAGAGAAAGATACACATATAGGACAGTCGCAGGAAGGCATAGGAGTTCTAGTATATAACATAAATAAGAAGAATATAACAACCTCCAAATGTCAAATATCTCAGGTGACGAAGGCAGCTTCTCCTCTGGAAACACTGGAGAAGAAATTCAACAGCTTCAAAGTCACTTCAAAGCCGGCTGCTCTGGAGCTTCGACTGCTTCTAACACCAGTGCCGCTGCTTCACAGCAGCAGCAGCAGCAACAACAACAACCAGCTAAGAAGAAAAGAAATCTACCGGGGACTCCAGGTAAAGTCTTATGGCCGCTTCTTATATATGTTCTTGGGTTACTTCTGTTGTATCAGACAAACAGTACCAGAAGTGCAGAAACCCATGCAACTATTAATACATACTTATATATATTATATATATCATGGAATCTGTGATGCATCTATATATATGATCAGTGTAATGGAACAACAAAGAAAGGCGGATTCTTAAGTGGGATTCATACATAATTCTCAAATAATGTCTTCCTGGTTTGTGTGAAGAGGAGCCCGAGATCTAGGTGGGAACGATGGGGATGTGCAGGGCAGTGTCGGGAAAGAATAGCAATATGAACTGAAATGTTCAATTATTGCTTTGAGATTACAATAATTGATGAGCACTGTTTGCTTCCCCTCATTTTTTATATTTTCTTTTTGTTTTCCAACTCTTTGTATGATTAACTTGTTTTCCATGGAAAGGTTGATATATATAAGAATCCTACTAGGCTACGCTCCCCTCCTCCTCCTCCTTCTCCTTCTAGTATCAAATGTCTTTCTTTTCTTTATAGGATTTTCAGACAGATAATTAACAAGTGAATTAACTTCTATGTAAATGGACCAGATCCCAATGCTGAAGTTATTGCTTTATCGCCAACAACGCTTATGGCAACAAACCGTTTTGTTTGCGAGATATGCAACAAAGGTTTCCAGAGGGATCAAAATCTGCAGTTGCATAGAAGAGGACATAACCTTCCATGGAAACTTAGGCAAAGAACAACCACAGAGGTTAGGAAGAGGGTGTACATATGCCCCGAGCCCACATGCGTCCACCACAACCCTTCTCGTGCTCTAGGTGATCTAACAGGAATTAAGAAGCATTTTAGCCGAAAACACGGTGAGAAGAAATGGAAATGCGACAAGTGCTCCAAGAAATATGCAGTTCAATCCGATTGGAAAGCTCATCAAAAGACCTGCGGTACCAGGGAGTACAAATGTGATTGTGGAACCATCTTCTCCAGGTTAGTGCCTTGACGTGAAAAAATGATTACTCAGAATATAGACATGAACAACCTTTTATTTGTCGGTCTCGCCTATATATTTTTCTTAATTTTGTGATGTTTATAATGCCAAATGTCTGGATTTGAGTTGGATAGGTTTATATACTGCAACAATTGCTGCATGATAAATTCTGTATTCCAAGACCTGTCTATCCTAAAAATGTGCATTATTGACCGTGTTGTTTATAATATATGGTAAACATTAAGATGGGAAATGGCCAACCAATTGATACACTTTTCATTTGTGCTTGAAACCATTATAATTCTGAACTCTCGTCTCTCTAGATTGCATTAGCCACAGCCTAATCTGACCCCACTGTTAACCAATGAAATGATACACGCAGAAGAGACAGCTTCATCACCCACAGAGCGTTTTGCGACGCATTGACAGAAGAAAACAACAAAGTGAACCAAGGACTAATGACCAACATGCAAAACCAAATGCCAGAGCTCATTTCATCAATTCCATTAGGCAACAACACCAACTCATCCATGGGAGTATCTGACTTCAACAACTTTGACCCCAAGAGCCCTCTCAAATCCCTCCCTCAAGACCTGGTCCCCATGCCATTCAAGTCAATGAACATGGCAGGAGGCATGCTTTCAAGCAGCTCCGGTACTCTTTTTGGTGGTCCGAGAGGCATTTCCTCAACTTCTTCCAGCCTGCAACTGAGTTCCAATAGCTCAACAGGATTCAATTACTTACAAGACGGCAAAAATGGTGGCCAATTTTCTGGTTCACCTCACATGTCAGCAACAGCTTTGCTGCAAAAGGCTGCTCAAATGGGTGCAACTGCGAGCAATACTATCAACTCTCCAATGATGCAAAAGAGCTTTGCTAGTAGCATGGCGGGCCCTGATCAGCTCCCACCTATAAGGCCACCATCCTAC
This sequence comes from Erythroxylum echinodendron, assembly GCA_027575705.1. Taxonomy (NCBI): domain Eukaryota; kingdom Viridiplantae; phylum Streptophyta; class Magnoliopsida; order Malpighiales; family Erythroxylaceae; genus Erythroxylum; species Erythroxylum echinodendron. The sequence goes on from JANZXR010000004.1 coordinate 8,342,402, forward strand.
GGTGGAATTCAACAGCATGACGCTTCTTCATATGATCACTTCCCTCCACAACCTGACCAAACACATATGGTTGGTCTTAGTACTGGAGGATTCAACGACCAAACATTGCAAAAAGGACACCAAGAAATCTCGGCCCTTTTCGATACTGGAACAGGTAACTCCAACATTGGAATGTTTGCTAACATGTTTGCGAGTAATGACCAAAACCCCGGATTCGTGAGAAACACGGAACACGAAGACAGTGGGAGTTCAAGTCTGGTGCATGGAAGGAGTATGCCTAAATATGGTGGTGGGACAAGTGAAAGTGGGGACATGCACACTCACGATTTCTTGGGAATTGGTGGACAAAGGCACCCAAATATGCATGAACAGAGAATGGGAATGGAAGCAATGGGGCAACAGAGAATGCCAATGATGAGCCATTATCAGCAACAGCTTGAGAAACCTGTATGGGATGTTTGAGTCTTGGAGAATAGGTTTTGGAGGCCTTGTTCTTCTTCCTTCCCCAATCCCATGAAGATAGAAGAAGGGCGATGGGCTTTGAAAGGGATTAATAAAAAAGAAAAGAGAAAGCCGACGATGGGCCTCTGGGTTAATTCCTGAATAATAAGCTTGTCAGAAACGCAAAGGCCATAGGCTAAACCCACACTACACCAGCTTTCTATTTTGTTTTGTTTTCCTTTTTTTCTATTTAAAGATGGTATAGTTGTCAATTCCTCGAGCGCGTAAAGTCTATCTATGTTTTGATAAGAGAAGGCTTTCTATGTAATAGGGCTGAAGCTACCTTTTATCCTATAATATTTGTATTAATATTTAAATTAGATTTTACATTTGATAATACATATTAAAAGATTTTAATAATTTGGAAATCATATAAAGTGATCTCTTATTTAACATAATCGTTAATAGTCCATCATTTTTGTGAATTTAATCCAAAAAATGTTCATTTAAGAGTTAAGGTTAGTCACGTAAATAATTAACATAATCTTTAAACTTAAAAATTTTAATTATTTTTAATATTTTTAATTTCTAAAATTCTAAATATCCAAATTCACAAATTAAAATTAATTTTGACTAAAAATGTTACTAATATGAAGATTAGAATTTTATTTAAGAATTTTTCTATAAAATTAATGTTGCTTTATGTCCTACAGCTAATTGCTTTGATTGTAGTTTAGTGATAAAATATTTAAAGGCAATTTTTATCACTTATATTTTTAGATATAGATGATAAAGTTAGTGGGATAATTATACATTATAAAAAAAATTGAAATGATAGTTATATTGCATTTATGTATTATCCCTAAATTGTTTCTAGTCATTGTTTTACTAAAACTGGATATTAATAGAACGTAAAAAAGCTAGCATATGTTATGTTTTTCTTTGTGAAGGAAGTAGTCGATCTGATCATAGGCTAAGGTATAGAGATTCTTAATCAAACATGTGGATGCTTGTTAGATAATAAGCTCACTGAACAGACCCAATATAAAAAAATTCATTTAAAACATTACTTGTATGTTTATGAAATTCTCATTGTGTTGATTATATAAGTGATCCTTTAACTTGAAATCACCAAAGTTATCTTGTATAGGGATTGTTATGTATCTTGTATAGGGATTGTTATGCTTTGATACTACTTCTGATTTATTTAATCATGAGTTGTTCAATCAGTTGTCATTAGATGTAAAATTAATTATATGGAAGTAGTTGAGTGATAAATATAGGATTCATCATCCTAAAGTAATTAGGGAGAATGTTCGGTTGTTTTTTATTAATATTGATTCGAAAATCCTGGACTAAAGTGAAATGAAGTTTTATAAATAGTTTACAAATGTCATTAATTAAATCAATAGCTAATGATGGAGAACTAATATGATTGAAATATCCCCTCACCTATTGCCATGAATAGGAGTGTATAAGTGTACAGTGACATATGCATGCATTCATATATGCACATGCA
>JANZXR010000004.1:8345465-8379122 GCA_027575705.1 Erythroxylum echinodendron
TGTTCCTTATGTGTTGTCTTCTGTTTAATGGACAAAAGTTTTAAAAAGGAAAAAAATGCTCCCTCATGATTGATAAGAGTTATTGAGACTCAAAAAGAAAAAAAAATTTATGCCGATTTTTAGTTTAGTGAAGTGATGTGACACGCCACCCTCGCGGGGCACAGATTCGGATATCACCGTTGATATCGGGTCCGGGTCCAGTCAGGAGTTGGGGTCTTACAATCCATTTATTTAACTTAGGTTGATCTAAGCCAAAAATAGACTTACATCAAAAACTCCTTTGAAAAACTTTGGTAGTGCTCTTCTTAAAAGTATGGGATAAAAGATAAGATCAAAATTAAATATAAAGGAACTCACTTCTATTTTGATTATCTTTACCTAATCAAAGTTCCCAAATAGAGCAAAACAGGGGAAGAAATAGATGGACCCGTTAATTTTAGAAGGACCTCATCTATTGAATCATGTTTATTTATTGATATAGTCATATGGCACACCAAATCTCCAGTCCACTCCACAAAACAAAAAATATATGATTATAATCCATAATTATAAGCAATTTATCAATCAAAATATAGGGAATTAATATGAAATATGTGCACTTTATGCATAATATCAAATTCCTCCACACTTTGACAATAATCCTCCTTAAGCATACAATAGCTCAGAGTCATCAACCTCTCTCCATATCCTTCTCTTTCATATCTCAACTCATCCCTTGATAACTCAAATCACCACATCTAATATTCCAAACCAACACCTGATAGGAAACAAGCAATTCATGATATAAGTTTTCACAAACTACATAAATAAGCAACTGTCCTAACAATCTTTTTGAAATTAAATGTAATAGCAATCAATACCCTCCCATTGGTTTCACTTTATGCACTTGAAATGTTTAAGGTATTAATGATCTCTCATGTCAACATAGGAAAACTCTTACCATAGGCTTGCTTATATATCACATCTCCACCACTGTGTATTGAACTAAATGAAAAAAATCTAAAGGCCATTGAAAGGATTATAATAGGGCTTAAGCAAAGTTTGAAAAAAACTATTACGTTATCAAATTTAAAGGAAATATACAAATCCATCCACATTAGTTTCATCTAAAAAATGCTCCACAATTCTCGTGATTCAAGTCATTTAACTATAATCATGCAAGATTTTTCTCATCTCTTTCTTTTTTATATTTCTTTTCTTTAGATATACATATATATATATAGAGGAACCAAGAAAATTCAACTTGAATCACTTCACTATAATTTCCATAATGATATTTTAAGTCTCATGCAAATAGGCTCATATAATTCAAATTTATTGAAAAATCAATAAAAATGGTAAATATCGTTTACATTGTGTTTTATATGCAAAAAAAAGAAGGTTAAGGTTTAAATTGGTTAACTAAGGGAGATATAATCTAGGTAACTTTTTAAGAGTTCAAATTTTTTACTTAAATACCCTTATTAATTTGATGCATTTAGTCCAACAATATGGTCTCGATATATATAACAGAACAAGTTTTAAACAATTGCTAATTTAGAAAATGCAACACAAGAAAACAAATGGTCATAGGTTTAAAAGCTCACAATGTTAGTTAACATTTATCATATCCTTTTGCACTTTTTATCTAAATCAATAGTCAAAAATGATTATTCAGTGTGTAATATGTGAGAACTCAACTATTTATGTTAATCTCCCTATTGCATTTCAATATAAATCAACAATTTATAGCAACTGAAGTAATTTAGAAACAAATTTCAAAAAAATTAAGACCTATAAAAAGATAATAACTAAAACAAGCTTCATAAAAAAATTTATTTTTTGAAAAAATTTAACAAAATAATAAAAGCATAAGTAAAATCATCTAACAAAACTAAACATTAAACTACTCTCCCCCACACTTATTGTACATATTATCCTCAACGTATCAAAACTAATACTTAATAATTTTAATAAGAATAAAAATATATGAGTAAGTGAGACTTCCATTTAAAAGAGTTTAATGTGGCTAATATACCTCCTACATACTCGACAGTGAAGGTAGAGTGAATTGTATAAAAGTGAAAAAGGCCATCAAAGAAGGCTTAGTTCTGCGTACTGTAACTAGAGGAGAAAAGAAATAGGGTTAGAAAGAAAAGAAAAGGAAGAAATAAAGAATTTTTTTTTGCAAAGCTCCTATTTATGTGTACTGGAATTAGAAGTGGTCCTATGATAAGATGTGAGCCTACCTTATTTAAAGACTAATTTTGGATGTTTTGTTTATTGCTTTTATAAAGTGTGCAAATAAGTCATGGGCATATCTTATTCAGGGATTGTTTCTAGATGATTTATACCTTGCTTCTGTGAAGTTTGTAAATAAGTGATGGGTTATTCAAGGAAAGCTTTTGAATGATTTATCCCTTTTTGCTAATGTTGCGACTGTGAAATGCGCTCATGCTTTATTAAAGATATTTTTTATCCATCTTATAATTTGGGCATTCCAAGATTATTTCTTCATAATCTAAAAATTTCTTACTGTGAATTTATTACAAAATTTAACCTTTACATTGTCCTCATCATTTAACATAATCAGTTCCTACACTAAAGGATTAATAACATCTAAACAAAGCCAAGTGACACATTATTAGGGTATTTTACGGCATTGTAAATATTAAATTTAATGATTTTTCCTTCAAATTTCATGGTGATTGCACCATTATATACTTCAATATTGGCTTTAGTTATCTTGAGAAGCGACTTTCCTAGAAAAAAAATTAAAATTAAGAGAATTATCCTTTTTTCATATCAAGCATATAAAAGTCAATTGGAAAACCTAATTTATTGACTTACACCTAAACATCTTCCAAGACTCTCATGGGATACACAACAAATCTATTGGCAAGTTAGATGACTACACTTGTCTCTTTTAAGGGACAAACATTTAAATATTGATAACTAATCAAAGGCATAACATAAATAGAAGCACCCAAATCATACATAGCCTTCATAATTCCAATATTACCAATCATATATGAGATAATAAACATACTTAGGACTTTGCACTTAGGCAGTAATTTCATTTCGAGAATAGTTGTCACATTTTCGCCTATGCTTACCCTTTCATTTTTTAAGTTACCTTTGTTAGTGCATAATTCTTTGAGAAATTTTGCATAGCTAGATATTTGTTTTATCATAATAAGTAAGGAAATGTTTACCTTTACCTTGTAAAATTTCTTATGAATTTCCGTCTCCTCCTCTTTCCTGGATTTGGCAAATCTTTTAGGGAAAGGAAGTATAGTCACTAATGCTCATAGTTATTCATCATTGATCACTTTGGAATGATCAGACTGTTGTTGAGGAGTGGAGGTGTTATCACTTTTTTTTTTGCCTCCTCCTATCACTGGAGAATAAATTCAGGGAAAGTAGAATAGAAATTAGTATGCTAAAATATGATGAGAATACGGTCAAGTAGTCAAAATGAGCAAAAAAATTGAATAAAAAAAGATTGATTCTATTCCCTAATTCCTTTTTTTTTAGTTTTTGATATGTAATATCTGGATCATATTTGTGAATAACTATGCTAGATTTTTTTTTTCAGAACGAGGACTATAATTACTATAATCTATAATAGAATATTTATTATTATATTATTATTATATATAAATATATATAATAAAATTATATAGAATATTTATTATTCCATTCTATTATATTACATTTTCTACTATATTACATTATATTAATTTGACACAACATGAAAAATGTATATTTTATTTAAGTTCTATTTAGATTGAGAATTATTCTAATATTTAGTATTTAGAATTATTACTAATAGTTAGAATTATTCAAATTTAGTTAGAATTTTAAAAATTGAAAAATAATTATATATAATATATAATTCTATATAGTGAAGGGATGCAATGGGTTCTTACAAAAAGAAAAGAGTTTCACAAAACAATCCATCTTTTTCAGGTTTATTGGTTTTGTAATGAAAAGTATAGGGTTTTGTCACCTCTCCAACAATCTCTTCATTAGGTAGGATTTTCTTGACTCAAGCACTTATTTGTTGAGATGAAACCGATCCAATTCGGAGTTATTGATGTTTATACCGATCGATCATAGAAGAAAAATTCTAATTCATTCCGATTAAGCTTCCTTCCTATTAATTTCAAAGTTCTTCTCAGATACAAGGAAATGGTTCAGTTCCAAAGTCAAAGATCGTAGTTCTCGAATGAGCAATCGAAAAGATTCTGGAGCACAACAAAACAATCGGGAGATAGCATATTCCATTTCATTATTGTCTATTCTTGAATAGGAATTATCTAAAATAATTTATTTTTATACTTTGATTTATATTTATATAAATTATTTATATATATATATAATAGATAAAAATATTAGAATAATAGATAAAAATAAGAACTAGTAGAAAGAAAAATACAAGTATAGAATATATAGAATATATAGAATTTAAAATAGAAAATAGAATATTCAAATATAATATTAAAATCTATAGAATAGGAAAATATATATATTAATATTTTTTTTTTTGTTATTCTTATTCTATAATATAATGATATTCCTCTTCATACGTTTCTGTTTTTTATATGTTTTTTATATTTTATATGTTTATGTTTATACGTTTTTGTTATATGTTTTTGGTTTTTTAGTCATTTACTTATTTCTAAATAAATAGTTTCTAAATAATAAATAAAATAAATAGAGGAAAAAAATCAAATCGATTTGATTTGTATTATAAATTGATAAATGAATTTTTTAATCGAAAATTGATAATTTATAATAATTTAATCAGAAATTCATAATAAGAGGGAATACTTATTTATTCATAATAAGAGGGAATACTTATTTATTAGAATTCGGTACCAAGTCTTGTGTGAATTGTGAAATATGTTTTTTGTTTTAGTTGCAACTCTTTTTTAAAAAAATTGTGATTGAACTAAGCAAAAAGGGGGAAGGAAGCAAATAAGACAATAGCCGTTGGCATTTTCCTATTATTTTTTGTAAACCTCTTTGAGATAAATCTAATTCCTAGTCTTTTTTATGTAATTCCAAATGTAAAGTAAGCCTTCGTATCTTATTAGTGAAATTATACATATATATTCTATAATATATATATATATTATTTCTATTTATTATTTATATTTATTTCTATTTATATTTTTAATATTTTTTTAATCATTTCATTCGCGAGGAGCATTCCTTGACCTCTTCTACTTTCCTTCAACTCTTTTCCACTTTGCATGATGATTATCCTTACATTTTATTTTGGATTGATAATAGGCTACAAAGACAACTGACCTTGATTCTCCGACCTACTAATTGATGATGCCAATTGACTAATTTAATTTTCTAAATTTCTCATGCTTGATTTTGTCTCCTGCTAAAATTATTGTGAGTTAGTAACAGGTGCTTTAACTATATCTTTAAGAGACATAGTTGGCTTTAAAGTAGGCTGTTGGGGTAAATTTGCTAATTAACTTTGAAAATTTTAAAAATTCGATGGCCTTGTTCTATAACTTAAGTTCGAGCAATCCCTCTATTTTAGGTTATAAGTATTAAAGTGAGGATCATATTTCCTTTATGGTGTGCTAAAAAATTCTCCAACTGTACTAACATGATCTTCACTATCATATTAAAGTGTTACGGACGTATTAGTTAGGTAGTTAAGAGCCACATAAATCCCATAAGTGTTAACTTGTTTCATCTTTCCCATAACCATTTGTTAAAAAATGAGGTTAAATTAGAAATTTGTTGTTCAAGATTAGACATATTTACGTCATTAGATCGTCTTAAATATAATTCTTCTGTAAATAAAAATTGTTGAGAATTTACAATCATGGCGAAGTTTTTTTCTTTAATAACTTAAAGAGTTTTATTTAATATAGCACCTCCACTAGTTGCATCCATCATCCTTCTTTCCATTAGTAATAATCTTTCATAAAAGTATTGAATTAGCAGTTGTTTAGAAATCCCATATTGAGGGTAACTTACTCATAATTGTTTGAATCTTTCCTAGTATTTATAAAGGTCTCAACATTTTTGTTTATTCCATATATTTGTGTTATTATGCTGATAGCTCTTGAGGCAGGGAAGAGTTTGTTAAGGAACAATTTTACCATATTTGTCCATGTATTATGGATCCAAGAGGCAAATAAAGCATCAAATCTTTGGATTTATCACCTAATGAGAATGAAAAAGCAGTGCCAAATTTTGTTTGGTATCGAATCCAACAAATATAATCCTACTCTAATCAGAAATGAATTGTATATAACGATGATAAGGATCAAATCCATATAGATTGGTAAAGCTTATCTCATTTGCCAAATAAAAAAACAAAATAAAGGAAAAAAAGGAGATTTCATATGGAAATTGAAATAAATTAAAAGCAAAAATAGGAGAATAAATCAAGAATGCAATTTAATAAAATCAAATGCCAACTAACATTTAGCCTAAGGCATAATTTCAATTTCGATTCTTCGTATTGACAAGTGATACAAAAATAAACCCTTATATTGCTTAATAAATTGGTTACAGTTGTCAACAAGATCTAACTATCTATCTCTCCTTACTTTTTTGTTAACCAAAAATCATCTTATCAACCCTTAACAATCTATTAGGATTTTATCCATTTATAGCATTAAAAACTAGAGAGACCATCAATTCTGGCCAACAAATACACAAGTTCAGCTCAACAAATTGACCCTTATAACATGATTCGAATATCTTATATTGAACTATGATATTTTATCACTAAGCATTATAATAATCAAATAATTGCAAATTTAATTATTCCAATTGGTAACATATTATTTTGACAATTAAACAATAAGTTTTTTGTTTTTTGTTTTTATCAATCAAACAAAACAATAATGTTAATAATCTTAAAAGAAATATAAATGCTAAAGAACAAAAGAATGAAAAGGAAAAATTAGATCTCATAATTGTGGAAGAATTAAACTTTATCTAGAAAAATTAATTGCACATGGTTTTCAAAAACAACATAAAAGAAAAATAAACAATATAGAAGATAAAAATGAACTCACAGGAGAGGAGATGGGATGGGTCAATACCCTATTTGCTATTCCTTAAAACAAGGGATAAAAGATAAGATGAATTAAACCTAAAAGATCCCACTTCCATCTTTGATTTTTTAACCAAAATAAATCCTACCTAATTAAAACTCCTAAATGGAGCAAAATTGGAGAAGAAATAGTTGGACTGCTAATTTGAGATGGCCCTCATCCGTTCATTTATTAAAACAGTCAAATCGACTAAGGTGTGGGCATGTCATATGCTCGTACCTCTTTTAGAACTCTTTTTCTTTTTGAATTATTCCATTCTATTTAGAAAATTACATCTTTGTTCCTTCTTTACTAAGTCCCCACTTTCAAGAACATTTTGATCCAAATATTCAATAAAACACAAAATATATATTTATGATCTATAATTACAAATATAATTAATAGTAAAAAGTATGTAATTAATTAATCATAATTAATTGTCAGCAAAAAATGATAATTTCAAATTGTTAAAAAGACATTAACAAAATAATATTACTGGGCCTACGCAATGTGGAAAGAATTTCAAAGGGCCTAAGTTGAGTTCTTTTACGATAACGATGGCATTCTGGTAATTCCACGGTGTCAGCTAATCTCACAAACCCTAACCCTAAACCTTACCTGGTTACGCTTCGATAATCATTTATATATGACAGAGAGGCGGTATCAAGGTGCACTCGGTCCTCTACCTCTTCCTCTTCCTCTTCCTCTCTTTCTATGCTGCTGAAGTTTCTTTTCTTTTCAAATTTGTCATGTCGATCAAAAAACAATAGAAAGAAATATTATGAGATTGTTGATGTTGTGGGAGGGGCAAGGATGTTGAGAACTACCTATTTTATGAGGGATTTTGATTCCCTTGTGATTAAACAACACCAATGGATCCTTCTGAGCCCTTATCCTGCTCCAATCTCTTTTCATTTTTCCTCCGATTGTTAGTGTTTGTTTATCTCTTGTTAAGATTACGCAGAGCCAATGATGTGATGAAGATGATGTCGGAATATATATATAATGTCGACCAAACAACATCCAGACTACAATTATCTGATCACTGGCTCTTTATTTTCTATTTCATTTGCTTTTCTTCGTCTTTGTTCTTCGATTCAAAGAGATTCTTTTCAATGACATTCTACAAGCTTAAACGACCCCTCCTTGTAGCAATAATTATAAACTGGTTTTCCGGTAAAATAATTTCGTCAGCTTCCTTTCATGTATTTCTCAAAACAACTTTGTACTAAACAATTAGTTAAGAGCTTTGGCTTTATATGTCTCTTAAAATTTGTATACAAGCTAAATTTGAGAATGCAGTTACTAGTGAAATTTTTTTTTTTTTTTTTTGAAAAGTGAAAATATTGTTCTTAAGTGAGCTCAATTCGTCAAGTGTATTTCGAAAGCGCTTACCCTCGTTCTACCTTAAGTTAACCCAAATTTAACTTTTGCCTTGGGTCGAGCTGGTCAGGCTCAAACCCTTTTGTCATTCTTTTTAAGTGTTTTGCATTATGATTAATTCTTTGGTTTTCCTTACTGGAAAGGATAAAATTTATATTTTCAAAGGTACAGCTTATACGGACTACAAAAGTAATTTCGCCAGCTTATGGACGAAAATGAACTAGAGAAGGCGCCTAAATTTGTCATGAGCTAAGAATCTAATTATTCTCGAAGTATCGCTCGAGTAATATGGACTTACACGAAATGGCTACAGAAGAAGTTATACAAGCCTTACAAACGGCTCTGTCAGGAGTTACTAAAGATATTGGTTTGGTACTTGTTATGATTCCATGCTAAGCAGAGCAATGTAGTTGACATCTAGTTGCCATCTGACCTAGTTTCCTTCTCTGCTCGTTTGAAGATAGGAGGACCCAGTCTGAGTTGGAAGCTGACTTGAGTAACATCGGATGTTACCTTGAAGATTTCCTTTTGAGCTTCTTCTGCCACTCCCACTGCCTTCCTGCAAATGAGGGCAGTATATGATCAATACCACTAGCCCTCAAGATTCCATAAAAAGAAGTGGACTTCACTACAAACTTACTTCACCAGGATGTTGTGGGGCATTGAAACCTCAACTTGAAGAAATATCTTGCCTTGCAATGAGTGATGAGTGATGCGCTCAATCTCCATTTTCTACCCAAAATAAGGAGGGAAATTTTAGCAAGCATACCGCAAAACATGAATGATGAATGACTAGTATTTACCTAAATGAGGAAGGGACGTGAAAAATTTAAGACCACTTCATTAAATTGGCCAAAAACGTAGGTAATGACCACAACAAATTTTCATGTTTGTATGTAGAATAACACATACACACAGGAGAACCTCAATGCATTAGCAATGGGCAAGAACACAAAATAAAGGACTACCTGCCCAAACTTTGACGAGAGAATATCAGAAACAATAGTTTTGATGTTTTCGTCCTCCAGAGAGATATTGGATGTTTGTTCCAAATTCTCCCATTCATCCTTCGTGTTGGGAGAAGAGGTTAGAAATGCAGGATCTGCAGATACATAAATATTTGAAAAAGCGTTACACATGATATTTGTAACTGCTTGAATCATGATATATTATACAATAATCTGGGAGATTTGGCGTCAACCGCCTGGTTACAAATAACAAAGAAGAGGATAAAAGCAACAAGCTTCCTTAAAATGAAGTTAAAAACAGGTTCACTAAAATACCATCTCTAGGTTACATGTTCATAACTGCAATTTTTCATCTCATGGAAGTCCTAAAAACAACATTAATTATGACCACAAAATAATTTGTGAGAAAGATTTAGCATCAAGTTTTTGTATCAATAAAATATTAAAAAGATTTGAGCAATGCATCCATACTCAAAAGATTATTGACACTTGAATCATGTCCGCTCCTGGTAAGGTCTACAAGTCATTTTGTCAAGTTTATAACCCAACTTCTTGAAAGTGTATTAAATAGAATAAATGATCATCAATTCAAGGTTACAGATTCAGCTATGTTCTATATTTGCAGAAACTATGTCTTCAATTATTTGCATGCAATCAACCAAAGCATTTCAGGAGGAACTGGGTTAAGAGGGATGCCCATGAAAGTTAAAATGGGGCAACAAACAACTAAGAATTTCTTTCCTTTTTTTACTTTATTTATTTCTACTACCGATATTGCACATAATACTTTGTGTAGCCTACCTATATGTATGTAAACCTCCGCTATTTCAGGATACGACTTGTGAATTTCGTGACGCACTCTTTCACCAATTCCATGTGCAGCACTTACACTACAGAAGGGGTCTACCTGCAAATCAGAACTAATAACCACATTATTCCCACGAACAAAACCATAGTTTAATCAAAAGCCTAAAACTAAATTCTAGATATTTCACAATACTTTTTGAGCTAAGTGCTTAAGAATCAAATACTTGGGCATAGACCAGAACCAACCTCAATATGTACATCAAGAAACAAATATGAACCAGCTCTCCTTCCTCTCAACCGATGGCATCCCTATTAACAATACGAGAGATTCTAGAGTAAGGTGCATGAAGACATTAAAGACAAAAATATATAATCAATTCCTTCAGTAAGATGTCACTAATGCCAGGACAATCAGTATCTATCCGATCAAATCTACATCAAATTAAAATCAAAATTTATGATGTGCTAAAAGTTGCAAAAATTACACACGGTGGGAAGAACACATATCCAATCCACACAAAATCTTAAATTTGAGATAAGAAACTAAAGGCTTCAAAGGTTTCATGTTGCAACAAATTTCTATTTGTACACTATACAGTGTTCTCTTTTTAATTGTTTTCTTTCTTGGAAAACAATACAATGTCAACAATGTTATCTATAAATGAATATTCACACCAATTTTATCATATGGAGTATGCAAGCCTGTTGCAAGTAACAGTCTATGGTGTAACTGCTCTTGTCCCCTTGGCAGACTATGATTTTCAGTCAGAGAATCAATCTCCATATTATTTTACATAACAATCTAAAGCCCATGTGATTTGAGCTGTACATAAGTCGTGATCAATAAATGAAGGGCATAGAAAACTAAAACCTATACTACAGTTAGCAGGTGAAGTCTGGAAAATTAGTAATTTGCAAATATTAACGCAAAAGATTCTAATCCATAACCTTGACTCCCTCCACTTGTAGTATTGTGCCCTTTATAGATTCCAAATGCTCCACAGGAATTGCAGCATCCACCAATTCCATGACACTGGCATCATTCCACAACAAGGTGTTAGTGATTTGTCCAAAAAAAAAAATTGTTGTTCTCATAGAACACTAGGTGAAATTTTAGAATTAACAAGGAAACATGAGTGCAAAAGCACCCATTGTCAGCAGTTAAAAATCTGCCAGATAAAAGAAAAGCTAATTTAAGCAAGAAAGTTCTTGGCTACAACCGATGACTATACTAGACGTAGAGAGAACTGCTTAATACAATTGTGCCATAGACAGGTAGATATCTTTAAACTCTACGCACATAGTTCATACCCAAATGTTTCTACATGATTAAGAAGGTCAATCGGCAGGTACATAAGAAGCAGCAAAGATATGAGGGCACGCGTAATCAAGTTAGGAAGTATACCTCTGATATCCAGTTTCCAGTCCAGCTTTCAATATCATTCCCGAAACAAAAAGCCCAGCAAGGGGATCCAGAAACTTAACTCCAAGAATTGAGCCTCCTAAAGTCACGGTTAACAGATGCTTTGTCAACTTGTGCCTACAAAACTACCCTACTGCAGAACTTATGAGAATTTGGGATAAACCCGAAACTGAGAGCGAACTAGAGTCAAGTGTATTCCTCATATACTTGGACCTAATCGTATTCTTGAACCAATTAAGACCAAAATCTAAGTACATTACATGAGCCAATGATTCTTACCAACTCCAATAAGAGCAACGACAGATGAAATTGCATCTGCCCTATGATGCCATGCATTAGCTTTCATTAATCCACTGCCGTGTCTCTCCCCAGCTCGTTTTGTTATCCAATATAACCTACAGTTAACATAGCCTAATCATGTTAAATTGTCAAAAACAAAGACCTCATTTGAGAAGAAAAACTGCATCAAGAAGAATACAAGAAGCTGTGAACTTGTCAAAAGCACAAAATTAAAAGTGCCAAAGATGGCACAAGGTTTCAACAGAAGTGCAATGACAGCAGAATGATCAGAAATATGTAACTATAGTTAAAATGGAAAGAAAACTGTGGCAAAAACAAACATTATCAATGAAAGTGAGGCCTTTGGGAGAAGGTCACAAGTGTGTCTGCTTCCTAGTTATATTCCAATAAGCATCATTACTTCAATATAATAATCAACTTATTCATGTAATAGGAACTAATTGGAATGTCATCAATGAAAGGAGAGGGAGCTAAAGAGGGTTGTGAAGGTTTGAGTGTTGTCAGATTGAGAAGGCTGAAAGAATAGGTAGCATAAAAAAGGCTCTAAACTGAGTTACAAGTTTGCAACTTACGCTTCTTTAACTGATATCGACACAACAGTCATACTCAATGCAAGGATAGGGTGGTCCATGTCAATTCCATGATGATGCGCACCATCATTGTTGTGCTTATGCCCATGTTCATTAGACAGCAAATGGTTAGTTACTTCAGGTGCTGCTGGCCACAATCCCTACACATTAGAAAGCATATTAGCTAAGAAGAATGACACAAAAATATGTTGAACTCATTAAGAGATTAAATTCATTTAAGAATGCGCATGGAATTTCTCATAATGGTTGTCCCTATGACGGGAAATGAGAAAGATAGAACAATACAGGAAAGAAAGTATACAAGCAGAACATCAAAAGCATGCCACGTAATACCACCAGCGGTTGCCAAAAGCATGCACGAAATCCCAAGGGCTCCTAGGCTTTCGAATTTTCCATGCCCTGAAGGAAGTATAGGCAAAACCAGAAACCGGTAAGGAGAAGTCATTACATATCTAGAAGCAGCATCAAAAGCAATTTTCTTCCACAGAGTAAACAAGTTGTACTAAACGGATTAGGACATGTATATGCATATTCTACAGATGAATGGAGTAGTTAGTAGGTACAAATTTATAAGTGACCATATGGATGTTCTTTATCTTTTGGAGCTCGTCCAGCTTTGAACGACAATAAAGCAATTCCACTAAGAACCTGCAAATCACATTAACTATCAGTTATAGTCAAACTTTCTTAAAATGAATCATCATCATCATCATCAGAAAGGTAACATTTACAAACACCAAACAAAGAAAGAAAGAACAAGAAATTGCTAGAAGTGTAATTTAAACTCCTAAATTACAAAGCCTAACCGAACAGAAAAGAAAAAGAAGGGTGGGTGAAATTACAATATCGGAGATTGAATGCGCTGCATCGGCGATAATGGCAGTGCTCCCCGTGACATAACCAGTCAAAGCCTTTCCGGTAGCCAAGGCAATGTCAGCAGCCAGGCCGAGTCGGAAAATGCTCTCGCCCTCCTCGTGACGGGGATGCTCATGAGAATGACCGAAATGCCACCTTCTAGGGATTTTGTGATGAAAAGATGATGCGTCATCGTTTCGTAAGTGAGAATTGAAGGATTGGAGCAGAGAAGGATTGCGAAAAGAGAATCTGGCAAGAAGGTAAGATCTAACAACGGGATTTGAATTGCAAAATCTGGAACCCATGTTGGTGTTCTTTAGCTGTATTGTATCTTATTGTATTGTATTGTTTAGGTCTGAGATTTTATTAAAGTGAAGAGTTTGCAGTCGTCTGTTTCTTAGTCTCGCGAGGAAAGGAGAAGAGAGGAGAGGAAGGAGGAAGACGCATTTCATGTAGGTAAGGAATTTGTAATTTAGTCCAGAAGGCCCACAGGACTTAGATGGTCATTGAATTGAACTGAACAGAGTACTAGAAGAAATGTGATGAGATTTAGCCCTGATAAAATTATTCCTTTTATAACCATAAGATTACATGTTTAACTCACAAAACAGCCTCTTTATAAAGGAAAGATAACATTAACTAAAAAAGTTTGATGAGATGATGATCTGCGACTGCAGTTGCTTGCGGCTCATTTGTCTATATTTATCAGTTAGAAGAACAACATATACAATACATGCATGCTGCGTAAAGTTTCAAGTGTTAAGTTAGGCTTAGGCTGTGCCATAATAACTTCTTGAAGCATTATCACAATTTTCTATTCCAATAGGCAACAAGGGGAAGTTCCATTCCATGTCCTTTTTTCTTATGTACAACAGAAGACAAATTTCCTGACAACGACAATGCATCCAACAACTCGGTCGATAACGATACTCCCACAATCCCTACTGTTGCTTCTCTAACATCTGGCTTCTGGAGGATTGATCATAGACTTGTCGCAATGTCCACGAGAAGGATATTAGAAAGTACCTGTTCAGCAATATCAACAACTTCAGACCCAAACATACAAACTAAAATAATTCTTACTCTAAACAACTTTGCACTTTCACTAAAAATCATAAAGAGTTGCTTTACCTGTTAAATACGAAGGAAGAAGTCCATGGCTATATACACATGAACCACTGCCAAAGAGAGAGCCAATTGAACATATAGACAGTGCTTTGTACAAAGAAATACACGGCCAGAGATTCTCTTCAAACCTTCCAACAAGAACAATTGGTTGACGTGATACGAGTCACATTACCATCTTCCTGCCCTAGTTTCCCCTCAACAGCAGAGGAAAATTGCCCCAACACCGATTTCCAAAGTAACCTGCATGATAAAGCCGAATCAATTTTGTACTCAAGAGAGATACAGTTGCATATGAAGAACGAAAGCAAAAGATGAAGTAGCCAACCTCAGACAGCAATGTAGTTTAGCTTCTGCTGGTATTGCTTGAGCCAAACAGAAGCAGTTACTGACAAAACTGAAACTATACTGATACTACATATTCTGCAGTTGCCTTTACAATGTCTTCAATGAATTTATAACAAATCAAAGCCGAATACCAAAGTACAAGTCCACCCCCAAAAATGAAAACAATGTCAAGTAAGAATATGTACTCTCGATATTATATAACTCTACAACCCCGGCAAAATCCATAGTTAGGATGCTCTGTCTTTATTGATTTATTTCTTCAATCACAATTTTGTTGAAACATCTAACAATCCTCCTATTTTTTCTCAACAGTCTCTTAGTTGCATCGGTGGAAGTCTTGCAAATCAGAATTCATGGACATCGGTCTTAAAATGGGATTAAGTGCAGTCTTTGTCCCCACAAGGAAGAGCTGAAGTATGATACAAATATACATTTGTATTTCCGCATTCCTCTTGTATATCACACATGTATACAGGACATTGAGTTGGCGATTGGGGAAAGCGTGTCCCTCAACAGAAGTAATGCATCAGAGACATCTAGCCAGTCTTCTTTTCTTTTTCTAGAAGGCTTTGACCCAGAACACACCAACCAAACAGATACATCTTCCCCAGTTTAAATCACTCCATCAGCAGCCAGACTCTTTATCGGTTAATAGCTTCAAATGCAAGTCGCACAAGACGTAGTAATCCTTCTACATCTTGGAAGCTGAAATCAAGGGCTGTTCTTATGGAAAACATACCATCTCCACTCTGAGCATCTGCCATTCTAGCATTTGCTGCTGCAAAAGCTATTCGTGACTTCCTAGAGGCTTCCATTGCAGAACTCACATCCTGTGCCTGAAGATAAATAATCAGCAATTTAGCAAAGTATCAGAGTACAAAATTCAGTATCAACGAAGCATTGTACACGTTGACACATACAAATCTCAAGTAGTACAATGATATTGAACATATGATGAGAAATATAAACCGGAAGCCTTTTACCAACAATTGTTTTTTTAAAAATTATTTACCAACAATTGTTGAAAGGGGAGATTAGTTCATTTCAGATTTTTTCTAACCTTTATTTGTTTATTTTATATTTTTTAACCTTCCTTAAACTGCATCCAGAGTGATCCAAAAACAGCTATAGGTTTCTATATGATGTAGAAATACACTTACAAAACTGAGCAGTCGTACAAGGCTGGCACGATTTTTAGCAGTAATGACGTGGCTTCCATTCACTTGAGGAGAGCTAACGCCCTTAGCTACGGGAACCTTATCAACTGAAGTTGTGTGGTTCAAGTTGTCAATATCGGAGGCAGAGGAAGATGGTGACTCACCTGACAGTGGTGTGATAAGAACAATGAGTTTACACCATTTTCCTTAATAATAGTTGAATGGTTCATTCAAAAGTCGAGAAAGCTAAGCGCATAGTGAAATCAAGATCGTATCTTTAAGGTGAAATAGGAGAATATAAGCATAAAATGTTGTTAAGCTACCGTAGAATGACTCCAAACAAATTACCATCCTAAACTTGCAAATGCAGTCAGATAATATCACAATAACATAACAAATTTTTTTTTAGTTATTTGGAAAAAATTCTTGGCAGAGAATACTCGTGTTGCATAATACAATACACATCAATGAAACAAAAATGTCATCCTAAACTTACTAAAGGTGCAACCTGATAAGCACAACAGCATAAGAAAGTTGTTGTCGATTTGAGACGAACTCCATATACAGAATCAAAAATGTGGACAAAAACATAACTTTCAAGCATCAAAATTTGCAGACCAAAAGTACTGATTAACTCTCCCTAGAATAGAAGTATTAAACACACAATACTTCCAGCCAAAGGAAAGGACCAGGTATAAAACATCACTCATGCTAACACTAAGAGCTTCATAAAATATTCATCTTCTAGAATAAGTTCATAATAGTTATTTTACAACCTGGAGGAATCTTTTGAAGAGCCATCTGCAACTCTGGTACACCTCTATTTGCATTGCCATACGAAGAAATAACCACCCTCATATATGCCACCTCCATGCACTTGTATGCCAAAGCAGCTGCCGCCCTGTCTTCTAATTTCTCATACTCGTGTGCACAGAACCTAAAATATTACAAGATTTAGTAAGGATAATAAAGGTGGAATTTCTCTATCAACTACAAAAGAATCATCAATGCAGAACAACAAGACAATAGTCCAGAAGTGGAATTTCTCTATGGACCACAAAAGAATCATCAATGCAGAACAACAAGAAAATAGTCCAGAAATATGATTGATAAAGGACTAAAAAAAGCAGCGGTTGTCATTGAGTCCGTATATATCAGCACAAGCATGACCCCAGTCACCTGTCACTAAACAATCATGTCACACTGAATAGCGCAGAATTTAACAGTGTCATATTCAAGCTATGATGGAAATCTACACTGCAAGCACATTGAACAAATTTGCAGTGCCTAGATGTCCCAGCATGTTGTTATGGTAGTTTAAGTTCATCCCACAATTAACACCTCCCAATCACTAGGATAGAAAACATCATAATCAAAGAAAAAACAAGTTCAAATGACAGTATTTTATGATTCTGAAAATTCTTTGACAGAATCACTTGTAATATATATTACAAAAAGAAATATAGCCTCATCAAAATGTAGACTTTTCAACTTACTCGCAGAGTTTTGCAGTGCTACCATATATTTGCATTGACTGAATCATCTCAGCACTTTTGGCAGTCTCAATGCTGCAACTTTCAAACAGCGCAGCCCCATCAAGAAATTTAAGGGCTGCCTCAAAGTACAGCCTCGTGCTCTCACGTTGTGATCCAGAGTTCTTCTAAAAATAAGTAAATAAATAAAATTCAGTGAGTTTTGAGGAAAATAAATAAGGTATTTCAAAACCTAAACCATGTAACAATAATGACCTTAAGACGATCCGCCATATGCTTCAAATTTGTAGCCTCTTTCACAGCATTATTTGCAGCCTGGTTAGAGGAATCCCTCTTAACTGGACTTGCGGCTTCAAGATCCCTGCTCCTATGCCCATTTGACATGGAGTTTCTAGAATTATCGTAATGAATTCCATTAGGGTGCTCCGCCCTTTTGATTTGTTGTGAAAGTTTTAATGCATTATCAG
The DNA here is from genome assembly GCA_027575705.1 of Erythroxylum echinodendron. Classification (NCBI taxonomy): domain Eukaryota; kingdom Viridiplantae; phylum Streptophyta; class Magnoliopsida; order Malpighiales; family Erythroxylaceae; genus Erythroxylum; species Erythroxylum echinodendron. The sequence goes on from JANZXR010000004.1 coordinate 8,363,443, forward strand.
CATTACCAGATAATCCATTTTGTCCATTTCCTTTTTGAGGCCCACAAACCAGTTGATTGCAGTTGGCTAATGTCTCATTTTGAGCTCCCCTAGGGGGGGGAGTTGATGAGAGTGCCTTTCCTCTGCCAGAGATCTCACAATCGGCTAGCATACTCTGCTTTGGAGTAGAAGATGCATCATAGATGCAAATACTATTTACTTTTATATCTGGGTCAATGTGTCCCTCAGAATTGGATATAATGTCTTTTTTACAGTTATCGATCATGGAGAGTGAGCCCTTTGTGTCAGAGCATATATTTTCATCATCATTAGACTTGATTCCACCCTTCTCAGCAATTTGTTTTGTACCAGTAGGCCTTACTTCACAAGGAGGGGCTTGCTTGCCAACAGAATCAAGGAAATTGGCATTACCATTCCCACTCTCAGAGTTGGAATTCCTATTTTTGTCCCTGGCCAATGAGGAGAATCCCTTCCTAGGATGAGAAACACTTTGATTACCTTGAGTTTCATTTTGTCTTTCATCACCATGAAATTGATCCAAAGATGTTAATTCAATTTGACATCGCATGTTAGGACCTGAGCAACCAGTCACTTTGGCCAACAAGCCAGCATCAGCAAAGTCATCTTCTTTCTTAATCAGGCCTTTCCTTTCAGATGTAAGGTTATCTAGCTTTGAAACTCTCACAGGTAATGAAGAAACAGATTCCACTGGTGAGCCTTTAACATCGTGGACATAGGCTTTGGTTTTATGTGAACCGGAGACCTTTGAAGAGCTAGAAGTAGCTGCCACAGCACGATGCAGAGATGCAGAGTTCCTTCTTGAAGAATCCCCACCATCGAAGCTTCGCTGAGACAGGGCACTCCCTGGCTCTTGTATCAGATGCTTGGTTTTCCCGTGACTACCTTTTCTGCCTGTTTTACCCCCGCTTTTACTTGCACTAGACTCTTTGCCTTCAGACGCAGGTGCCCTCTCCTTCCTTTGGTCATTCTCACCGAACTCCTTCGCCAAAATCCTGCTGTCCTGAAGTTGATTATGACTATCCTTCATTTTCTTTCTTTTTGAACCATCTCTACTATCACAAGCCACTATATCAATCTGCCCATCATGCAAGTTATCATCAGTGTCCCTCACTCTTTTACTGGACAGTTGCACCTGCTCCTTTCTAGAATTCTTTGCATCCTTATGATTGTTATGTTTAGGCATTGACTTTCCTGATGAGACAGAAGGTAAGCAGTTACTTAAACTGTCACCTACTTTATCACTGATCCGACCATGTTGAAACTGTTCCACAACTCCCTCGGTCCTGATTTTCTTGGAGGATCTAAAGGACTCCTGATTGTGGTCCCTTTTACCCTTCATCTTTGAGACTTTTGGATTACCTGTATTTTGTATCAGAAATAAATAAATTACATAAGCATGTGATGAAGATTACCTAAAAGTTTGATTTTATACAAAATTTACCTTATTTAGATTTACGTGAATTGACAAAGAGATAATTTACAAGATCTGATCTATCAATATCAAACATATCCATTTGAAAATAAAATGAGAATTTTTTTATTCTATGGCTTATTCCAAATCTTTTCTTATTTCAAAATCTTACTAGAGTACTTACAAGTTTATCTAGTTAGAATTTCATTTCAATTAGTAAATAGTCTCATTATCAGATTAAAATACATTTAAGTTTGTTAAAGTGCAAGACCTTCTCATCTAGAACTGACCGTTAGATTCTAGGAGGGATTCTTAGATACTATGTGTGAAGCCTTTTTCTTTTTTTTCCCCTTTTTTCTTTAATCCCTAGATGTGATTTCTAAGACTAGTTTGAAGTTCTCTTCTTCAGTGATATCAATAAAGAGACTTTTAGTGTTCCTAATTCAATTTTCAATTAGTATGGCTGCAGTCCTCTACCCGTCCTACATCAGAATGTTTACACCAACATAAAAGAACCATTTCAGATGCAGTACCTCCATCAGAATCAAGTTTTTTATTCTTCTCTTTCTGCTTATGCTTTGGCTTCTCCACAGCTATATCACCAAACTTGCTCAGTTTCAAGTCAGCTTCATTTACCAAAGAAGACCTATTCACATCATCTAATCTTACACTCTTCACCAACTGAGAGGAACCGTCTTTGTTCAATGAATTTGATGATTCCTTGAGACTATAATTTCTCTTTTCCACACTACCAACTGCATTCAAACCATTCACATGGCCGTTATAATCAGGATGAATTTGTCCAGAAGCAACCACACCAGTCTTGCTTTGCATGAAAGTTTGACTTTCTGGAGCGGGGACCTGGTACCATGCAATGAGTGCATTGGTTGTTTCTTCCTCGCTAAAACTACATCGGTTCATACCAGGCCTAAAGCATCAACAACAAAAACATTGAACTTTCAGATGGAAAAAGATACTAAAATCCAACACTTTTATATATTTGTTTAGAATATCTAATCCATCCCATTTTTGAATATTGACGCATATAAAAAATGAAGGTGCTGGATTGAAACTTACAGCCAATTAAGCATGCTACACACCCACTTCTCCGGTAGGTCATTAGGATTTTTACCAATTGGTAAAAGCCGCCACTGCTGACATTTATCACAACAGACCCAATTCTCTTGTATCAAAACAGGAGCTGTAGTTGCATGAGCTGCATCAGATATAGGCCCATTTCCAGAAGCTGCTCTTGGATATGCTTCAGGTGCTGATGGCTTCTGAATTTTCTTACCACTGGATCTCCCCTTTACCATTTGTGTTCCATGCATGCCAAGTTCAACCAAATTAGACTCCTTCATCCTACACTCATAGCCAGCCTCCAGTGGGCTTATCTGGTTTTCTTGTTCTATCTCCATGTCCCCGAAAAATGCTCTATACATATCCCCAGTTTTTTCAGAGTTCTTTGGTAATTTTAGCTCTCCTAACTCACCATCAGTTGTATGCTTGTCCATATAGGTGCTCTTCTTAGTTTTGGCTGCCAACGAAGGACTGACCTCCATATTGTCATGACTTTGACTTTTTTTAGTTTTCACTTTCCCCTCAGATGATGAAGACGCCTTTCCAAAATGTGACTTCAGTTCATGCCCAAGGGATTTAGCATCGTTATTGGCCTTCTGGTTGGAATGATCTTTTGCTTCAGAGGTTTGAAGTTTCCTCCCTTTTAAAGCATTGGAACCCACTTTCCCTGAAGTTTTAGGCTTTTCTCCTTTGCAATGGCCATCACTTCTTGTGTTGACTGAAACACTATCAGAGAAATTATCATTCTTACCTGCCCGACCCTTAGAAACAATGCTGGCATTTCGATTTTCAAACCATCCATCCTCTTGCGTTGTTTGGTCTGATGAACCTCTGTCCCTTAGAAGTGGAAGATTTAAGGTATTTGTCACAAGCTCCTCACAAGTTAAAGAGTCAATGCCTCTATCTTTATGAGGAATACCATCAAAACTGCTCTGAGAATCCAGATCATTCCTGCAAGAAGGAATTTCACTAATATGTAGTGACTTCACTTTTTTATCTCTTGATGCTTTCCTATGAACTTTAAGGGGATCAGACCCATTCATTCCTATATCCGAACTTTCTCGAGCTTGCCTCAACCCATTCACTATGTCCTTAGGACGCTTCTCCATTTCTTTCAGGTGAATAAGATCATCAGGAAGGGGTGATAGCAGTTGACTTCCATGCAATGGAGAGGAAGTCATTATCTACACCAAAAGAATAAATAAATTAATAAATAACCTTTATATCACATCTGGAAATGTATGGACAATGAATAAAGATATCAAAATATCAATGAGATAATTCACCAATAAAATTTGTGCAGGAGATTCAAAGGGACTATCTTGAGGTTCATGAGACATCCCTTCACTTTCTGATGGGCTGTCATCCAGTGATGAAGATGGTGAGACATCAAGCCCAAGACCACTGTAAATTGCAGCATTTTTTCGTGTCGACAAGTTATCAGAACCAACTTTGATTCGAACTCTCAACTTCTTCTGATCAGGTAAATTAGCAGGTTTCCTGTTTCTAGATTCATGTATTATAGAAAAATTTTCAGCTTGATAAGTTGATGGCATTGATGCTTCCTTTTTGACAGAATCATGCAGGGAGGATGATGCTTTTGATACAGGCTGCAACAATGTACTTGTAGAAGTAGCTTCAGACTTTGTTGACTGAGGTGCCATTGATGAACATACATAGCTAACAGGCCCACCCTATAAAAGAAGTTGTGTTGAAGCGCTTGAGTAAAATAAACCCCAAAATTGGCCAAAGAGGCGAGACATAATCAAATGAAAAAGAATAAGATGGTAACAGGTAATGCGCTAGATATCAAAACAGTTCTACCTCCAAGTGAAAATTTGCCGGAGATCTAGAAGCACTGTGCTGGTAGTTTGGTGGAGTCCTTGGGTGAGACCATACAGGAGACCGTTGATAGGTAGGTAAAAATGAGCCATAGCCTCCAAATTTTGCCCCTGTAGAATTTAAAATCCACAGGTAAGACGGATAACACATGGAAGATGTGCTTACTCATATGCAATGTAGATGTTTGAGAGATAGTAACACAAATATGTTCTCTTTCAACATACCCAAATTCTCAGCTGAGACTCCACCTTCAAAATCTTTTTGAAAGTGTCCCAAGAGATGTTGGAGTTTCTCACCCTTCACCATGTAAAAAATTAAAAAAAAAAAAAAAAACCTGATCATGTACCGAGCAGAAGTAGGATCATACGTACAAGAAGGCAAGCTCTAATAGCACAAGTATGCTTAAACGAAATCCTTAATTTATAGCATGCCTGTGAACAAACTTAATCATTCAACCTAATTCTAAAACTAAAGTATGCTTCCATTAGCTGAACAATGTGATCCTCGTAATTTATATGCTGATTGCAAATCCATAAATTGATCTCTAAACAGTTAAGACTGGCAAAATGATACTATTAAAAAGAACCTTCCGTAATCTGTGTCCATATCTAACACTCGTTCAGAACCCACAGCCTTTCTTTACTTCTATCCTAATTTTCTTCCAGGCAGGCATAGGCGATAGCACATTACCGATCACAATTATAACAAGTTAAGGCGTCCGGATAATCAAAATTAACGATCAAATATCCACTGGCACGTGTTATTTGGATCCTAAACGTACCAAAGAAGTCAACACATGATAATTAGCCTACCTACATCAATCTCTGATGAATAAGTTACGAAGCCAGAAACAAAACAGCCAACGGAAACGAAACAGCTTACTATGTAAGAGAGACCAATATCAGGGTCCACGCTCGAATCACAATCATCGTCGTTGTGATTATGATAAGAGCAAGCCTCCCCTTCTTCAAGCTCAGTATCGTCCATCTCTCTCACAACGTCAAACCCTAACCCTAACTCCTTTCTCGCATCTCTCCTCCCCAAAGAAATCATGTAAAACAAAATAACACCACAAAACAATCAAGAACAGGAACTGAGACCTCTTGTCCCACGAATCCAAACACAAAACTGGAACCGACCCATTCAACCCATCAAAACCCAGAAAGGATTTCCAATGAAATGAGGCCGATCACAAAATCCCAACCGATATCACCGACCTAGAGAAGAATGATCCTAAAACCCCGAGAAGTAGAGTAATTCAATCGAAATATCCTCAACAAAAACAAATCATGTTAACCCAAAGGCTATGGGCTTGGTTTTTGTTCGATCTCTAAAGTTGGAATGGATTAGTAGCGGAGAGATGAAACTCTCTCTGGTTTTTGGTGAATAGAATTAGAACAGCCGCGTTTTTTTCTTTCTTCCTTTTTTTTAATTTTATTTTTCCTTTAAGTTAATATTTCCCTTCTCCGTTTCGTTTTCGGTTTTCCTTTGAAATATAACCGGAGGCCATAGGATAGGATAGGATAGGATACAGAGAGTGTATGTATGCATGTACGGGTTAATATTTTTCACTCCTTATTTACTTTGTTGGTTTGTTCCGTGGACAGTGTTCATATCAGGCCCACTATTCGCGTGTGCACTTCAGGCTTCCCTCGTTCATTTTCCCAAGCATGAGATATGATCCGACGTTTGTTTAAATTATGAATAAATATTTTATTAAACCTGATCCTTATTATCTAATAATTACATATATGTAAGTAAATCATATTTACGAAGGATTTTATTTTTTTTGTTCAGATAAAGTTTGATTTGTTCTCAACGAGAAAACCATGAGCGTAAAAAAAAGATGAATGGTTATCCAGTGGCGCGTGGTGGTTCCAAAACGTAGGTGTGGGTGTCAGGTGGCAGAATCCGACGTGTTGTTATGATCATGCGTAAACAAATTATGTATTTTACGTATTCCTTTTGAAAATGTTATGTGGAAATTGAGATACGGGAAGCAATTAGATTACAACAACAAAGAATGTAGTTTTAGTTTGGCAAGGTCCAATGACAAGAGAGGAAACTCTTGCGTTGACCCTCAAATTACCCCTTTTCTTGCTATCATCAAATTGCCTTTTCTCCTAATCTTTTTAACCGCATACATTGGCCAAAGTTAAAGAACACACGTGTTAGGCACTTCGTCCAATCTTGTTAAGAAGAAAATAAAATTGTAATTTAAACCATAATATTTATATAAAAATTCAACATTTTAAATATATAAAATCTTAGATTTGGTATAAATCCTTTCAAATTTAAACTATATAATATGTTTTATTATTTTTATAAATTTTATTATATAGTTGAATATCTCAATCAATAAAAAGATTTGTTATTTATTTATCATTATTATTATCATTTCTTTTGATAGTCTAGGAACGCTTATCTGTTATGGAACTTAATCTAATTGATGATCATAAGAGAACATGGAAGTGCTATGTTCATGACCTGTTGGGTTGATAGTAACTTCAAATTCTTTAGTTGATGCTGAACTTGGATCCTTACGGGTTTGCAAGACCACAAGAGAGCCACCTGTTGAACTCTGTGATGACCTTTTCCTTTTATAAAAATAAAAATATAGTGCAAATGATACGTGTCATGTCATGGACTATAAGGAGTAGGGGGAGGAAATGAGTGCAACATTTGCAAGGTATGGATAAGTTAACACGAAAAAAAAGAGGAAAAATCCTACTTCCAATGTTCTGTTCTTAATTGGGAATCAAACAGAACTGGAACTGTCATGGACCCTGACCCTAAGGGCTGACTGCCTTAACACGACAGCCAACTCATAGACATCTGCTAAACATTGTGGTTTTCTTGGAAATTCCTATATTAAGGTCGTCCGGTCAAGCCCTTTAGTTGATTATTTTAGTATTTTATTAAATACAACATTCGGAAACTGTGTTGACCATGCTCTCTTAGACCTTTCAAAGGTTCTACTCTAAAAAGCTGAACGGTCAAAGCGCATTCCTAAGAGGAAAATGTCACTGCCACAATAGGAAAGCCTTTGCTGGGTGCTGTAGGATTAGGAAGCTGCCAATAATCCAATTAAAGGAATCAGAGAAAAAGATAAAAACAGAACTGAAACAAGCTTGTTACAAACTAATGAGGATCTACCATGATCTCTGTGCCAATTCCGCAGCTTCAACGCAGCTCAACCGAGGAAATGAGTTCAAAACTGAGTGGATCTTCCACTTCGCCATTACTTATTAGTTTTACAATCTAAAGAATTTATTGTACGGTATAAAAAGGCCTATAATAATTATGTTACCAGTGGTGCATATAAATTACAAGTCGAGTATAGAATTTGTTAAAAGTAAGTCAGCTTGGTGCGCCTTCAAATTGATCTCTCAACAACTCGTACTTCTTAAGCTCCGCAGTTGAGAGAGACGGAGAGAGTTCCTTCAAGACCTGTAGATTAGGATTTACAAGCATTTAATGAACTAGAATGACATCTCACACTAATGCTCAAATCCAAGTTTATACATGTTTGTGTAATTTCAAAAATCACTATAAAAGCACATCGTCGCGGTCAAAATGTATGAATTGCTCCTTACAAGGAAAAGAACGAAGACCTACAATTTCTCATACTAAAGGCCAAATGATTCAGTGAAAACTTACGTTCAGAGCAATCTTTTTGAGAAGATAAGTACTTTTGGTAACTCAAATAGCCTTTCCTATAACCCACAATGCCATACCTCAACAAAATCTTTGTGTTGGACAACAACAGCCTCAGCTTGATCTCCTGCTGACAACCCTGAATTTGACTTCAAAACCTAGAAAGTGAAAATGGTATATGTACTGTTCAGGAGGCACAGAGATATTTAATATAACACAGTATTAAAAAAGCTGTAACTTGTAAGTAAGCAAAGATGACGAGATAAAGTGAACAATCAAGAACATAGCTGAGTTTTGCTTCTACGCTGATACAAATATTAAAAATATATCAAACTAAGTTGCTCTCTTGACTCTCTCAAGATTACTGGGCCTTACAGAGACTGCCCATTCCGTAAAATCCCACTCACTCAACTCTTATAGGATTTTGCATGCCAGAATCCCTAGCTGAAAATGCATATCACAATTAACCATACAAAGTATGATGGTAACTATACTTTTGTGGATGTGCTTAAATCTACCCACCTTCCGCTTTGCAGCATGAAACCAAGCATCTGCACATAACGCATACATATCTGCACCAGTGAAGTTGGCTGGGCACCTTTTTGCAATTGAATAAAGAGAAACATCTTGATGAAGAGTGAACTTTCGAGTTAGTGCCTTAAGGACCCTAGAAAGGAAGGCAATTAACAACTCGAGTAGAAGAATCAAATTGAATAAACATTATCACATAAGATGAGAACACTAACCCCTCCCTGTAAGACGCATCAGAGTTCACCCCAACATAAAGTAGCTTATCAAAACGGCCAGGTCGAAGAAGTGCTGGGTCAATGAGATCTGGTCTGTTGCTTGCTCCAATAATGAATAGATCCTTCGGAATCAGGAAAATGAGAATAAAATAAATATTGGCAATTTGACTTTGATAATAAGTAAAAACCTGCATTTAATATTACAAAAGACAGAATGAAAACTACCATAGTAGCAACTGCAAGCTTATTACCTGTGCAGAATCATTCAGGCCATCAATTTCTGCAAGCATCTGACAGGGCAAAAATATTAAAGATTACACGAGGATCGGGAATATCCTTATAGGCAATCAATTAAGCTATAGTAACACTATATTCACCTGAGAAACAACTCTATCCATGACACCACCAGAATCTCCAGAGGCCCCTCGAGCTGGAGCAAGCGAATCAAGCTCATCAAAGAATATAACACATGGGCGTGCTGATCTTGCCTGCAAAGAACATGTCAATGGTAGAAAGAAGTCAAATCTATTACCAAATGTAAGTTGGTACAGATTGTTAGGCATAACACATTTCAAGGGTTACAGCTTGACGGAGACAAAAATCTTACTTTCTGGAAAATATCCCGGATATTTTTCTCTGATTCTCCTATGTACATGTTGATCAGTTCAGGCCCCTTTACACTCAGAAAATTTAAGGAACACTCCGTAGCAACTGCCTTTGCCAATAATGTCTAAGTTTCAAAACAATAAAAACACAGTGACTGTAAGGCATTCTTTTCCTCATTTTAAATGTTTGCATTGAGAGCGCATAATTGAGGAATTGACTACACGATATGACTCACTTTCCCAGTTCCAGGAGGACCATAAAGAAGAACACCAGAGCGCTTACGTAACCCAGATGAAAACAAATCCTTATGCAATAGGGGTAACTGCAGATGTGGAAAATAAAAAAAGTAATAACATGTTGTCAAGCTCTGAATCACAAGACTTTGGAAGTTTTAGCAATTGAATCATATGTAACACGTTAGAAAACCAAGAAAAACCTGTAATCTTACTACTATTAGGAAAAACAAAGCTATGCAACTCAATGGTTGCATTTATATGCAATTCTCCATTACCATTATTCCTTTAGATGTCCACAAAGGAATTTTTTGATAGTACGAATGCCCATATTTTCTCACGAATTCCTCCATGTAAATGTCTACTTCCCTGAGAATGAAAGATGATAAAACTGCTAAAAAGGGAGGATTTGCCTATCTACAACAGAAAACATATGAATAATTTTGCAATCCATCAAATAAGCTTATGGTATGTATCACATTAGTTGGATCTTGTAGCAAGGTTCTATTGGCAGAATCCCATAATGATGTGCATGATTGCACAAGAAGCTTAAAATGCAAAATATGCGACTCAAAATGCTAAAAGACAGATTCAACTCTGCAACATGAGAAAAAAGGAAATGACAATAAACAGTAACCCTACCTGAACAGTATCCAGGATTGATTTCTTGACATCTTCAAGCCCACCGACATCTTCCCATTTCACATCAGGAACCTGTGAGTAAGAAATGTAGAATAAAACTCTCCTGACACAAAGAAAAGGATTCTTCATAACGGATTTGACAGGTTGAATAATCACCATGACACCTAATATTTCTAGAAAAAGAAAACAAGCTAGAAAATGCAAATCTATGATTGATATACATGCTGGATTAATTTCATGCCATCAAGCTACCGTTAGTGATCTAATTACATGCTGGATTAATTTCATGTCATCAAGTTACCATTAGTGATCTAATTACCTTTGGGGTACCCAATGCTGAAGCATTCCTCTTCTTAGCTCGATCCAATGCTTTAGATAAATGTTCTTTAAATTTATTTTGCAATGCTATCCCTCCAAGAGAGCTATCCAAGTCTTGAGACTCAATTTCATCAACTTCAGCATTGTCCTTCAAGACTATGTTTGCACCGGCATCAGCAACTAAAGCTCGCAGATCCCTAGGCATGAAACCAGAAGTCTGTGCAACAGTATCCTTAATAGTATCTTCCAAACCGATCTCCAGGAAGGAACCATACAATCCATAAAAGTGAGAGTTATGATTAAAAGAAAAGATTAGACAGAAAAAAAATCACTTAAAACTTTATTTAGCAACTTCATAATGAATATTTGAAGAAAGCATTCAATAATATTTGTACACAGAAGCATGATGATTAGCTAAAGGGATTTGCCAAAAGCAACTGGCCAAAGAGATAACTATCCAACATGGACATTCTTGGCTAACCAAACATAGAGAAAAAAGCATAATAGTACAACATTTCCAAACCACAAGCTTATGCTGCCATATGGATATTACTGTTTTAACATATTTTCCGAAATATGGATGAGGGAGAGTTTGCTATGACATACATTAGAGAGGAGCTCCGAACCATTTTGCAGAGTCTGGGACAGCATCTGAAACCTTTGCTCTTCGGTCAGGGCAACCATGCCGATTTCATGGCTGAAACAGCGCCTAACAGTTGGTGGTATACCCTCAGTACTCTGAGCAGCTGCAACTAACAGCACTTGATGCCTGGTTATTTTCTCAGTATCCTTGATAGGCTGAATCAGGGAGATATGAAGGAAAACGTTCTTAGCAGCTTATGAAGCATTATTACTAGGAATAGCTAGCATGCAATACTAGATTTATCCCTTCATGACTATAACTTGATTCAACAATTAAAAATTATGAATTGACATATTTTCTACTTAGTAATGAGATTTCATAAGTGTGGAAGGAGAAGCAAAGGTTTTTTTTTTTTTAATTTAGGTAAATATACTGGGACTCCCTGTGATTTGACATTTTTTCATTTCAATCCCTATGTTTCAAAAGCTATCATTTATGCTCCTATGGTATTGTTTAACTATCACACAACCTCCTCCGTCACATTTTGTTAGTTCTCCCTCTATTTTGTTTAAACCAAAATGACCTAGTATTAAAATTTTTAAAATTTTAAATTATGATACAACATTGTTTTGAAATTAGGAACAGTAAAAAAAACTAATAGAATATATCGAAGAAGTTGTATGATGGCCCAACAATACCACATGAAGGTAAATAATAGGCTTCAAAACATAAAAATTGAAATGAGAAAGGGTCAACCTACAGGGGGTCCAGCTAAAAGATGTCTCAACTCCATGTAAATAGAAATTCCAAGACCAGATATCAGCAGCCCACTATTTTCCCAACATTGAAACTGGTTTCCCAATGTTCTACCTTGTTTTACCCGAAGCAGCACAAGTTCAAGTCAAATCAAAACATAGGAAGCTTATCGAATCACATAGAAAGATTAATGCAGTAACTGGAGCAGAATCTTACAAATTCGTGATTTGATTTTTCTTCAGAGGGACCCTCATCTTCAGAGACTGGTTCAGTAAATTTTCTAACAACTGATGCAACTTCAGGAGTGAGACCAACTTGATCACTTTGAGAACCATCATGTGACATCAAGTTGCGAAAAACATCAAAATGGCGAAGAAGAAGTATAGTAGGTGAATACCTGCCAAAAAAAATATAAAGAGTAAAGAGGGATGCAATGGAAGGTTTCTGAATGGTGGAAGAGAACAATATATTTCCACGTAGTCATCCCTTCAATTGTGACCAAAATCTGAAACAAGAAATAATGGCTATCGTATGCCACTCTGGCACCACCAACCTAAAGTAGTACAACAGAAGACAGGTATGAAACTTGAGAATTTATGTGTTACAATACCCTACAGGCTAATAACCTCACCTTTGAGCTGTGTTGAAAGCCTGGGAAAGTGCAACTGATGTTTTTCTATCGGAGGACTCAACAAAATTATGACAGCTAAACTCAACAACATGAAGGCCCAAACGGCGAGCAACATGTCTAACAACAGTCCTCTTTCCACAACCTGCAAAAGTAAACCACATAGTTGTTAACAAAGCCAATTCTCTTGAAAGAACAATCAGAAATACCTATTCATGTTCATAGGTTAATCACACTTTTAACGCTATACCAATCAAAAGTTATTGGTAGGAAGAAACTATTACGAGAAGATTATGTTTTCTTGTGGCAACAACAAATAGAAATAAACTAAACAGACCTGAAACACCGTGTAGTAGGACAGCAACTCTGAATTTTGAAGAGAGTGCTGAGGGGCACAACGACGGTGTGAGTATGGAACCTAAAATCTTCACCGTGTCCCTCTGTAAAGGAGATTCAGCAGAACTTTTGGACTCCTCAATCAGGAGATCTGGAGGAATGGCAGAAGGAACAGTCCCCCCAAGAACAAGGGCTGTTTGGGTTTGATTGACTCGAAGAACTGCTTCATCTGATGGCTCCATAGCCATGACCTGAATAATGAATTACCTTCAGATTACTGCCCAAAAATTGTTGGCATTCCCCAAGGAACAAAGAAAACTTGCGAAAATTTACCTTAAAGTAGATTATGTCTTTACTTCTAGCTTTTGACCTCTGTTGACAAGGAATGCAAAAGGTGGAGTTGCAATTCCAAAATATGCAGACATTGAAAATATCACCTCTGGCTAGATATCTGTCAACTTTAAAGTAGTTCTGTAGTGCCAAATCGATTATCTCTTGACGGTCTTCAGCTTCAATCAATGAACGGCCTTTCAGAGCTTCAAGGGTACCACACTCAGGTATCTTAACAAAAGAAACCCTCAAGTGCGAGGCATACCTTGGCAATCTAGCTAAAGGTTTCAACTCCAAACGAATGACAGAAGCCTGACCAACTTTTTTACATGTCTCATCCTCCACAGTAGATTCAAAAAGAGATGCCAAGGTCTCATTTCCTTGGCAAACAAGTGATTTGAGGCACGAAACATGCAAGTCAAGGTTAAAGGCTAAAAGTGGAGAAACATAAGCAATTTCTTTGTCTAACAATGGAGTCCCATTTGAGGGAAAACCATAAGACGGAAAGATAAGCATTGTATGAGGAGGACAGGAAACGGACAACTTGTCTCCAGTTGCCAATTCCTCTTTTCTGGGAGGATCTAGAACGACAACCTGAGCAAATCTCTCTACTTTTGTGTCAACGTTCTTCACAAGCACCTTGAATTTAAAACAAAAACAAAATATTACCTCTATCTATTAAGATATAGTCCAAAGGAAGTAACAAACCGATCTTTCTAATTGCATCTTTTCCTACAAATAAAATATTAATTGAAGCACATTCTATGTTGTAATTATTTCCAGAAGATTTCTTTTTCTTTTTCTCTCCAACTTTAAACTGCCAAGTAATAACTAGGAATAGTCAATAAGTGATAAAACCAACAAGGCCCCAATTGTTTTTCCCATCTTCATTCTCGGTAAAACACACGACTACCTAAAGGATACAAATTATAATAGAGTTAGTCAACAAATAGCTTACCAGAGAACCTGAAGTGATCGTCAATCTCTTGAGAACGGAAGTGGAAAGCCCAATTAAAGCAGAATCGTCAAAAGGAGTTGCTTTTTGGCTGGGGTCATCAGCTTTGTCGTTGGAAAGCCGGAGAATTCCCACCCGCAATTGAATGGTCGGATTAACGTCATCGGCGGAGAAGTTCAAGAAGGAAGAAGAGTCTCCGTTGACCAACGAAGTCGTATTCAATACGGATTTGAGGAGAACTTTGGTGGAAGAGAGGACCAGAGGCCTTCTCCCTCTCCCCACCATTGGTGCCGATTTAAGCTGAATAGTGCTACCAGCTCAAAACCCTAGTTAACTTGAATCATCAAATCACAGTCAGCCACAGTGCTAGTGCTTGGAGAAACAGAGAATTGAAAAGTTCCTAAGTTCAGTGACGGAAAATGAGTCCCAGGAACAGGGAAAAAGGCATCTTTTCGTATATTTAGGGGAATGGGATACGATTCCATTTTACTTCACATTTTCATGGTTTTCACTTGTAAATAATAAGTGTTAATTCATTATTACCAAAAGGATATGTTTTTTTAGAAATAAATAAAAATAAGGTATACATGCCATTGTGACCCTAGCGCAGTTAAGAAATCTTGAAAGACGTGCTGTTTCAGACAAATAACAGGCTTATCCAAATTCCAAGTCCATCTACGTCTGCGAAATGACCAAAAGGATTTCTAAAATAATAACTTGACACAGAGTGAGAGTTTTCAAACAAAGTGCTGTATTTCCAATTGCAAGTTGGCATCTATTTCAAATGTCCTCGGAATCTGATGTTACACTGTGTTCAGTTGTGGAGTAGCAGGGTAGTCCAGCCCAAGTGAGGGCGATCAGTTGACTTTGTTAATTTTTGTTGATTCGCTTAGCCAAGTTTTTGACTAACACAAAGTTGTTCAAGTGATTTGGCGACCAAACTTAGACGCTGGATAATGAAGCATATCCACCAGTACTCAACCCAAGTCTAATAACAGCAATGATCTCAGAGACTTGATTCTTCGATGCTGAGCGTGCAGCTTCTTTAGACAATGATCTCAGAGACTTGATTCTTCGATGCTGAGCGTGCAGCTTCTTTAGAGAATCCACATGATGGAACCAGGTAGCTGACTGTGAAAGGATCTTCTTTACCTGTTGAGGGTTTGGTTGTAATGGATCTACATAGAGGCAAGTGATTCCGAAGAAACGCCAAGGTTTCTACTTTCACTAGTTCGGTGGGTGAAAGCAACTTTCTACAAAGACAATTCAAAGACATTGCTGGGTGAAGCTGAAGCAGACCGAAAACCTTGGAGGTTTTTAACGATCCTCGATCAAGATTTAGCTTAATTCACTAAGATGAAAACTTAAAAATAAATAAAATAAAATAATGAGTAGATCCTTTTCTATCCATACAGAGTTACAATCGAAACCCTACCAATGACATTAGCATCTAATTATGATGATTATATTATACTTGTATTATTTTGGCAAGCATATAATTAAAGACAGAAGTTGCTAATAGTAATAGTTAACATT
>JANZXR010000004.1:8379222-8406958 GCA_027575705.1 Erythroxylum echinodendron
ATGATTATATTATACTTGTATTATTTTGGCAAGCATATAATTAAAGACAGAAGTTGCTAATAGTAATAGTTAACATTGATTTCGTTCTTTACTTACAGGGGCAAAGTAATCTCACTTGTTTCATATGCATCGCCTAATGCATGATCATAATTAAACTAAAAATGTAGACCGAAATGGTCATCAGGCGAATTTGTTGTTTAATGTATCTTCAATGTGCCTATGACATGTTAAACATATGAATATGTTCGTATTATAACTGATAATTTTTTTATCAAGAAATGAAGTTGATATTAGAGGTAAAATATTCCATAAAAATCCATAATTTCAATCTAAACCTAATTAAACAAAAAAGTAAAAATTAGAGGAGTTTAACACAACTTTGGTCAGAACCGTCAGGCAACAATAAGTTACATGAAAAACTGGTGGAAGGGAAGGGACCTGCACGACAGTAAAATCAGAAGACACATATATCTAATCCACATGGTGTCCTGGAAAACTTCACCAAAGGCTTTGATATCAGAAACAAAATAGCTCTATTATGATAGTAACAAAATCAAAATTCAGTAAAATAAACGTGGAAGTTGAACCTCACAAACTATCAGCAACAGTCACCCCTCCTTCATTGTCTATGCTGTGTACCATAACGAGGTTTTATTGCATGGAAGAAGGTTGCTTGGAAAGTGACCCTCAAGCAACTTGGGGTCGGTTTCTGGAGGACCACTTAGGTTTTGACACAAGCAAACAGCTTCATCCGCAGCATAAGTATCAGGTAATGGATCTACAAAGAAAGCTGTTGGTGACAGGCAAAAGAAACTAACAGAATCAGAGAGGATATTACTTTCTAGCCCACCGCAGTACAGAATATTCATGCAAGTAACATAAGCAACGTTCACTAAGATACAAGGACCATTTCTTTAGCTTCATCCAAATCTTAAAGCTAATTTCAAATAAAAGATGCTACTGCGGCTTCTACATACTACTTCAGCTGGAATTGGCAGAACAGACAAGCGAAAACTGGAAAATTAGTTTAGAACAGAGCAAAATGCATTAACTAGGCCATTTCACTTCAAGTGCAATAATATTGAAGTCCCCAAGTTTGGCGAAGTAGCCTAGTAAATACTATTGATAAATCATGGCTTCTAGTGAAAAAACATTTTCAAATTATTCAAAATGTTTCAGAAAAGGAAAAAAAGCCCTCAATGGATGGAAAAAGCCATCCTAAAGATACCCAATGCAATCTCCACATTGTTATCAGGTAACAATGAACTACTCCCTATGTTTGCTTTCTTGTCATTCTGGAAAGTTGTATTTTCTGCTCCCAGCTTCAACTTCAAGAACCTTAAAAGCTCTTGCAAAAGATAAAATTATGAGACAATTACACAGTAAAATTTCCTTCTGTCAGGAAATAGGTCATCCAGGATATATTTTGCAGGCAATCACTGGGAATCAAATCAATTCCCACAAGGGCAAAATGACTTCTGGTAGCCTTTAGCTGGGTGTTCTGTAGTTCAGTTGCCCATGTTAACCAATATTATCCACCATAAAACTTAGGGTTCCAACAACCAGGGAAAAGCATAATCATCTAAAAACAAGTGCTTTAGAAGGACAGTTCTAAGGCTGCTTTGAAGTCTGTGTTTGCTCATTGCAAAGATGCTTTGGAACAAAACACACTTCCTTCTCTGCAACCTTCATGAACTCTTTCATCTGGAATTGGTAGCAAAACAAAACATCTGATGGTGAAGTTCTGAAGGGCACTCTCATTCCCCTTTTACCCAAAAACAAATCTTTGGGGCAGATTGTTAGTGAAACAATTCAATCCATCAGGATCAGGTAACAAAACCATAAAAGGTTCTGACTACCGGGTTAACATAATGCAAAGCTAGTCTTGCTTTTCTATAGTCGGGCAGATACTGCTCTTTGTTGGGGAAAAGAATATCCATGATAGTATCATATACGTTAGTAAAATTTTGTGAAATCAAAGATTCAAAGTACCAATACACCGTAAGAAAAAGAAGGTCCAGAAAGAGTTGGAAGATGAAACTCTACAAAGATTACATTTACTAGCAAGGCAAATTATCTTTAATCAACATCAGTTAATGAATAGAAAAATTCATGAAGTTTGCCATTCGGAGCAAAACTTAGGAAACATAAACCTAGCATAATTAATTAGTCAACAAGAATTACTTATACCCAAAAAGTTTTTATGAACTCATTGACTTGAGACAACCAAAATCATACTTCCTCAGGTTTCAACTTGCCTCGGTATACACTCAACAATCGAGGTACTCGCTCTGCAAATCTGATGATATACCTTTGCTGGAATTTCGTCTCATTAGGAACGAAAATTGAAGTTAGGCTCATTTGTTTCTTGACGAGTCCTTTTGACTGCAGGACATTTATCACTCTAAACCTGGGGATAATTCTTTTCTCCAAACTAAAAAACAAGACAACAGGATTTTGCAAGATCATCTTTGAAGAGCTTCCCATCTTGTTCACAATGAAGTCCATTCCTTGACTGATTTTACTCTCGGAAAGTAACATACAATTAGGATGCTTTTTAAATGCAGCAAGTATATCGTCCTTAGACCAACCCCACTTCCTATAAAGTTCAAAGCTCCGTTCCCTTATTGACTTATTGCTCTTCCCAGAAAGGGCATGCACAGCCAATCCAAACGTTATTTTACTCGGATCAAATCCCATTTCTTTGACCTCTTTCACAATCCTACTTAACTCTTCGTGACTCTGAGTAAGAACCTCCGGGAAACTAGTCAGCAATATCGAAATGCTGGGCTTGCCTACGCCAGATTCTCTCAAAAGCTCAATATTCGCTATAACATAATGCGAACAGTCTCTGCGATGCAAAGCAGACAAGATCTTACCATCAGAAAGTAATATGCTTCGAAGGAAGTTATAACAGGGCTTTATATGCTTCTCTAAGCTTCTGTACAAAAGGGTTGGGTCCCCTGAGAGTGTTCTGGCGAGGTGGGCTTTTGAAATCCCTCTGGAGCGCAAGAATTCCAGTTTCGGCAAAAGGGTATGCTCAGGATGTGCTAAAATCAATGAAGGTCGTTTCCTGAGCATTCTTGATATCTGTGACAGGGTGAATCCGTGGTTTCTCAGAAGGGCCAAAACCGAGTCTGGCCTCTCTGTCGATTTGAATTTAATCTTCTTCGATATTGCCCGAGCAGCTTCTGAGGACAGCCCACATGATCGAACCAGGTAGCCGACTTCAAAAGCATCTCCTTTTTCTTCTTCCGTTGAGGATTTGGAGCTAATGAGTCTACAAAGCCGCTGGAGAGACGCAAAAGAAAGTAACAGAGAAGATTTGCTGGCTGAAAGAGAGTTTTCATGAAGAAGATCTAAAGAATTTAGTGGGAATAGTAGTCTCAAACCGAGGATACATTGAGCAGCCTTCATCTTATGTCCAAGGGTGAATGAGAATGAGATGGAGAAGAGAAGATCGGTTGAACCTAGTACTTATGACTTTGATTTTAGTACTAAGCATTAGAAGACTGTGCATCACTATCGCAATTAAGTAGTACTTTTTTTTTCTGATTTCTGTCTATTCGGATCAAGATTAAGTTGAGCGGACAGTTTCTCAAACCAAACCAAGTTCCTCACGATTTGTTGCTTCTTTAATAAATTGACAAGTTTGGGAAGAAATTAAATATTACATTCTGTGAAGGCTTTAAAAGAAAATAGTAAATTTTAGATATAGTCACATATGTTATATTTCAATTTAATATCTTTAAGATAATATCATATTTTTATATATAAACAAGTTCCTTTATAATTTAAAAATTCTTAATAATATTTATTTTATGAGATAATAAAATAAAAAGAAAAAGAAATAACATATAACAATTCAAGTTATAATAATACTAAGTTTGAAATGTTAAATATAATAAGATAAAACACAATTTTTAAAAATTATGAAATAATTATGAAAACAATAATTACTTGAATTTATAATTTTTTTAATATAACATTGAATTTCCAAATAATCATACTCGTAAAGAAACAACATGCCAAAAGATGGTCTACAAGATGGGAAAAGATTCTCTATTCTAATAACCCTCATTCAACCTCTTTTGCGCACAATATGACAAAAAGACGTCGTATTGTGTTTAGAGCTAATGATAAAAGTAAAGAAAAGGGCTTTCTATTAATAAACTTAAATGAAATAACACTTAAAGACAGTCCGTATGGAGAAGACCATACTCCAACACAATGACTCAAAGTAATTATGTTTTTTTAATTAACAAAACAAACTATTTTAACTAGTAAGAACATAACAGATTCCTAAGACTTAGCAAAACTAACTAGAAAGTGGAGTTGAAAGTAATAATTGTGTAGAACATGCAAGTGGAGTGGTTGCAGATTTTCCTAGATTTATGCAAAACTTAGAAACTACCATATACTATTAACTTCTTCACTACTGACTTTTTCCATATTTACATGCGATGCCTAATTTTTCCTTCTATAATAAATCTTTAAGGGATGTATTGTATGAGGGCATCCCTTTTGAAAAGTCGCTTTGTTCTCAAAGTGAAAGGAAGGAAATTGCTCAGCAATGAGATCATAAGACTCCCAACTTGCTTCTTCAAGATGAAGGTCTGCCCATTGAATCAACAATTCAAGAGAAGAGACACCAACAGTAGAAACCCATCGATGAGAAAGTATCTTTTCAGGGGCCAAGATTAATTCCCAATCGGTATTGATTGGAAGTGGAACTGGAGGAGCTGGCTGCCCATATGTTGGCCGAAGAAGTGAAACATGAAATATGGGATGAACTTTGGGATCTGGTGGGAGTTCAAGCTCATACGCCATTGCTCCAACAGAACAAAGAATTTTGTATGGGCCAAAGAAGCAAGGAGAGAGCTTAACATACTGACGGTGAGCTAATGATTGTTGGTGGTATGGTTGTAAACGCAGGAAAACATAGTCACCAACTGAAAAGGTGACTTCACGTCGATGTGCATCTGCCTGTTGTTTCATCCGTGTTTGAGCACTCAAGAGATGACATCTCATTTAAGAAGTTGAGCTTCGAGTTTCACCACAGACAAATGGTGAAATTGCTGGTGGGTCACGACCATATACCAATTTGAAGGGAGTGGTGCTTATGGAAGAATGAAACTTGGTATTAAAAACAAACTTAGCCCGTGGAAAGTAGGTACTCCAAGTATGAGGCTGTTCATGAGCAAATAATC
The DNA here is from genome assembly GCA_027575705.1 of Erythroxylum echinodendron. Classification (NCBI taxonomy): domain Eukaryota; kingdom Viridiplantae; phylum Streptophyta; class Magnoliopsida; order Malpighiales; family Erythroxylaceae; genus Erythroxylum; species Erythroxylum echinodendron. The sequence continues at coordinate 8,384,433 of JANZXR010000004.1, forward strand.
GCAAATATGTTTTAAGCAACGGTTGACCCTCTGTTTAGCCATCTGTTTGGGAGTGGTAGACGGTACTCATGCTCAATTTGGTGTTACTGAGTCTGAAAAGCTCCTGCCAAAAAATACTTAGGAATATAATGTCACGATCAGAAATTATGGATCTTGGGATGCTACGAAGGCGAACGACTTCCCTGCAAAAAATCTTAGCAACAGTTTTGGCAATATAAGGTTGAGCAAAAAGTGTGAATATTAACCGAGATGATCAACTATCATTAAGATAGTATTGTAACCACCAAAGTTACATAGGCCAGAGATAAAATCTAGCGAAATATCCCCCCAAATTTGTGTTGGAATTGTTACAGGTTACAAGAGACCTACAGGTGCTAAGGATTAATACTTTGCTTGTTGACAAACCAAGTAGTTCTAGATATAAGTGTGAACATCTTGCTTCATCCTAGAGAAAAAGTTGGAAGAAAGCCTTTTAAAGGTCTTCAAATTTCCTCCATGACCTGTTGTAGGTGTGTCATGTGCCTTTGAAAGGAGTTTTTGTCAAAGAAGGGTATTGTGTGGGACCACCAATCGCTCTTTATAAAACAGCTTGTTGTTTGCCACATGAAAATCTGGCTGAGAGGAGGGATCTTGTTGAATATCTGTCAAGATATCGCGAGTGTATGGATCCTTTTGAAGGGCCTCAACCCAATGAGTAAAGTCCAAGAGAATGGGGACAGCAAGAGCTAAGAAATCAGCGTGTTGGGGCCCTAAGAGAGAGCGAATCTACACCTGAATTTTCTTTACCAACTTTGTAAACAATGTTGAAATCAAATGGTAGGATTTTCATATGCAATCGTTGCTGCTCATTAATGGTTACATGCTAATCTAGAAGATATTTAAGGCTGCGATGATCTGTTAGAACCAAGAAATGACGACCCAACAGGTAATGGTTCCACTTCTGCAATGCTAACACAAGGGCAAGTAATTCCCGATCATAGGTAGACTCAAATCTGTTTGAAAATGAAAGGCTCTTACTGAAATAGGCGACAGGATGGCCTGATTGTACAAGAATAGCTCTAATACCCTCAGAAGAGGCATCACATTACACTGTAAATGGCTGAGAGAAGTCAGGTAATCGGAGGATAGGAACAGTGGTCAGGGCATCCTTAAGCTTAAGGAAGGCTTTCTCTACTATTGAGGACCATTTGAAAGCATTCTTTTTGGTAAGATCAGTAAGTGGATGAGCAATTAGACCATAACCCTGAACAAATCGGGAGTAATAACCTATCAAACCCAGGAATCCACATAGCCCCTTCACATTTGTTGGTGCTGGCCAACTCAAAACTAATTGTATTTAATTTTAATCTATGCCAACTCCTTCAGCTGATTAGAGGATTTGGCTTAATAATGATTGTTTTGAAGTAGTTGTAGAATGAGTTCCAAATGCTAGAGATGTTGGTCAAGTGTCTAGCTGTATACTAAGATGTCGTCGAAAAAGACAAGGATAATTTTGCGCAAGTAAGGATGGAAGAGGTCATTCATTGGAGCTTGAAAGGATGAGGAGGCGTTGATAATGCCAAAAGGCATGACTTTAAATTCATAATGCCCAAAATGTGTACGAAAAGTTGTTTTCTGGATATCATGACAGTGGACGCGAATCTGATGGTAACCAGAGCGCAAATCAATTTTTGAAAAAACGTTAGAGCCATGTAACTCATCAAATAGCTCATCCACATTGGGTATGGGGTATTTATTTGGCACAGTGATTTGGTTAGAACATCTATAATTAATACATATACACCAAGATTTATCTTTCTTTTTAACAAGGAGAATAGGATTAGCAAACGGGCTAGTCCTTGGGCAGAAAAAACTTGACTTGAGTAAATCTGAAACTTGTGTCTCAATTGCAAATTTTTGGAAATATGGATAGCAGTAAGGATGGATATTTGGAGGTTTAGAATTTGGGAGGAGTCGAATGGTATGGGTGTGTTGACGATAAGGGGGTAGGGTTACAGGATCTTCAAAAATTAATGCAAAATGGGAAATGAATTTTGAATTTCTGGAGAGTGTTACTGGATTAGCTGAATCTTTGGATAGGTATTGGAAAGTTGCTTCAACTTATTTCGGAGGGACTCCTTGGAGCTTATAGCGCTTTCCATTTTCATTGAAAATCAAGAATAGCTTGTTCTAATTAGCTTGGATTGTATATAAGGAGGCTAGCCACTTAATTCATAGGACCAAATCTACACCACCAATGGAAAAAGGATAGTAATCTTGGGTAATGGTGAGACCCGGCAACTAAATGGGAATATTCAGGCATAGTTGTTTGCAACTAATGACCTGCTCATTGCCTAGTTGCAACCCAAATATTGGTACAAATTAGACTGACATTTGCAACTCCTCCACAATTTTATCAAATATGAAGTTGTAAGTAGACCTACTATCAACTAGAATTAATGCCTGTCACCTATTAAGAAATCCCTGTAACTTCCTTGTGGCACAAAAGGACTTTCCCAGGATGGCATGAAATGAAATTTCTGCAAGTTCAGTAGTTAAATCACCTTATGTGACTTCTTCCATTTGGTCAATCTCTTCTTGCTCCATAAGTGAGAGGAAGGTTGTTTTGCAACGAAGACTAGAAGTAAATTTTTCATTACACCAAAGGTAAAGGCCCAGGCTATGCGATTTTTTCACTCCACATCCCATGGACGGGTTTGAAAACAAATTGGGGGCTGGGCTATTGTAATGATATTTTTGGGGGCCAATGTGGTGGTAGCTAGGGTTGAAAGAGGTGCTGATTATGGGTTTGATCTAGACAGGTTAAACCATGAAAGGTTTCTGGGAAGTACACGAGAAGAGCCCATTTTTTGTTTAAGCTCATAGCTTTGTAAATAGAACAAGGCTTATGAATACGAACATCAACCTTAAGGTCATCTTTCAATCCATTGAGGAACACGCCCAAGCGACAATGTTCAGTCAATTCTTGACTTAAGCAGATAGTTTGGCGAATTCTTGACGATGTTCTTGAACCGTACCTATTTACTGGATACCACAAAGGTACTCCTGTAACATCCCCTCACCAAGTGGAGTTGAAGGTAATTATTGTGTAGAACATGCAAGTGGAGTGGTTGTAGATTTCCCTAGATTTATGTAAGACTCAGAAACTGCAATATACTATTAACTTCTTCATTGCTGACTTTTTCTATGTTTATGTGATTTCCATGTGATGTCTTATTTTTCCTTTTAAAATAAGTCTTTAAAGGAGGTGTTGTATCATATTGTAGCGGAACGAAAAGAAGATTACAAGTGCTACAATCTGTGATATTCGGATTTGTTGCCAACCACCATGGAGGATAATCTTATTAGACTAATTGCAAAAACTGAGGTTCCTGATAGCTGTGCACCCTAATCTTTCTCTACTGAGAGGATAACCTACGGGCCTTCACCAGCAGTATTTAAAATAACTTCCTTCCCTTCTGTCAAGAAATAATTCATCCTGAAAATATTTACAAGGAATCACATTTTTTAGTTGGAAGTACATCACTTTGCAGCAAGGGTCAGAAGAACTCTGGAAGTCTATTCCTTGGTGTTTTATAGTTCAGTTTTCCCAAACAAAATCAATCTATACACCACAAAACTCAGAGATCCATCAATTTAGAAATGAGAAAACCATAAAACCAGAGAATCTTTAAAATGAACAGATATGGTCCTTTTAAATCACCTGGTTAGGACTATGGCTTTGTTTAGCAATCAGCTGATTCTATCAGCTGTTAACTGGTAGCTGATTATATCAGCTGATTTGACTAGCGGATTGCATTAGCTGGTTGTTAAAGATGTTTGGTAAAATTAGCTGTTTAGTATTAGCTGTTTATGTGTAAAATGACTTATGAAGACATGACTTTAAAAAAATTATAAGAGTATAAATATTATATATTTTAATATTTCGTTAAATATTCTTATAAGATTTTAGATTTTAGATTTTTAATTTTACAAAAATTAAGTTTATAACTCTAATAAAAAAACATAGAAGATATAATAATAATAATGATGTTAATAATAATAATAATAATAGTAATAATAATGATACACTAGTGAGTTACTTTAATTAGTTACAATTAAACTATTCCAACAAAATAATTATATAAATAATTAAATAATATTAGAAAAAGATAAAAATAAATTTTGTTTCAAGAAGAATTATTATGGTTTCAAAAAGTAAGATGTCAATGGCTAACATATGGAGATTAGAACACCAACTTTTTCCATACGGGAATAATCATTAGAAGACAATTCAACTCCATCTCAAAGCATCAGGACAATAACGACAATTGGATAATGAATGCATCTGAACTAAAAGCTGCATCGCGGAAGAAAAAAAAGAAGAAGATGGAGAAGACCGAGAGTAGAGAGCAAATAGTAACAAGGGTATTACTGTCATAAATCAATCAGCTACCATAAAATGTTGGGGTGAAGGAGCTTGTTAAAAATTAGCTGGTTGGGTTGAATCAGCCAACCCAATCAGCTACTAACCAAACAAATAAAGAGCTTATTGATATGAGTTATTAACCAAACAGGGCCCATATTTATTCATTTTAAAGATTCTCAGATAGAAGAATGTGAGTGGCCAAATTTTGAAATGTGACAAGGAGAATTTTTGCCTTGAAACATTATAAAGTACCCATATTGTTCAACAACTTTTTAACAAAGAAGTGATAGAAAGAGTAGATGTAAAAGAGTAGTTGCATGGAATGCTCCGCAACTAAATGGTTAAAGCTTTTCATTTGTTCGTTATAGGCATGTCTAGAGGTTGATAATATGAAAACTATAGCCAAAAAATATGAAGAATTGCTCCAATTGGGACAAGGAGAGTGTTGTTCCAACACTAGAGGATTGGCATTCCATAGTCACCACCTAGGTGTACCATCAAGTTATATCTACAATAGGATTTGCTCCTACCAATAAAAAGTTCATCACCATGATGCTTCGGGGACAAAATTGTTTCAGATGCTAAACTAAAGGGAATGTATACAAAAATTTCATCAACAAAGTCTCATAGTTATGAATGCCTTTCTAACAAGTAGAGAACTCTAAAATTGTATAGGGTGGAACATCTCAGTGATAACTACAAGAATGTGTGTCACAATTTGTCCCATGAAATGAAACAAGTAACAGTTAACTTGTATGCAGAAACAGGTGGACAAAATACCCTATGGTTTGGATGAAGGTACTAGCTTCTTATATATAGACTCAACAAGGGCTTTGCTTCCATGGTAGGAGAGTTTCAAAAATCCAGGCAAATTCCTACATGACCATAGTTTACTAAACTTCTTATCTATTACATAACACAAATTCTAGTAGACCATTGATTAGACTTTAAACTTATATGCATTACACAATACTAACCTTGCATTTGATCCACCACATCAGGAAATTGCCAGCAAATCCCATAGAAGAGAATTTAAACATTCTGCCTATTTCAGAATACATGTTCTGCTGAGAACCGTGTTAGACGAGTTTTGCTTCCAAGGGAAGCAGTTTTGCTTTAATGAAAAAATAAAAAGTTGTAGCTTTGCACATCAGAAAGCTCCATAGGAGACTCACATTCTCCACTAGAGTAGGGGCGGAATGTTGGTAACACAGGTCATTCTATATAATTCATATACTAAAATCATACAAGTTACCAAGTCAATATAACACAAAAATAAGTGCAATAAGCACGACATTAAAAAACTTTGCAAATCTTTTTTCTCTTATAAGTGCTATTTATAACCCACAAATACATGTAAACAACCAAACTAAGTTCCAATTTTATGACCAAAAATAGAAGTAAAGTTAAGCATTGACTAGTCCTCCTTGTTGGCTGCAACAATATCAACAGCAGTTTCGTATCCAAATTTAGTTTAATGACAGTAAAGACCCAAAGAATAGAAGTGTTGGACAGAAAAAGTGGAAACCCAACGAAAGAGAAATTACTAGCAAGAAATAAAAAAGCTTGATAATGGACAGAAAAATACATTATGTTTGCCATTAGTAACCAAAATTGGGAAAGAAAAATGTTTACAATACTTATAATTAGAAACACATAACATGTTTACGATCTCATCGACTGTGACCGACCAAACCATACTTACACATATATGAGACAAATATGTGTCATGAATTTTATGTTACAGTTTGAAAGAATTGTATTATTGCATTAATACTGTCAAAATATCCTACACAGTGTATGTCAGAATATACTACAGAATATTCTTATCAGAATAGGAAATATCCTACAGAGTATTTTGAGTATATTTTGTTAGTGTGTAAATATAAATATTTTGTCAGATGCTTTATCCCTTAAATATGTTCTTCATGTACCAAAACTTGCTTGTAACCTTTTGTCTGTCAGTAAGTTGTCAAAAGATTCTAATTGTCATGTCACCTTCTTTGATTCTTATTGTGTATTTTAGGACGACTTCTGGGAAGAAGATTGGCAGTGCTAGAATGATTTATGGTCTTTACTATTTTGAAGATTAAGTCTCCAAGGATAAAAGACCCCAAGGACTAAGTAGTTTCAGTTCTAACCTTATCAATGATAAAATAATGCTCTGGCACTATAGACTAGGGCATCCTAATTTTCAATATCTTAAAAAAATTACTTCCTACCTTATTTAAAGAAATAGGTTGTTCTTTGTTTCATTGTGAACACCGTATTTTATCAAAAAGTCATAAAAATATTTATCCTTCAAAACCTTATCAACCTTCATGACCATTTTACTTAATTTATAGTGATGTTTGTGGTCCTTCACGGATTCCTATTTATTCAAACAAAAAATAGTTTGTTACTTTCATTGATGATGATACTAGGTTATGTTGGGTATATTTAATGACTAATAAATCTGAAGTTAAGATTGTGTTCCAAAATTTTTATAACATGATTGAAACTTAATTTCAAACTAAAATTGGTATTCTTCATTATGATAATAGTACTGAGTATTTCAATGAAATTCTTGGAAGTTTTCTGAGAGAGAAGGGCATTCATCATCAATCAACTTCTGTTGATACACCTTAGCAAAATAGTATAGCTGAGAGAAAAAATCAATACTTATTGGAAGTGGCTCGGTCTCTTATGTTTTCTATGTCTGTCCTTACGTATCTTTGGGGTGAAGCAATTTTAACTGTAGCTTATTTGAGAAATAGAATGCCTACCAGTGTACTTAACTTCATTACTCCTTTTAAGTGCTTTACAAGTTTCTTCCCAGAAAATCGAATTTCCTCCAAATTACCTCTTAAAATATTTGGGTGTGTAACTTATGTTCATCTACCCAATAAGGATCAGTCCAAGCTTGATCCTAAGGCTGAAAAATATGTTTTTGTTGGTTATGCATCAAATAAAAAAAGGTTATAAATGATTTAATCCAAAGAACCGAAAAGTTCTAGTTACTGTGAATGTTCTATTTCTGAAAAATCAGCCTTATTTTTAAAAGAATTTTCTTCAGGGGGAGAGTTTAAAGGAAGAAATTAGTGGGGAAAAAATACCTATCTTTCATACGTTACCCCAAACAGTAGTTTCTACAGCTAAGGATGCTTTACCAGAAATTGTTGAATTTGTAACAAGGGGGAAACACTACAAGACAATCTTAAGGATCCAGAACCTGAGCTCATTGTTTATACAAGGAGACAAAATCATCAAAAGAGTAAAAAACTACTGTTCCTTCAACACCTAGTCAGTCTACGACCTTGGATTCACGTACTCAAGAAACTTCTAAAAGTACTAATTTTTCTGTCTCACCTCCTGTTTTACCTAATAAAATCTCTCATGAATATCTTGATCTTGATGTTCCTATTGCTCTTAGAAAAGGAACTTGTCCTTTAACTAATCATCCTATTGCAAAATATATGTCTTATGATCGTCTCTCACAAAAACATAGGGCATTTATTTCAAAAATCTCGAATCTGGTTGTTCCAAGAAATATTCAGGAAGCACTTAGTGGTCCAAATTGGAGAACAACAGTGATAGAGGAAATGCATGTACTAAAGAAAAATGGGACATGGAAAATTGTAGAGCTACTCAAAGGTTAGAAAACAGTTGGGTAAAAATGGGTATTTACAATAAAATGCAAGGTAGACGGTAGTGTAGAGAGATATAAGGTTAGACTTATGGCCAAGGGGTTTACTCAAATATATGGTGATGACTACCAGGAAACTTTTGCCCCAGTAGCCAAAATTAACTCCATATGTGTTCTATTGTCTCTTGCAGTTAGTTTCGATTGGGCATTATACCAAATAGATGTAAAAAATGCATTCTTGAATGGTGATTTGGAAGAGGAAGTCTTTATGACCCTATCTCCTGGTTTTTAAGAATCTGTAAGTCAGAACAAAGTTTGTAGACTCAATAAGTCTTTATATGGTCTCAAATAATCTCCAAGGGCATGGTTTGAACAGTTTGGGAATACTATAAAAGGATATAGTTATCTGCAAAGTCAAGCAGATCATACTCTTTTTATAAACATGGTGTTAAAGGAAAAATAGCAATCCTTATTGTATATGTCGATGACATGATACTAACAGGTGATGATATTGATGAATTAGCAAGATTAAAGAAGAGGCTAGCTGAAGACTTTGAGATTAAAGATCTAGGAACCTTGAAATATTTTCTTGGCATGAAATTTGCAAAATCACGTGAAGGGATCTTTGTATATCAAAGGAAATATATCCTTGATTTATTGGATGAGACTGGTCTTTTAGGTTGCAAGGTTGTTGAAACTCCAATGGAGTAAATTTCAAACTAAATCCTGCTAAAATTGAGGACATAATTCAAAAGGTGATATTTTAACGTTTGGTGGGCAGGCTTATATATTTGTCATACACTCTCCCCGATATAGCATTTGATGTAAGCATGATAAGCCAATTCATGCATGCACCTGGTCGTGAACACTTTGAAGTTGCCTATAAGATACTAAAGTACCTAAAAGAGACGCCTGGAATGGGTTTAGTGTTTAAAAAATGTGATCACTTTCAGTTGGAACTTTATATTGATGTTGACTGGGCTGGCAGTGTGATGGATAGGCGATCAACATCTAGATATTGCACATTTGTTGGAAGAAATTTAGTAACTTGGAGAAGCAAGAAGCAAAGTGTTGCAAAACGAAGTAGTGCTGAAGCAGAATTTAGATCCCTTGCACATAGGGATTTGTGAAGCTATGTGGACTAAGAAATTGCTAGAAGACCCGAAGCTCCGAGTGTCACTTCCGATGAAAATCTACCGTGATAACAAAGCTATCATTTCAATTGCTCGTGATTCAGTTTTTCATGATCGGACTAAACATGTTGAAGTTGATAGACACTTTATCAAAGAGAAAATTGACAGCGGACTAATTTCTGTTCGTTATATTCCTACTTCTCAACAAGTGGTTGATATACTCACCAAAAGTCTACTGAAAAAGCAATTTGATTTTCTAGTAAGCAAGCTGGAGATGCAAGACATTTACAAACCAGCTTGAAAGGGAGTGTCAGAATATCCTACTTCGTATATGTTAGAATATCCTACAGAATATTCTTGTCATAATAAGAAATATCCTATAGAGTATTATGAGTATATTTTTAGGCTGTAAATATTTGATTTTATTTCCTAGTTTAGATACTATGTGTAAATATAAATATGTATGTTGTAACACAAAACAAAAAGTGATATGACTCATTCTCTTGTTCATATTAATTTACAAATACAATTCTTCCCATATTTCTATTTGTTCATTGCTTGTGGGGTGCTAATTACCTACAAGATTGCAACACTGAAATTGTAACCACAGAGCAGGGAGAAAACCTGGAAGGACAAAACCTCAGTCATACTATTTTACTGGGACCACACAAGGCATTAGCAGCAGGGCATATTGAAACTTCAGCTCTGCAAGTCAAAGAAGTTCTACAGGACAATTACGTTCCTTTTGGGGGTGAAAAAAACAAAACTTTGCGCAGTATGTTGACAATGCAAGTCATTCTGTATGGTAGAGGTAAAATTCTATCAAGTTAACATAACCCAAAGCTGATCCGTTACATTGCATTGACCTGCAGCTGTGCAATTCATGGCTTCTTTCAGTGGCTGCTTATGACCACCAATAAGCCATGTAAACACCTAAATTATATTTTAATTTTGAGATCAAACACCAGAAGTAAACGAAGTTAAACACTAGGTAATGCCTACGTGTTGTGGGAAAAGATCTACATCAGTCTCATACTCAAAAGTTTAACGACAGGAAAGATCCAAAGTACTTACGTGCTGAAAAGAATAAGGTCCAGAGTAGACAAGTGTTGGGAAACCGAAACTTGCTAAGAGCAAATTTACTGGTATCAGATATTAGCTTTTATGAGCCGCAGATAATGAATAGAAGAAATCGTTGTGTTCTTCATTTGGAGCCAAAAAAGAGGAATACTTAGTTAGCAAGAATAATTAGTCAATGAGAAACACTTCCAAGTTGAAAAATTTTGTGGCAACTCAAATTATACTTCCTCAGGATTCAAGGTCCCCTGGTACACACTCAACAATTGAGGGACTTCGTCTGAAAAGCGTGATACATACCTCTGCAGAAACATCTTCTCACCAGGGAACAACAATGACCCAAGATTCCAATTTTCCTTGACAAGTCCTTTTGACTGCAAGATATTTACCACTCTAAACCTGGGGATGATTCTATTCTCCAAACTGAAAAACAAGATCATAGGGCATTGCACAATCATCTTTGAAGACCTTCGCATCTTGTTCACAACAAAGTCCATTGCCTCACTGATTTTCGTCTCCGACATTAACATACAATTAGGATGCTTCCTAAATGCAGTAAGTATATCTTCTTTAGACCAACCCCATTTCAAATAAACCTCAAAGCATCGTTCCCTTGTCAACTTATTGGTCTTCCCAATCAGGGCATGCACTGCTAATACAAAAGTTAATTTCTTTGGATCAAATCCCATTTCTTTGACCTCTTCCACAACTCTGCTAAACTCTTGAGACGTTTGAAGAAGAGCCTCAGGGAAATGAGCCAGCAAAATCGAAATGCTCGAGCCAGATACACCAGATTCTCTCAAAAGCTCAATATTCGGTTTAACAGTCCTCAAACCACTAACAAGTAAGCCACCACGGCGCTTCATTGCATTGATGATCTTAGTATCAGAAAGCAATATGCTTTTGACGAAGTCATAAGAAGGCTTTATGGTATTCTCTAAGCTTCTGGTTAAAATGGTTGGGTCTGCTGAGATGGTAAAAGCGAGGTCAGCACTTGAAAACCCTATGTCTCTCAAGAAGTCGAATTTTGGCAAAAGGGTGCTCTCAGGATTGGACAAAAGCAGCGAAGGACGTTTCATTATCAACTTTGAAATCTGAGACTTTGTGAATTCGCGGTTTCTCAGAAAGGCCAAAACGGAGTCAGGTCTCTCTGCGGACAAGACTTTAATCTTCTTCGATGTGGCGCGAGCAGCTTCTAAAGGCATTCCGCATGATTGAACTAGGTAGCTTAAAGTAAAAACATCTTCTTGTTCTCTTGATGATTTGGAGCTAATGTGTCTACAAAGCAATTGCTGATTCTGTACAGACACAAAGCTTTCAACAGTGACTAGTTGAGAGGATTGGCTAGGTGAAAGCAGGCTTTCACGAAGATTATTTGTAAGAGACTTTGCAGGGTAGAGAAGTTTGAAGGTTTGGAGATATTGATGAAACTTCATATCGGGGGAAGAAGACGAAGGAGAAGAGTGGAGCGGTCCTAATTTTCTCAGAAACACAACCCTGGTCACGAAGGTTTTAGTTTCCACAAGTCCAGGGGCTGGGAACGATGTCGTTTAGTGGCGGCCGGACCTTACAAATATATTCCCTATATGTTTATTTTACTCAACGCAAGTTCTTTTCCTGTTTTGGTTTATTGTTGGAGTTCTGTTTTAGGCTTTAGCACTTGATCGAACAGGATAGTACAGTGTCGAGATTTTCAAATTTTGTTCACAAAGTAGAGACCACAAAATATTAAGACATAGCAGCACATATGAATTCTTTTCTTTATTGTGGAGAAATAAACGTACATTACAAATCAGCTACACCCCGTTGGACTTTACAAAGGTCTAAATGAATACAACTAAAGGCTCGAATCAGGCAGTTGCTGTAACTCCAGATTCTGCAAGTTCTTCCAAGAGTTCTTTCTGCTCCATAGCAGCACAAGCCTGCAAGAAGTACCGAGTTTTGATCACAAAAAATGAGGAAGTTGGACACCACATCCCGAGGATAAGGTTCAGTACCTGAACTGCGTTTTCTATTTCACCTTCAAGAAAAGATGTGAGCTCAAAATTCATCTTCAACCGGTGGTCGGTGACTCTGTTGTCCTAATTAATAAGATAAGACAAACTTTAGTTCTTATACTCAGTCTAGTAGCATTTCCACCATCCTATAGGTAAATCCCCTGAATAACTATCCGTATCCAACAGAAGCTTGTCTCCGACAATCAGTCTCACATGTAACTACCAAGATCCTAAATATAAACTCCTAAATTGAAATTGGTGCATTTCTCACTTATTGGCATCTACAAAGACTAAGCAATTCAGTTAGATAACAAGGTCTCCAGGATGTTCTAAGAGAATCTCTGTGCATCCCAATGTCACAACTCTGTACATAATAAGCTCAAAGCAGAATAGGAAAAATACCTTGTAATTGTATGTTCGAATCTTTTCTGCACGGGCACCAGTACCAACCTGCATTTTAAGCATAAAACAGAAGACTTAGAAACACTTCGCCTGCACACAAGTTCCATTAGTTGAATTGGATCACACTCCAGCTTTGGAAATTTAGAAAGAATGGGAAAGTTGTAGCAAAAACAAAACCAAGAAAGTTATCAGTTACAACGTTATCCAATGGACAAATATGTGTAGCACAGTGTCTAGGTACCTGCATTTGTGGAATATAATCATATACATGAAGGCGCAGTCCAATGTCCACAAAAGGCAACAAACCCAACTTCCAAATCAGAAATTAAGGGTACCTGAGATTTTCTCTGGTTCCTTATTGATTCTTGCTGCTCCCTCACTTTTATCTCATACCTGATAAATCAAGGACGATCAATAATAAAAAAGGGAAATGTGTAGTCAGAAGCTTGAGTTTCAAACTATGGACACCCAACTAATAAGCAAAAAAGATAAAACATGAAAGATACAAGACAAGATAAGCCATGAGGGATTTATTGAAAAATTTTCTCCTCCCTTTATAGAATTATCCAATGGAATCTAGCATATCTGACTCATAAATTAGTACAGCAAACCATGTCCCACTCACAGTTTTGCCCGCAGAAGCTGGAGAGCGCGGTTTTTATTCTGAAGTTGTGTCCTTTCTTCAGTACAAAAGATGCGGATTCCAGTTGGTTTGTGGATAAGATCAACAGCTGTCTCAACCTTGTTCACATTTTGGCCTGCAGGATGACCATGATCAGACATTCAAAGAGATGCCTTCTTCATTCTTGGGTTGTGGATGAAGAAGGAAAAAAACAGGAGTGGCGGCAGTGGAGAAGGAAGATCAAAAGCATGAAGAGAAGTGATTCACTTATTCTATTACAATCTTGGCCACCGGTTTTACATACCTCCAGCCCCACCAGACCTTGCTGTTGTAAGTTCAATATCTTTAGGGTCAATGACCACTTCAACTTCATCAGCCTATGTTCATATGCAGAATAAGCACTAATTACTATACACTGAATAAAGCATACTTCGACGATCTAATTAGGTCAAGAGACTGTCAGCAATGTGGAACCAGAAATTTATGCATGAAATTCAGCTGATTTATCAGCAGGATCCATGAAACAAGAAACCCAATATATAAATCTCCAGTCAAACAATGTTTTGCCATTAATCATCACAAGATCTGAAGTTGAGGAGGAACATCAACATTCCAATAGCTTCTTAACACTTGGCCTAGTCTGACTCTAACTTTACCTCAACATAATCAAGGATACACAGGCCTATGAACTGCCTTAGCTACCCAAAGAACAAAGGGATTAATAACTTTAAACCTCAGACCTATTACAGAATGCAAGCACCAAAATAACTCTACCTCAGGCATGATGGCTACGGTTGCAGTTGAGGTGTGCACACGGCCCTGTGTTTCTGTCTGAGGAACCCGTTGAACTCGATGAACACCAGATTCATATTTCAGTTTACTGTAGACATGATTCCCTTTGACCTCCATCACATAGGTTTTGTAGCCACCTTTCTCAGCCTTTGAAGCAAAACAAAAAGGTTGACCATAATGAGAACCACAAGAATAAGGTGAATACCTTTTCAACAATAAAAGATACTTACATCAGAACTTGAAACTAGGGAGTATTTCCAAGAATTTCGCTCGCTGTACTTCTGATACATGCGGACCTTAGCATTGAAATTTGAAACAGGTGTTGTTGTATTAGAATCCAAGAAGAAGTTAGTTAAAATTCAGAACAAAGATTCTTAGGTGGAAACGACTGATTTACTTCAAGAAGTGCTGATAATATCAAGATTATATGGAAGGAGATAACAAAAGTATAGAAGTCTATCAATTGGTGCACATTTCAAAAGACCATAATGAAAGATCTTGCAATATTAGCTTACAAAGCACCTGGATGCATATCATAATAGTAAAGTGGATAAGTAAATTCAATGTAGTTAATATACCAGGCATTTCAATCTCCAATATCTTATTTTTCTTTTAATATACCAGACATTTCAATCTCCAATATCTTATTTTTCTTTCTCTTTTTCCATTCGAAAATGCATAAATAAAATCATTCTGATTTAGCGATGCTGTATATCACAGAAAACAAAGACATGAAATTATTTGGCTGAGAGCAGCATGTACCTACAAGATCACCAGCCCATAGTCCAGCCTCGTCACCTCCAGTACCTGCCCTTACTGTGAATGTGAAGGAAAACAAGATCTATAGTGTCAGAAAACAGATAAATTTCAACAAGAATGAGTGTCAGAAATTAAGCCAATGCAATGATGCCATCTTTTTATTTCAATATGATAAATATGCACAAAACTTAGCATCGGTAGAACTAGTCCAACACTTGTCTCATGAAGGTTGAAGGCATTTTATGAGAAAAAATCAAAATCAAATTTTCTGTCCATAAGTTTACTGTCCTTGTTTACCTTCGCACATTATCCATCTCTTCTGATAATTTCAGAAGTATAATCATTGCGCAGTTTCAAGAAACGAAATAATTGGATGCAGAGAGCTGTTTTCTTAAATATTAAATAGAACACAATCAAAGGAACAAATCGAAATCGGTATTATTGAAAGGAAAACATATACCTTCAAGCATTATATTCCTTGCATCAAGAGGATCACTAGGAAGCAGGAGAAGCTGTCAAAAGTAGGTTTGGAGCACATATTAGCATGAGGCTGGTGAAAAAAGAAAAATCTGGAGAAATACTTAAGAAAAACAAGAATGGGGAGTTGGGTTGAAATTCCCTTGCAAAATGAAGGATACAAATCAACACAACATGCTCGATTAACATGAGTTACATGTCAATAAAAGACCTCAAACTATATCACCAGCATTAGTTTTGGAAATAACAGTTGAAATCAGATCTCCAAATCAAACCGATATGGGTGATAAAAAATTTCTGGATGACGACAGAAGAGTATCATGATAACAAATTATGCTACAAGTCTGAGTAATTAACATAAACAGGATAATGCAAGCAGTTGAAGATGACTTCCATATACAAACCTTAAGCTTCTCCTCCAGCGCTTTGAGTTCATTGGACAAAGATTCAACTTCAAAAGCAATCATCTCAGCCATATCTTCATCATTTGAATCCTCTTTAGCTAAGGCTGTCATAGTATTACCAGGAAGAGTGGGGCAAAGGTCATACCCTTTGGCTTCTGTATTAAGAAAACGTATAGCTGAAGAAGGAAACTCGGTCCATACCTTTTGTCTCTTCTACCAGCTTTTCACAATCCTTGAATCTCCTAAAAGTTGATACAACCTATTTTCCCGACCGTAACGAAAAAAATTCTACTTCACCACCAATTACAATTGACTGCGTTAGCTTATACAAAAGAAAAGACCATGTTACCTCATCAAGCTCCGACATGGACTGTGCCAGTTTTTGGTATTCAGTGTGATTTGAGATGACATCTGGGTCAGCCAACTTGACCTGCCGTTCAGCTTGTCTTATTCAAGAACAAAAACAATACTCGCCAACCTTCTTTATTACATTTATTTCACAAGAACGAAACAAAACCATTCACAAAGCTAGTAAACCAATCCAAAGTATCAAATTCAAATTCCAGAGAGCTCCTGATAATTAGCAAAACCCATCTTTTGAAGTAAAATCACACAATTCCAATGCAACAAGAGAGAAATTTGCAACTAACCGATAACTCTTTCCAGGTCTTCTCGGCAGATTCTAGCTTCGTTATTAAATAAGGCTCCTGCAAATTCATAACAGCCCAAAAAGAAGAAAAACGTTCCCAGTCAAAACGTGATATGTTAAAGCCCTAAAGAAGTTTCACCTCAAACCAAGACCACCATGTATTGTAGCTTATACCCACCGCCATGCAAACGATGTTCGGAGTTGTTCGTGTGAATGATGATCTGAAGAAAACAACATTTCTACCGTATCGTTCTATGAAAAGACTTGGAGAGGGGCATCGATTGTGGGCTGTGCAGAGTCGAGCAGTTGAGGTCGGAGTTAAGGCATTCATGGGGTCTAAGAGTTTACAAACGAAACCGATGCTTGGCGTGGACGCTGAAGCTAAAAGGCAGTAGATAAGGGTCTGTTTGGTTTGCTCGATTAGACTGTCACCGGTAGTTCCAGTTTATTTCTGGATGGTTTATGTTTTTTCTTAGGATATTTCTTTCTTCTTGATTCTACGACGATGCGATATTAATACCCTGCACCATTTAAAATAACAAAATAGTTTTTAAATATATTATAATTTATAATTATAAATTATAATTTTACATCAATCATATTTTTAAAAATTATAACAATAGAAATTTAAAATAACAAATTTTAATTTATTTTTATTAATAATATTTTCACATAAAAATTATAACCATCATTTAATCATCATATAAAATTAAAAACAATGTAAAATATTTAAAATAGTATAATTTCATTATATAATAAATAATAATTACTTCAAAACATCAAATGAAAATAATAATAATTCACAACATCTGCAATTCAATTTGTATAATTACTAGTTATATAATTCAACCACAAATTAACTAATCTATTTTGATAATTACAAAATTTAATTTATAATCATCATCATCATCAACACTCAGTTGAATCTCGCGTCAGCGCGGGGTTTGGGGAGATATGATACTATGTAACTTTACTCTTATGTAGAAGAGATGTTGTTTCCAATAGACCTACATGCAAATGTGACATGAAATTTTTAAAAAAAATAAGCAAATAAGCCTAAAATGTAATAAAATAACTAGATACAAAAATAAATAATTAATTAGAATAAAGTAATAATAAATAAGTAAAATAGAATAATAACAGCTTTAAAAAAACACTACAAATCTTCATTTAGATGATGCAAGTTTAAAAGACGAAGTTGTTAAGGAAATAATATGATAGATATACCTGATATGTTGCAAAGTTCTGCTTATATCTAATATGCAGTAAAGTTGTGCTCACCATTTCTCAAGTTGTACATGTCATCCTTGCACAGGGGGCTTGCTAATGTGCTCTGTAGCATTCCAATTTTATTGAATGTCCCTGAAAGGATAACCAACAGCTATTGCATCATAATAAGTAAAGGCTAGTTTGCTACTATAAGCTAACGACGTGATTTTCTTCAAGTTACTAAGGGAGCATTTGGTTTGAGGGTTTGGGAATGAAGGAATGGCATAATTGTAAAAAATAGTGTTTGCTTTGGGGTTTTCAATTCCAGGGGAATGGATTTATCCCATTAAATTTGGGAATATACTAAACCCACCAAGGGGGTGGGTATCGAGTTTTCATTTCAATCTAACTTTTATTTTTTACTCTTTTATCCCCAACCTTTGCCTTACCATCCTCTTTGTTAAAACACATGTTCACATCACCTGCATTTTTATTTATCTTCCTTGATTTTGCTACCTATAACGATTCCTTTCCACAAAAAATCTGCAACTTCATTTTCGCTCAAGATTTTAACAACCAAAATGGTCAATCTTCTTATCTTGTAAGTGCTGATTTTTGTTTTGCATTTTTTTATAGTAAACACGTCGCACGAACTGATTGCTAGCAACATTATGTATGTAAATTTGCAGTTTTTAATTGCTTATTCACTTCATTGTGGTCGTATTTTATGGGAGTCACCTGTCTGGTTTTCCTTATTCGGTTTATGTGATATGGGGCGTTTGTCAAATTGACTGATTTTGTAAGATCTATTACGAGTTTTACTTGGCTGAACTTGATCTTGATCTTTGCAGTAAGATCTACCCTTGTAGGTGCTGATTTCGTTATCAATTTGTAAATCTTACTTATCGCCTCTCAATTCCTTACGATCTCCCATCTTGCCTTCTCGCGTCTCATCAACGAAGGAATTTTTTGTTCTACCCATCCAGGTATATTTTCTGAAATCCCTCGTTTTAATTTTGTGAATGGTTGTATTCTAAATTGATCCCTATTTTGCACATCTATGAAATAAATAGAATTAGCGTGATCTTCTAATTATTTTTTGGGCATGAATTAACAATAATTAGTTTCTAAAATTATTGGAAGAGGCAGATAAATAGATATTATTGCCTATTCTGAATAATTAAAATCGAATATATACAATAATATTGTGATTAACTAGGAATATATCCCTGTTCATATGCATACAATATTATTGCTCATTCTGTGAGCACTCATATTCGTTAACTTAACAGCTACCTTTAATTTCAATGTAGAACATCATGGCACGTACCCCTATCATAAGTAGACGATGCAAATTAATTCGAAATGCTCAGATTATGGCAACATTGGTTAATGTATTCAATCTAGTTTTTGTTACTTGGTATCAAATGTTGTTGATGCATTTGCACATTACGAGACCCCCATTGAAAACCAAAGAAGAAATCAAACATGAGAGAATGAAATGGATGTTTAGGCTCACAAAACAATCTGATACTCTTTGTATTAGTGAGCTCCGAATGGAAAGACGTACATTTGGTATATTGTGTGAGATGGTAAGAGATATTGGAGGGTTAAAGGACACTAAGAACTCTTCATTAGAGGAAATAGTTGCTTTGCTTTTATATGTGTTGGCTCACCACAAAAAGAATAGGACAATTGGCTTACTGTTTCATTGAAGTGGGGAAACTATCAGCCAGTACTTTAATAGTTGCCTTTTAGCAATCTTGAAATTACATAGAATATTACTTGAAAGACCTCAACCTATTACGAAAGATTGTGAGGACAACCATTGGAAGTCTTTCAAGGTACATTTTTGTTATTTTTTTCTATAGGTTTGCATATTTTTTTCAACCATTTAAAATCTTACTTTTTATTTTCAAATGACAGGGTTGTTTAGGTGCTTTAGATGGGACGTTAATTAAAGTGACACCTCCATCTGATCAAAAACCACGGTATCGCACTAGAAAAGCAAATATCGCAACAAATGTGTTGGCTGTGTGTTGTCCGAATATACAATTCATATATGTTTTGCCTGGTTGGGTGGGTTCAGCACATGATGCCCATGTACTTCGTGACGCTATCAATAGACCTTATAGACTTAAAGTTCCTCGAGGTATAAGTGCTTCACACACATAGAGAGATGTATATATTAAAAACTTCATTCAAACTCTAATCTATGTATACTTGCGAAGGTTGTTATTACTTGGTGGACTCTGGATAATTCAATGCTGAGGGATTTTTGGCTCCATTTCTAGGTCAACGGTATCACCTTAATGAGTTTCATGGTCATCGTCCACAGACACCACAAGAATATTTTAACATGAATCACTCCAAGGCCAGAAATGTTATTGAGAGATGCTTCGGGTTGCTAAAAGGGTGATGGAAAATATTAGCTTCTCCTTCATTTTTTCCAATTGAAACTCAAGTGCGCATCATTTTGGCAAGTTGTCTCCTACATAATTTTATAAGGAAGTACATGAGTTTTGATCCACAAGAGTTGGAGCTAGTTGAAGAAGATGATTTAGCAGATGATGATCGCCTTGATAATGAAGACTATGTGAGATGATTTAGCAGATGATGATCGCCTTGATAATGAAGACTATGTGTCATTTGTTAACCCAACACAAGAATGGTTTACTTTAGAAATGATTTAGCAAATCAAATGTTTAATAGTTGGAGGGAGAGATCAAATCCTTGAATGTGTACTTGTTTCAACTTTTTATATAAATAGAATTAGTACTATTTTATTTATTTGAGATGTACTTTAAAAATGTGTACTTGTTTCATTTTCTTACTATTTTTGTCTATGAATTATGTTATTTTTATTTATTTGAATAACTATATGAGTTATTGATCCTTGAACAAGTTTATGTTTTCTTTCTTAGGATGGATCAAGAAGAATCTGGTCGAGGTCGGGGAAAAATAAATGCTTTTGGATAGAAGAAGAGGTGCAAGTTTTGATTTAAGTTCTTCAAGGAATGGCGTGTGATCTTTCATGGAAGACAGATAGCTAGTTTAAGAGCAACTACATGATTGAAGTATATCGAAGAATTATAGAAATAATGCCAAAATTTTCGAAGAAAGTTAACCCTCATCTTGAGTCAAAAATTGAATGGTTGAAGAACAAATTTCATTGCATCAATGATGAGCGGTTGTCAATGGAATGATGTGGAGAAAAAAATTGGATGTGAGAAGCAATGGTTTGATAGTTATTGTCAAGCGAGCTATTCATACTTGTTCTCTTTAATCAAACTGGTGGACATATTGCCTTATAAAATGCAAAAGTATAATGATTGAAGTTCCATTTTCTGTTTTCTATTTTTTTAGATGCATAAAAAAGCAAAAGGAATGTGGGAATTTAAATTCCCATACTCGAATAAACTTGAATCAGTTTATGAAAGAGATAGAGCTACTGGGTTGAACATTCAGGGATATATGGATGCTATTTGAAATATGGAGAATGATCAAAATACAGTAAGTGGTGGTGAGTATGTTGGTGAATATGATTTATTATATGACGAAGAAAACAATGATGTGTGTTCGGATTCGCAAGTAACTCCAACTTACGCAAGCAACACAAATTTGATAAATGTAAGTGCAAAGCAGAAACAACCATCAAGCAACGGTGGAGGGAATATAACAAAAAGGAAGAAAATGTCGTCTATTTCAACATCCTTAAATATCGGGGAACAAATACAAGAAATCAATTTTGGTTTTCATACTTTTGTGGAAGGCTTTAATAGCAATTTTGCAACCATGGAAAATGCTATCGCGGATGAAAATTTACGTGACAAAGCTGCTTTGGAAAGAATGAAAGACGTGGTTGAAGAGTTAATAAAAACTGGCCTTCCAAGTGGTGATGTCTTTAAAGCAACTAATTTAGCTCAAATAAAGACAAGATTGATGTGTTCCTCAGCCTTTCCGTTGACATGCAAAGGCTTTATGTCTTAAGTTTATTTTGATGTTGTTTTGATGCTTTATGTTTTAGGTACTATGAGAAATCTTGCTTTAGCTTACTTTGATTCTTTTTATAACTTTTTGAGAAATGACCTTTTGATTCTCTTAAAGGAACTTGTTATGCTTGCAATATAAAGGTTTAAAGAGTCTCTAGAATTTTAGAGCTATGTTTTCCCCTAGAGATTATTGGATACATTAATCAGGCCCTTCCAGTCTTTAATATGAGCCTTAGGGATCTTAGGGACTCGAAAATTGCGATAAAATTCCTTAACAAAGCTGATTATTTTTTTATTGTAAGTTAAACATATGGAGATAGCCCCAATAAACATATAAAGGGCAAATTATTTTCATTTTTATTGAGGGTAAAAATAGTATTATATTATCTTTCATTCCTATTAATGCAACAAACCAAACAACATTATTGGTATTAATACAAAAACCCAAGTTACAAACCAAACATCATTTTTTTTATTTTTCATACCCATCTCATTCCCTTCTACTATTATACCCATATCCATAGTCAACCTCGTGCTCAAACCAAACGTCTAATAAGACAAAATGATAAACCACTTCATCATTTAATTAAAAAATAACCAAACATGTGGCATTTGGGTTAAAGAGTAACAAACATAATTGATCACACACGATTTGGGCAAACTTAGATTTAATCAAACATCAATACGGAAACCACCATAAAGTCACCAGCAATCACACGTCCATAAAATAACCAAAGACACATTTTTCGTGCTTCACAATTTCAGGTATAAAACCAGAAAGCTACCCGTTGTATCAAAAAACACATATACCTAGTACACAATCCAAAAACAAAATACAAACAATAGAAAGAATTGGGAGAAATAGGAAGCTCAACCATCATTATCCCAGATCCAAAACCACAAGATCACAACAAAAAAACGAATTGATCTCTCTCTCTCTCTCTCTCTCTCTCTCTCTCTCTCTCTCTCTCTCTCTCTCT
>JANZXR010000004.1:8421940-8433109 GCA_027575705.1 Erythroxylum echinodendron
ATTGATAATTTAAAGCCTTGTATATAAAAATAAAATATCATTAAATTTCTTCATGTACAAGATTTTAATTACAACTTTAATAGTATTTATATACAAAATAATAAATACAAATCACTTAGCCCCGTTGCATTTTCTACAAATTTGAAACATGAGAAAAAGTATTAAATTTAAAATATAATAAAAAAATTATAAGAGATGTAATTAATATTATTCATTTTCATCTTCACTGCTTTTATAATTTGGGCCAAATAATTTTTTTGGGAACTTTTCATATTTGGCCAACTTTTTTCTAGTATGTTATAATTTAACCTTAAATGATTTGCTTTCCTCTTTAAGACGTTGAATGTATGTTGATCTTGATGAGGATGAAACACTTGGCTTGGGGCCAAACCCAAAACCTTTAATATATCTTGATTGTGTGCCAAACACAGTATTGCAAATATCCTATACATTTACCTCATTCCCCTTAGACATTGAATTTTGTAATAACTCTTTCATCTTATTCTAAAATTTAAAAACAAAACCAATATTTAGTGCAAATATTATTAGTTAGTACTACACAAATAAATAAACTTAAAATTTAAACAAATTTTTATACTTACATAGTTATTTTGCATTTCTTCTGACATCCACCCTTGACCTTTCTTATAGTGAGTGAGTTTGTAAGATCAAGAAGGGTGCTTATAAAGCTCTATTGGATAGCAACACAAAAGTAGAGAGAGTAGCTAATAGAGTAATGTACAGACTAGTTAAGAAAGAGGAGAAGAAGACAATCTTAGTTGCTAAAAGCAGAGCTTATGAGAAATTGTACTAAAGATTTAAGTTGGCGATAACTACGGAAAGGAAAACAAGAGACTTAAGTCAAGTTTGTTGTATAAGAGATGAGGCAGATTGGGTACTCATGGCTGAAAATAACGTCAAGAGAAGATGGAAGAGGTAATTTTATCGCCTTTTTTAACAAAGATATAAAGGACAACGTCTTTTTAGTTGATCCTAGCATGTATGAGAGGTTTCTTAACTTAACTAATTGCAGGCAGATTATAAGGGAATAAATAAAAAGAGATTTAAGGGAGATGAATAGCAAAAGGGCAGTAAGGCCTGATGAGATACTTATAAAGGTGTGGAGGAGCCTAAGTGAATAAAGGGTCACTTGACTAGTCAAGCTTTTTAATGTGATACTTAAGTTTGCCAAAATGTCATATTAGGGGAGACTTTATTATGTTAATTCCTCTATACAATATAACAAAGAGATATCCAAAATTATAACAACTATAGAGGCATCAAACTATTTAGTCACACTATGAAGTTGTGGGAGAAGGTAATTGAGAAGAGAGTGAAAAAGGATGCTCCTGTTTTAAAGAACCAGTTTGGCTTCATGCCAAAAAGGTCCATTATAGAAGCTTTATATCTCTTAAGAGATTAATAGAATATTAAAAGGAAAAGCAAAGAAATCTACACTTAGTTTTTATTGATTTAAAGAAGACATATGTCAAGGTACTTAGGAAAATCTTATATATGTGTTTAGAGGTTAAGGGAGTTCCTTTGACCTATGTATTAGTTATTAAGGAAATGTATTAAGGGTACAAAAGTAAGCACAGTAGGAGGAGATATAGGAATTTTTTCTATTAATAATGGGCTACACTAACCCTTGTTTGTTTGCAGTAATGATGGATGAGCTCAACAAGAATCTTAAAGGAGATGTACTTTAGTGTATGATGTTTCTTGATAATATTGCCTTAGTGGATGAGACAAAAGAGAGTGTCAATGCCAAGTTAGAACGTTGGAGGGACATATTAGAGTCGATGGGTTTTAAATTGAGCAAAACTAAGACTGAGTACTTAAAGTGTAACTTTACAAGTTATAGGGCGGCTTCCAATGTGAAGGTAAAGATTGTTTCATAACTTATACCACTAAAAGAGTATTTTCATTACCTAGGGTTTGTCTTCTAATGCAATGGAGAAATCAATGAAGATATAACCCATCATATCAAATCAAGGTGGCTTAAATGGAGAAGTGTATCAGAAATTTTATGTGACAAGAAGATACCATTCAAGCTCAAAGGTAAATTCTATTGTTTAGTGATTAAGTCAGCTATGCTATATGAGGCAGAACATTAGCCCATCAAACAAGTGCACAGTTATAAGCTAATGGTGGCAGAGATGAGGATGCTTCATTGGATCTTTAACCTTAATAGAAAAGATAAGGCCAAGAATGTAATAGTAAAAGATAAATTAAAGGTAGCTAGTATTAAGGAAAAATTAAGAAAGATGAGCCTTAAGTGGTTAAAACATGTTAAAAGGAGACACCTCAACTCTCTAATGATAAGATACGAGAAAATAGTATTTAGAGACTGTAAGAGAAACAAGAAAGGACTAGAAAAAAACTGGGAGAATTGATCAATAATGATATGGCTCGACTAGAACTTACCGAGAATATGATCTACAATAGAAAACTTTAGTGTATTAGGATATAGATAAAGAATCTCATATAAAAAGATCTTTTTCGTTCTCTTAAATCTTTTAAACATTTTCTTTCGAGTTTTCATTTTAAGTTAACTTAATATTTTAATTAATAGTACTTTCCCCTAGTTATTTAGCCTAAGTAGTTTCTTACTTAGTATAATTACTTTCTTGTAATGACAAGTTTGATTTATTCTTATTATTCTTGTACTCATTTTTTTTTCTAATTTCTATATTTATTTACTTATTTTATTGTTTATTGTTAATCTTTATCATGTTCTATATGTATTGTATTATGAATAACATTACATATTTTTATATTTTATTTATACATATTTATTTGTATTTTGTATTATCATTATTTTGCATTACATATGAGTCTATCAGAAACAATTTCTCTATCATGTAGGAGTAAAGTTGTGTACTATTAGACCTTTTCAAATCCCACGGGACTCTCACTAGGTGTTTTTATTATTGTTGATGTTAATATTTGAAAATTTAAAACAATTTTAAGTCTTGTTTTACAATTAGTCTTAGAATACTTTATTCCATGATTATAAATACCAGTACGTACCGTATCGGACAAAGACCGGTACGAAATAAGAGGTTGGTAGTACCGAGTTTAAATACTGGTCAGTAACGACCTATTTCGGATGATATCGGTCGGTATTCAAAATATTGGCCAAATACAGGCCGATACTGAAAATTTTAAAAAATAGGGGGACTTTTTTGTAAAATTTTCAAAAATTTTTAAAATATCTCTCCCTCCTTCCTACCTCTCTTTCCCCCAAATTTTCAAAGTTTTTTTAATTAGTTATTTTATTTATTTCAACTTTTATAATTATTGTGAATTTTTAATTTTTGTTTTTAAAATAATAATAAATATTTTTATTACTAATAATAATTATAAATTAAATAAAACTTAAAAATAAATTATTTTTAATATTTTATATAATATTTATTAATAAAGTATTAATAAAAATATCTTATTTTTTAAAATAAATAATTTAAAAATTATTATTTATAAACTAATATTTATTTTATATATTTTTGATTGTTAAATCAAAATTTATTTGAAATTTATATATTTTAAAAATATATTTTAAATTTAATTGTATTTATTAATAATTATTAAATTAATTTTATAAATTAAATTAAAATTGTGATTATTATTTATTATTATGATTTTTGAAACAAAATACAACTGTATAATATGATAATGAACTATTTGGTAATTTTTTACAAAAATTAGGGACTATTTCATAAATTTAAAAATTACTCGAAACAGTACTCGGTATTAACCGGTAAAAGTATAGTACCGTACCAGAATTCAATCCGGTACCAAATCCGAAACGGTATTTCTAACATTGGTACCTATTATATTTTATAAGCATAAATTTATTTAATTTTTATAAATTTTAAAAAATTAGGTGAATAAATGATTATAAAATAGGGTAGGCATAAAGTAATAGGAACAAGTAATTTAAACCCTTTTTACAGACCTAGGGCAAACAAATAAACGTATGAAATTTTGTCTTTCTCTAATTGTATATTAAATTTCCAAAAAATTTGTATCGAAAAAAAAAAGTCCTCGCAGAGTGTGGATCAACGGTTCGTGTTGCCTCGCTTGGACGACGGCCAGTGACTGCCTGTCCCTGCGCAAATGCGGAGTGCGTGTCGTTTTCAACCGGTGGTGGTAGTAGTGGAAATTGGAAATGGGCTTTCCACATTTGGCCCTCAACTTGCATCTGTAGATTCCCTCAACGACCTAATAATTACCCAATAACTACTTTAAGTTAACTGCTTAATTACAGTTAGCCTCTCAAGATGAAATCATCATTTTTGTGCTTATGCTCCTTTCCCTCAAGTCTGAATGTCTGATGATAGAGACGTGGTAAACGAGGATTGGAATGGACTTCAGAAATTGACTACTTATGCCGCCCTACCAAGAGTGGGTAATGGTCTGAGTGATTTTTGTTTCTGCTAGGCAGCTGCCAATGCCCATTGTCAATTCCTATTGGACAGCACCCTGACTGAGTTGCTTGCTTGCGGTCCTATGCTAGCCTAAATAGATATAGTTAGTTATACTTCTCCTCTTTCACCATTTGATGGGATGGGCATGGGCTGACTGTTCTGTATCTTTCCTTAAACAGCCTCCCTCTATATAATTTTTTTTTTTCTAACTTCAAAAGTTTCACACTTTCACTGTTTTATTACCCAAGTGACTGTAAGCTTTACTTGCACGGATAGTTCAACCGATCTTCAGAAAGATTGTTGAGTGCAAGGTTTCAAGTTTAAGTTCCGATAGCAGTAATATGAGAGTTTCATTCAATATGGTGACTCTTTGTGCGCACTAAATACGGGACCCCCTCTTTAAAGAACTGAGTGAGATTAAACTATAATTTACCCCTCCATCACTTTATCTAGCCGAAATGTAGGAGCACTTAAAGTGGACGATTCTACCTTTATTGAGTGCAAAGAGGCTGTAAGCTCATTTTTAAAGTTGAACCTAAAAGGCAAGCAGTCGACAAAGACATCCATAGCAGCCACCAATCATTCTCAATCCAACATCTTTATAAGTAAAAAAGCAAAGCCTAGGAAGCTAGGATTAGCTTCTTCGCCTGTAATTAATGAACATGTAAATACGCTTAGACAACATAAAGAAGAAAAGTCTCGAGGGTTATATTTGTAATTACACAACCACCGAACGACATGTTTAAAGTTTAAACCCCAGCCGATTGCTTCATTTGGCGGGTACGGAAAGAAACAGGTTCACAGTCCCTCCCGAAAATAAAGGGCTAATTATTAATAGCTTTTATATCGGTGGTTATTAACAAGCAAATAAAGACAGAGAGAAATGAAAGTGCAAAAAATGAAAAAGTGAAAATCTAGCGAACAAGACCGCACTGTCTTAGAGAGAGAGGGTGTGGCAACTCCGTTACGGTTAAAAAGACCAATCTCACTCTCAACTCCTCTTTCTTTTTCTCTTCACTTTGTCCAGTTTAGTGGGAGAGACACAACACTCGATCGAGCTCTTCTGATCCTCTAAGCTCCATTATAGAATAGTTCTTTTCGTTTATCCAAGTGTACAGGCTTCTGAGGTAGAGAGTCAGCGCGAGATGGACTTGTACGGTCGGGGTCAAGCGATGAACGGGTCGCAATCTACTCAGCAACAAACCAATTGGAAACCCGCTGATGACGAAACGGGATTAGAAGGTGCTTTTATTGTTTTCTTCGCATCTTCATTTGAATTTTGGTTTAATTTCGCTCGTATCTACTTCCTTTTCTTTAACCGTACGGAGGCGCAAGCAAAATATGATTTTGGTCTTCTAGGTATTTTGAAATGTAGTATTGAGAATTTAGGGTTAGTTTGGTTGTGCAGACTCCATGTGGCATTTGGGGTTGGCCAGTACTGAGTTATACCAGGAGCGACCGGGAGCACCCGACTGCGTGTACTATATGCGAACCGGGTTTTGTGGTTATGGAAATAGGTGCCATTACAATCACCCTCGCGATCGTGCTGCGGTAAACTTTTAATCATTTGTGGTTTTCCTGTATCAGCATTTTACTGGTAATGTGTTTTTCCTATGTGGGTATGTTTCCGCCCATTTAGGTGTCTGGTAAGGTTGTGAAATTTTAGTCGTTCGCGTCTTGCATGAAATAAAGATGTTTGTTTGTTAAATATCTGAGGGAAAGTTACAGCATAATTCTTGAAATTTTGTGTTGGAGTAGTTTAGAATGTTATTGTTGCTTGTGAATAAGTGATTCAGAAAACTAAATCTGTGTCCTCGTTCTTGGTCGGTTTTGGAAACTGCTTAGGTTGAGGCTGCTGTAAGAGCTACAAGAGACTATCCAGAACGATTAGGAGAGCCCTCGTGCCAGGTGAATTGGCTGATGTGAATGTTGGTCATCAGTAACGTGGAAAGAATGCTTCCACACTTGTGTTAACATGCTATTGGTTCTTGTGATGGGCAGTTCTATTTGAAGACAGGAATCTGTAAATTTGGTGCATCTTGCAAGTTCCACCATCCAAAACACAGAGGTGGATCATCGAGCCATGTTCAACTGAATATGCATGGATACCCATTAAGACTGGTTTGATTTCTCATATTAAATTTCTTTTTTATATGTCAAATGTCTGTGGATTATGATCCCGCCATCCATGTACCAGCCCACTGGTTTGTTTGTCAGTTTATATACGTGCATCCACTCAATAATGCACACAACTGGGCATAATTCTGTACGAACAAAATAATTGTGGGTATTTGATTTTATAAACTTTTTGATGATATCTGTTGCATACTTTTCTCGTGTTTTGACAGGGTGAGAAAGAATGCTCCTACTATTTGAAAACGGGGCAGTGCAAATTTGGTATAACTTGTAAATTCCATCATCCTCAACCGGCTGGTACATCAGTTCCAGCATCTGCACCACAATTTTATCAGCAGGTGCAGTCTCCTTCAATTCGTTTACCTGACCAGTATGGGACCGCATCCACCAGCTTTCGGGTGAGGGCTCCTCTGTTACCTGGTTCATACATGCAAGGGGCTTATGGTCCTCTTCTGTTTTCCCCTGGGCTAGTTCCTGTTCCAGGATGGAGCCCTTACTCGGTAATCCTATGATCTTAATTTCTTTGAGATGTCACGGGAATTGTTATCTTCTCTCTCTTATTCTGTCAACGGATTCTGTGCTTCAGGCTCCTGTAAGCCCTGTGCTATCTCCTGTTGCACAACCTACAGTAGGACCTACTTCTCTATATGGCATAACACAACTACCATCTTCAACTCCGACACTAGCTGGACCTTACCTTTCTTTTTCTTCTTCTGTTGGCCACTTGAGCAGTAACCATAAGGAACAAACATTTCCAGAAAGGCCTGGTGAACCTGAATGTCGATACTACTTAAGAACTGGGGACTGTAAATATGGTTCATCTTGTAGATATCATCATCCTCATGATCAAGTTGTGCCAAGAACAAATTGCATCCTCAGTCCACTTGGTCTTCCTTTACGTCTGGTAGAGGAACACAACCATTTTTGTTTTATATGGCCTATGTTAAATCTTCAATTATTCAGAATAGACTCATTAACATTGTTGAATAAATGTCAAATTCCCTGTTTATTCTCTTTAGATTACATTGCTTGAAATGAAAGTATCATGTCATGATGTTAATAATTTCCCATGTTTCAAGGAGTTTTCAGTTTATCCTGTAGTTATATTGCATAGTAGTCCTTGCTTTCTTGTTTTTGACGACTATTTTGTGTTCTGCTGTTTGTGAGATTTATCGCTGTACTTTAAAATACAATTGAAATTGAATGCTGTTGAGAGGTGCAGTTTCTATGCTTGCGGTCGTCTTGAAGTATAATCTCTTGTACCATCTGATACGTACATAGTTGTCATGTACCCTGGGTTCAATTTAGGTCTGAATTACATAATTGCCTCATTTTTTGGTTGTCACAGGGTCAGATTTCAGAGCATTGCTAGTTCACAATCATTCAGTTAAGGGTAACTATCTTAGATTCTGCCATGGTCATTGGGCATACGTTCTCATCTCAGATGTGGAATGAGCTAGAGTTGGTAAAATAAGGTTTTAAGGATGAGTCTGGGTGGACAAAACCATTTTCATGATGGACCTGAGCTTTGGTTGGGATGGGAACTTGGTCTAGTCAACCTGTGTGAATGCAAAAATTTGATCCCCTCATAATGTCATCTCAGGCATGTCAATGAATGGTTATATTGAGCATATGTTTGGCATATCAACTTTTCGTCAACAATTTTTAGCACTCTTTTTGGCAATTGATATTGTTGAGATGCAGTCTCTGAGGACGTCAATATAGTTATTGTTGTTACAATTTCTTAATATTATGCATATTCGTGTCAACAGGGAGCTCAACCATGTTCGTTTTATTTGCAAAATGGGCACTGCAAGTTTGGGTCCACTTGCAAATTTGATCACCCAATGGGAACATTGAGATACAGTCCATCGGCGTCATCTCTCATTGACGTACCAGTTGCTCCTTATCCAGTTGGGTCTTTGCTTGCTACTCTGGCCCCCTCCTCCTCCTCTGCTGGAACTAGACCTGAACTGATTTCTGATACCAAAGAGGATCCCTATTTGAGCAGAATTCCTTCTACTGGGAACACATCCAGCAGTTCAGTTGGGTTGATCTTCTCTCAGACTGGATCAGTTCCTCTTTCTGATCTGTAATTTTCAGGTCAGACTTTTGTTCCTTTAAATAGTGGCAGAAACACAAAACAAAGTGGCGAGCTTCGTCGTACAAGTTGATTTGCAACAATGTTATGATTCACCTATCTTGTGCATGTGGTATCCCTAGCCATTTATATATTCTCTTTGTAGGGCTGAGTAATTATAGTTCTGCAGAAAAGATTTGCCAAGCAATCTGATTTAGTTTTTTCTTAAGACCGCTGTAAGCTCTTATTTTTCCATACCATCTATAGTATATCAATAAGCATCAAGAAGCAGGCCACCGGTGGCTTCTCCTATTTAGCTTGCAAATAATTTGAGCAGATCATTCTGCCAAAATCTCATGGATCTTTGGATTGGTCTTTATTTGGATTTTAAAAGTTCTTGCAATGAGAATCGCGTAACACTTGGGCAAGATTACTATCAACACCACTTCCTGGTAGTTTGCAGAAATTTTCTAGTTTTGAAGCCCTAGACTTGGCCCGTTGAATTCAATGGGGGAAGGTTTTTCGGGCCTAATCTTTTGGGGCATTTTCAGAAACACTTTTGAGGACTGTTGGTAGACATGCAACTGTTGTGCTATTGTAATATCCGTAGGACTTAAATCATTTGTTAAGTTCTTGTCTTCCGCAAAGGGCGGAGTATGTTTTTCCTATATGAATGCTCTGTATTTATCTCCCTCTGTATTTGGTACGTACATTGCATTTTTAGATTGCTGTAAATTTCTAGGGTATATATTTAAAGCATTACATACATGCCTCTACCAGTCGTGTTATTATGTATTTGAATGGGTGATGTTACTGCGTGCTCCATGGGAATTCAGCAGATTGTGTGCTTAAGAATCCTCCGAGCATCCCAAGTTCTAACATATTGACAACTTGGGTTGGGCTGATCAGAGTCGTTTCCGAAGATTGCTTGGGTTAAGCAGCCCAAATACCATAAAAAGGAAAATAAAAAGCACATAGAGGCTCATAACAATTCTCTTTATATTTATTTTTCACTTCGGCTTTGTTTACTTTGATATATAAATATGAACTACTTTCCAATTTTTCCACTTACAATTTATCCTTTCTCTTTAAAGTTATTTTCATAACAAATCAAGTAAGGATCTCTACTCTTTTTCTGGGTAAAGGGTTTTGTTACTGCCATGATTGCATGATTTGAACCAGGGTAAGAGAATAATAATTTCAGAACTTATTGAGCACTTTAGTCTAGATCATTTTACGAAATTAGAATTTGGAGTGGAAAAATCCCACGTTGCATTTAGCTATTATCATGTCTTTGGATGGGTTAGGATTTTAAATGGTGGGCTCACATGTTTTAGGTACACCATAATTGTTTGTTTTTTTGGTAAGTCTACACCATAATTGTTAGCCACAACGTTACCACTTTCCCTTTTGCTCGCTTCAACTAGCAGGTTTCACAAAGCATATTCTCTTCAAAAAAAAAAAAAAAAAGGTTTCACAAAGCATATATCCGGCCTTTTAAACTTTGATACCTGTTACTCTTGGATTGCTGTGGGCTTCTTTCAATTTTGGGTGTGGTTGTTGTTTCCTCAAACGAAAGGTGCACTCGATACCAGTGTATTGACCTTCAGACTTGCGAATAGTGCTAGAGTTTTTTTTATTTTTATGGTGAAATCATTTCAAGCCTAAAGATGGTGTCTAAAACGAGAGAGATGCATTATCTTCTACTTGAAAGTGAGTTCCCTTTAGATTAGAGTGTATAACCTAAAATATACACGGGGATTCATTCCATGTTTAAAGAATATGAAGAGTTGAAATTTTATTGATAGTTGATTGCTGGTGGGTGTAAGATGGTTGGTTGTTGAAAGGTGTGAGTCCTATCTAAGTAAGGAGTAGGTTGGCTGGCAGTTACAGTACAGGGAAGTATATCATTTTCTCCATAGATGAGAATATTCTTTTTAAGACCTAGATTTTACATTTTAGGCATG
Organism: Erythroxylum echinodendron; assembly: GCA_027575705.1. NCBI lineage: Eukaryota > Viridiplantae > Streptophyta > Magnoliopsida > Malpighiales > Erythroxylaceae > Erythroxylum > Erythroxylum echinodendron. Next base: position 8,432,557 of record JANZXR010000004.1, read on the forward strand.
TATGTGAATGTAGAAGTCCCACAATTGCTCTTCTTCAGGGCTGCACATGTATCATCTGAATACTCAGTCATTGCACACTAATTGCCGCGAATTCCTATGAAATTCGTCAAAAAGGTCTCGCGATTGTGGCCCTAGGTCGTTGCCTAATGCCATACTAGTCCCTCAGCGTGATTCATTTTCCATTAGAAAATCAAACGAGACTAACCTGCAGTATGTTTTACTTCCACCCTATAAGACCAAGTAGACGTAAGTCCATCCCTGCACTAGGTTTAACTTTCATGTCGCATTTTTGTGATAATGGCTCGATTAATGAATCTCCTATCAGTTCGTGATATTCATTTAAGATTGAATCTAAGAGTTCTTCCAAGGGGTAGACAAACTTAGGGGGACTTAGATGTCGCGGAGTGGCCTTTGACCATACAGTAATTGTGAAGGAGCATCAATCAAAATATGACGGAAGATTATGTTGGTTTATACCCTACAGCCAATCGCTTTGGTTGTATTTTAGTGACAAATTATTTAAAGGCATTATTTATCTTGTACATGTTTAGAT
>JANZXR010000004.1:8445911-8456550 GCA_027575705.1 Erythroxylum echinodendron
AATGTGCTTGGATAAAAATGTGCTCAATTATGCTTTGAAATGTGTAAGTATTGGATCAAGGCATTAAATGCCTTGGACAATGCACAAGAAAGCTTATGTGAGTAATAAGAGAAGTAAACATGTGAGAAGCTTCATGGCCGATTCCTATGGCTCAAAATTGTGATATTGTGTTTTATACACTTATGTGATGGTGTATAAATATGGGATATATGTTGAGTAGTAAATACATTACATTTGTATGTATAAAGGCTTGGGACTTGTGAATCAAGAAGCTTGTACAGAGGATTGTTGAAGTTAAAGGAGGGTACACCTTCTTTTGAGGTGAGTTGGGGGAAACATGTCTCTCAAATGGGATTAGGACATTCTAAGACATGCATGATGACTTGTATGTGAATTTTGAACCTAGGTAATGCATAATAGAATTTATCCTTAAATAGATGGTAGTATACTTGTGTATTTAATAAATAACATTGTTTTGAATAACTCTTTGCACCTAGAGTGCAGATGATGTTTTTATTATGTATTTTGAGAAATGATATTGTTTTCAACAAACCTACACTTGAAGTGCAAAGGACAATGTTTTATTTTTCTAAAACTACATTTTCGAATAACTTTGCACTTGGGGTGCAAAAGATGACTTTCACTGCATGAAATAACATTTTGGAACTTACATATGAATAATAGAGTCATATATGATGCATGTATGTATTATCTTTTGGCTTAGAGCTATGATAAGGTTCCATTTTATCGGTTGGACCGATAAATAAAGGCATGATACCTTATTTGATTTTTGTACTTAATATTTGTATATGATTTTTTTGTGATTAGTGAGGAAATGATTGGCCAATCATGTGCTGGGAACAATAGATTAAGCGACCCCCGTACCCTTGACGCTGGTACATAAAAATCGAGTTCTTATAACGATACCATTATACAGGACTCGTAGGTGATTGCACACCTAGAGGTCTAGTCATGATCGAGGTCATTACCTAGGATCATGATGCTCTTGTCGACCGTATTCTGGACTCACTACAGATGAAAGTCGAGCTGATACCGAGATTCGGTGGGTGTGCACACTAGTTTGGTCGATTAATGGAGACACACATAATTCTTTTGGCTTATTATGACATTTGACTTCCTGATGAGATTTGATTTTTATATGTGATGCTTTTCTACTCATGTGTACTAGAATTGGAACATATATTCACTGAATAAGTGATTAATAGGCTAGGCCTATGTGGTTCCTAACTAGTATGACATAAGTCATAGACTAGATCTATGTGGTTTTATGTCATGCATATTCATTTCACAGGTGGTTATGTACATGTTAGATGTATAAAACTGTCCTTAGGTTATTTAGAATGGTTTGGTGTGTACTGCGTTCTATTTACAATATATGTTTCTTCTACTCACTGAGTACATAGTGTACTCACCCCCTCTGCTTTCCAACAATGCAGGTTAATTTGTCAATTTGAAGTTCTAAGTGGATTGTGCCATCTTTTGACATTTTAGGGGTATTACCACATATGGGTAGTCTCTGTTTTGTACTTTTGTTGTATAATGGCTCATGATTATATTGATATGCTTTATAATTTGGTAAATTAACTCTTGACTATCTTATGGTTTGTAAATGACCTTATGTGGGAACCTCTTTGTGCTGTCCATATGTTTTTAAAGATATCCAGTTAGCCTTTCATTGTTAGGTTAAGGGTATCGAGAGTATCCTTGGCCCGGGTATGCGGTGGTTGTCATATGCTCGATGTGGTTCCGGATCGTGACACCATATAAGCTGATTCTTACGTAAGCCCTTGTTATAGGCTACTGTAACTATAACAAGATTTATGTATAAGATGTGTATTACCTCTATATTAAACCTTTGTGTGAAATGTTATATTTTTTTTAAAAAATTATTTAGACAATATTGAAGAGAATTATGGAATCCTTAGGCATACGCTTATTGCTTGTGCTATGGGACTTAAAGCAAGTTCTAAGTTGTATAAACCTTACAATTGATAAGGTATGGTATTAATCCCTTTTTAGGGTTTCTTCTAAAACCTCATATAAATTTATGATCTTTTGTAACATATAACACATTATCTGATTAGTTAGGCTTGCCAAGCCATTATATGTTTCTAAAGATAAAAATTTGAACTTTAACGGTAACAACTCATTCATAATGATTGGAATTAAATGGCTATCATGGTTAAGCTCTTAATTATTCTTTTGCGATATATTTGAGGTTAGGGCATAATAAATACTATTTATTCACAATTTCCTCATTGAATTGCTTGTGTGCTAGTTTAAAGGTTTTTCTTTATCAATAGGTTCACTTTTATCATGCATCAACTTAGTTATAATATGTATTTGTTCATGCAATTGTATGAACATTTATACTTTAGGTTACTAGCTACTGATGGGACCTTCAATGTGTCCTTGCCATCATCAAATCCCTTATACTTGGTTTTTGGTTTACACACATCATTGAAAATGTGTAGGATGACACAAATTTCCTTTTTGTTCTTTATATTGTTAGGTTCCAGTCACAACACTTACAATGCCAATTAAGAACAATCAACTAATCTCAAGTAACCCAATCATAACAAGCAAATAGCCAAGTGATATAGATGATATAAAAGTCAATAAAAACACCACATATAAGTAAAAAACCCTTTAGAGTAATGGAAAAACTATAAACTAAACTAAAAAGTAAATTCACGAAATTAAATAAAGACTTGCAAGAGTTTAAGTTTTATGCTATTGACCCCAACTCGAATCATTGCCAAAATACAATAATAAGTGATCCTAACCAAATTTTCAAAGAAGAGTAAAAATTGATATCCCAAATCATTTCTACTCTCAATCTAATTCAAAAACATCAAACCCCAAGATTTCTTATTGTTGAAGACTACCAATTTTAGAATAAGAAACACTTCACTGTTCTTTCACTACTTTACCCTTTCCTTTTTTGGTATTCTTTACACTCTCTATAAGATGCCCCACATGTTTCCCCTTTTATACTTTAAAATATGGTTTTTATATTGGACATGGTCACCTAAACATCCGCGTACAGTGACTGTGTCCCTTAATCTTTAAAATCATAGAGATATATGGTTGCAGTAAGTTATATGGTCAATAAAAACGACCATGTCCTCTACTTATGCCATCATGTTTGAATTTACACGAGTGTGTTTAATCTTGAAGCATTTCCTTTCAAGTTGCACATGGTTACAAAAACTTATACACCTTGCACATATGATCATGTATGACAACAATGCAGGCATGTCTGATCTTACCATAGGTATGTCTGTCTTTGACCTTTATCATTCACCCCGTACACAGTCACAAAAATATATACAGGCTTCACATGAAGTTGTGTCTACCAAAGATACAGGCATGTTCAACTCAACACAAGCTTGTGTCCTCAAAATAGTATTAATTCAATAGTTTTTTGTCTCAAGTTCTCCCATCTATCGTTCCCTATGTTTCATAAAGGCATCTAAGTGCATCAAAACCTATATTGGCTTCAGAATGGGGCAGAACTCACAACAATCTTTCCCTCCAGCCCATTTTGGAGGAAAAATAAATCACCCAATTGTTTCATTGAAAGCAATCCTTGCGAGCTTATTATAAAACTCAAGCTTGCTCTCGGAACTACCTTCCATAATATATTAGCACCTTTTTTTCTATGTGAATCTTATACAAATTACTCCTCAACCACAAATCGAAACCAATGATACTTGACATTAATGTGCTAAGTACGAGAATAATATATAGAATTTTTGCTCAAATCCATAAAATTTTGACTATCACAAAATACCATGTACTCATCTTATTTCACATCTAATTGTTGAAGGAATTGCCTCAACCAAAGCATCTCCTTTTCTACTTCCACAGCTGCAACATACTTTGCTTTAATCTTAGATAAAGTTACATACTTTGTACCTTAGATTTCCAATAAATGGATCCCCTGTAAATTATAGTAAATAACCTGAAGTAGATTTCCTGTTAACAAGATCTCCAACCATACCCAAATCTGTATACATTTCTATAATTAACTCACCACTATCAAAACACAAGCTCTATTTAGAAGTAACTAATAAGTATCTAAAAATATATTTCACTGCTTCCTAATGAACCTTTTCAGTATTGAACAAGTATTTATTCACCAACCTAACAACTTGTGCAATATTCGGCCTAGTGCATACCATGCCATATATTAAAGAACCAACAATATTGGAGTAAGGAATAGAAGACATACTGTCTTTTTCCTTTTAAGTAGAAGGATAAGCATATTTGCTTAACTTGAAATGAGATGCTAATGGCCTGACATGCTTTATGTTGAACCTTTTCAATACCTGTTTAATATAGTTCTCTTGTGAGAACCACAACTTTCCAACTTTCCTAGCACGAGTGATTTCCATATACCAAATCTATTTTACAGGACGTAAATATTTCATATCAAAGGATTTGAACAAATTCTTCTTCAACTTGTGAATCATACTAATATCTTGTACCACAATAAACATATCATCAATATGCAAAAGGAGAATAATGAAGTTACCATCAATAAACTTCCTGAAATACATGCAAAGGTTAGCTAAAGTTTACTTACACCCATTACTAGTTATAAATGATCAAACTTCTAGTGTTACTGCCTTGGTGTCAGTTTGAGCCTATAAAGACTCTTTTTTAACTTTTAAACTAGGTTCTTTTAGCCTTGAACTTTGAATCCTTTCAACTACTCCATATATATATCGTCAACCAAGTCGCTATATAAAAAAACCATTTTCACATTTGTTTAAGTTCAAGATCTAAGCTGACAGTTAGACCCATCATAGTCTGAATTGAAGTCATCTTGACCACAGGTGAAAAAACATTGAAATCAATACCCTTCTTTTAGTTGTATCCTTTCACAACTAATCTTGTTTTATGCTTCACTAGCTTGTCACCATTTTTTTAATCTTAAACACCTATATATTCTTTAATGCTTTCTTGCTTTTGGGAAGTTTCACTAACTTATAGGTTCATTCTTTAAAGAATTCATCTCTTATTGCATTACCTCGAACCAAGAGCCTTTATCTTTGTTAACTATACCTTTTGAACATTTTTTGGCTCCCCCTCAGTAATGAATAGAGATATTATAAACTAGGATACCTTGTAAAAGACTTTTTCTCTCTATTTGACCTTCAAAGTTAGGTATCTTATAATATCGAACTAAGCTCTTCCTCCTACTCATGATTCTTATGAACCTCATCTACATCATCTTCTGGATGTGGTTCATATAGCTCATCACCATCAAGTGTTACCTGATCATTAATATCATGTGCCTATTCATACTCTTCCCTCTCTTCATTTGTAGGTTGGTTGATAAAATTCGAGATAAGAGAGACACTAATAGCATCATAAAATGAACTATTAGAAGTAATCTTACCTCTTTTAGTAAGATATACACCCATCTCATGCTCATAGAAGACTGTGTCTCTACTTCTGACAACCTTCTAATTTTTGGGCACATGTTTAAAGACCTCCCATCTGAATAACCTTAGATATGAATAAGAGGGGTCTTTCCTTGTCCACACTCTCTCAGGAATATCAAGACCTAAGGGAGCTGATGGAGCTTACTTAATCAAGTAGACAATAGTTCTGCTCACCTCACCCCAAAACATCTTTAGTAGTTTAGACATTATGAGCATACACCAAACCTTCTCTATAATTTTTATGTTTATCCTCTTAGCAACACTATTGCATTGTGGAATATCGAGTTCTGCCTTCTTATGTCTTATGTCATATTTTGTATAATAATACTTAAACTCTTTGGAGGTGTACTCTCCTACATTATCACTCCAAATATACTTTAGTTTTCTCTCTATATCCCTTTTCACCATGGCATGAAATTTTTGAAAAGTCTCAAGCACATGGTTCTTTGCCTTCAATATATAAACCCAATTTTTTTGTGTGGCATCATTAATGAAAGTAGTAAAAATACTTGTTATCTCCTAATGACTCCACCTCAGTAGGACCAAACACATCAAAGTGTACCAACTCCAATTTGGTCATATTTCTGGTAGACTTTTTATGAAAAGAAACTCAATATTGCTTTCTTGCTAAGGAATGATCATATGGATTAAGAGGAATATCAAACTTTATAGGAATAAGAGATTTATTGTCCAACAACTTGATCCCTTTTTTACTAACATTTCCTAAGAAGTGTTTACTACAACAACATATAATTCTCCACAACAAACCTTCAAGTATGTCTTGTATGGTGTGTAATACAACTCTCTATGAGCAACTGTAATGCTTCATTAGATAATTTCCACTTACCATCCCAAAATGTATGTTGATAGCTTTCTTGATCAAGTACATTAGTAGATAGTAAATTGAGGAAAAAATTGGAGATGTTTTGTACATTTTCCAAAGTCAACATGCACTTAATATTGGTCTGAACCCAGATGTCACTCATTTCGACGATGCTAATGGAACTTTGGTTACCCATCTGGACATTTCTAAAGTCAATACTCCTATAATTGAAGAAATATTCCCTCTTTGAAACACAATGATAGGAGGGCCCCAATATTAACATCTCACTTAGTTACTCGAGTCACTAATATGGAAATACTCTTTAATTGCACAGATCAAGGACACCTCATCATTTGTGCTTGAACTTGTTACTGTAGAGTTTTTATCATCTTCATCTTTTTAGTGATTTGGCTTTTTCTAGTCTCTCTTTTACTTTTAGTATAACTTCTTTCTATGACTAAGTTTGATGTAATTGTGGCAAGTACTAGGCTCTTATTATCTCTAAACTTTTGACTAATTCTTAGGCTTTTCATGCCTTTTAGGACCTCTACTATTGCTTCTTTCTCTATTTTTTACTATAAAGCCCTTTCTTTTAATCACTTTATTAAATATGTTCTCTTTGTTCATATTAAAAGAAAGTGCATTGTTCGAAATGGAGTTGCTAATGGTCACAACTAATGTCTTGCGACTAACCAACAAAGAACTCAACAAGAATAAGACTTAAAGCTCATCTCAATAATGATTTTTCATGGTGGTCAACTTGTTGTTAATATCAGGAAAATCACTGAAATGCTCAGACACTGATTTCTAATCTTCAATTTCAAATTCACAAGCCTCTTAATCAGGGAAGCCTTGTTGTGAGTAGTCTTTCTCTCATAAAGATTCTCTAAATTCTTCCACAACTTAAATTGATCGGTCTTTTGGGATATATGATTGAATATACTGATCTCAATCTATTATCAAATAGTGTCTATGATTTTTCTCTTAATCTTTTCCCCTTCTTTATATGTCATTTTTTTTAGTGGGATATCATCTTTTATACTTTTATCTATATCAATTGGGTTACAAAGATCTTTGCAATACATAAGATCTTTTTTCATTATAGGCCTCCATATTGAGAAATTAGTCGATGTCAATTGATTAGAGAGTTGTTTCTACCCTATATAACTATGGCTTTGATACCAGTTATTAGACTTCAATCATAATACCCATTATATCAATCAAGAACAATCAACTAATCTTAAACAACTAAATCACAATTAGTAAACAACCTAAGCAATATAGATAACAAAAAAGTAAATAGAACATCAACTATATGCGAAAAAGCCTCTAGTATAAAGGAAGAAACTATAACCAAAATCAAAAAGTAAATCCACTAACGAAATAGAAAATTATATGAGTTTAAGTTTCAAGCTATCGACCTTAACTTGAAACACTGCCATAATACAATAATAAAGGATCCCAACCAAAGTTTCACATAAGGGTACAAATTGATATCTCAAATCAATACTACTCCTAATCTAATCCTAAAACATCAAAACCTATGATTTCTGATTGTTAAAGAATACCAATTTTGGAATAAGAAAGACTTCTCTACTCTCTTACTCCTTGACCCTTTCCTTTTTTGGTTTTTTTTTCATCCTCTATAACATGCCCACACACTTTTTTCCCCTTTGTACTTTAAAAATAGGTCTTTATTATCAGAATGGTTTTTTCCATGGCTGTGTACAATGACTGTGTGTCTCAATCTTCAATAATCACAAAAATGCACAATTATAGTGAATTACATAGTCAATGGCCGTGTCCTCCACTTACATGATTGTATCTAATATTGAAGCATCTTCTTTTAACTTGCACATGGTTATAAAAACTTACACAGTTTACACAACGTCATATATAGCAAGGACACAGGGGTATCTGACCTCAACATTGATGTTTCTATCTTTGACCCTTATTATTCTCCTCGTATATGGTCATAGGAACATACACGGTCTTCACACATGACCGCATCCACTAAAGACATAGGCTTGTTCAACCTAATATAAGTGTGTCTCTAAAAAATAACATCATTTCAACGGTTCTTTATCTTAACCTCCCCCGTTTATTGTTTCTTATAGTTTATGAAGGCATCTAAATAGATCGAAACTTATATTTGCTCTAAAATGGGGCTGAACCCACGACAACCACGTATGAAATCAATTGATACTCTCCAATTCTTAATGGCTTCCTAAATGATGGACTTTCTTTAATTTTATGTGTTTTATAGTTTTCTCAGGTAAAAGGTATGTTAGGCTCCAATGTATTGACCTTTAGACCTATTGACCGTGCTTCATGTGAAATCACTCCAATGTCAAAATTAATATATACCTAGAAAGAGTGTTATAAGAGAGAGAGATGTATTTTACTTCTTAGTAAATGTCACCTCTCTTTTATATAGACAAAATTGTATCACTTAGAATATAGATCCTTAGTTTAAGAGAAGGCAGGATAGTTTAATTGTTGGTTGTTACATAGTTCATCCTAGTAAATAATGAGTTGAGTGGGCATAAATATTGAGGGCTTCATCGAACTACAGCTCTTAAGTGATGTGAGAGAGAGTGATAGCTGCGCGTCTACTACTACGACGATCATTGGTGTAGTTTTGACCCATCCTCTATGGCGTCTCCTTCTTCTTCTCCACCGTCTTCTCCTCGTACATTCCCTTCCCAAAGCCCTGTACCACCTACTGGAAACCCCCTTTGTCTCCTTCTTCAAACCCTACATCCCGAAACAATGTCCCAAGCCAAACCCTTGATTCTTTTCCGTTCACTGAAGGTTTGAAACCTCAGTCGGACTTGAGCCCTGAACAACATGATCCGAATAGGCCAGTGATTCCCTTACCTACCCAGGAATGTCGAGACTAGGTGACAACACTACCCAAAACCTAGAAATTTGTGGTAGCCGATTCAATAGAGGAGCCCTCGCATGTTAAGGAGCTGACTTTCTATCCCCTTGAGGTGAAGGATAACCAAATCCTTGTTATCCCGTCGCCTGAATGAGCACAGAGAGGAGCAACCAAATTTCGTCATTCACTGATAAGATTTTCATTGGTAAGTGACCTGCCTTTCCAGTTGTGCATCGTGCTCTTTTTAAATCTTGGTCAACATGTGGGTTGACAGAAATTCTGGTAACCTGCTCAAACAAATTCCTATTTAAGTTTGAATTTGAATGTGGTATGAATGAGGTGCTAGGGAAGGGCCCTCGGCATATCCAAGGGAAGCCACTGTTTTTACGCAAATGGAGTTTGAGTGCGGGGGAACAGGTGGCAATTAGATATGCACCTGTCTGGATTAGGTTCCATAATATTCCTTTTGAATATTGGAATAATGAGGAATTGAGTAGGATTTCTAGTGTCGTAAGAAAACCTCTGCTTATGGATTCTTATACTGCCCATATGTCTCGAATCATATATGCAAGTGTTGGGCCCCGTTTTCAGAGCCTAACTCTTCATACATGATTATTCATGCTTGCTCTGATGCCACATCTGTTAAACCCTATTTTCGGAGCCTAACTCCTCATACATGATTATTCATGCTTGCTCTGGTACCATAGCTGTTAGACCCTCATGCTCTAATACTATAATCTGTCAGACCCCGTTTCTGGTGTCTGACTCAGACTTGTTTTCATGCTCTGATACCATATTCTGTTGCTTTCATGCATGCAGAATATCTTACTACGTGAGTTATCTTTCAGAGATAACACCTTGATCACTTTCAGATTATCTTCTGAAAACTCCCCTTTATTAGTCTCAGCTCAGCTTTTAGAATAATCAACTAGTCCATTCCTACCTTTCAACCTGAATCCTTTAGTCATCAGTGTGGTTGAGTCCTCACTTCACACATCTCCCTGCTTCGGGGCTATTGGTATAACTTTTCCAATGGGAATCCAATATAGAGTTTCTTTAGATAGAGTTAAAGAGCACTTCAATCTCTACAACTTTCATAAAGACCTCGAAGGTCGACTTTATCTTCTGAAGGGACTATTATTTTTATCGTCTCATTTCTTCTGTCTCATTTCTTCCGCCTCATTTCTGCACTATTTTGAAGTCTGTGAACAGTAACACAGATGATATCTTACAAACTTCCTAACTTTCTCTAAGGGAATCGGTTCAGGGTATTCTTTATACGGTTTGAAAGACGATGTCAAGCTCCATAACTTTCATGAAGACCTAGAAGGTCGATTGTAACTCCTGAGGGTTCAACATTGGGACAGAAGATACAAGATGAACAGGAACACAAAAGATGCACTTCACTCCAGTACTTCTTAACTCCTTCTTATAATCCTTAGTCCTTAATCTATC
>JANZXR010000004.1:8469439-8486675 GCA_027575705.1 Erythroxylum echinodendron
TTTAAAAATTTTGCAACTTAGTCCCTAAACTTTTTAAAATTTCCGGTACCACCCGGTATTTGACCGGTATTTATAATACCGGCCGGTACCGCCGGTACCGACCGGTATTGGCCGGTACCGACCGGTATTTGAATCCGGTACCCAAAATTAAATTTTGGTACCGTTTTCCGGCCGGTACGGTACGTACCGTCCGGTACCGGCCGGTACGGTACGGAATTCGAAACAATGGATAAGGCGCACCCAGAGATTTTGCGTTCGATCCGCAGTGGAGTCGAGAGGCCAATTTGTTTTCTTACTCTATTTTTGCGTATCATAAACGACATCGATTTTTTGTTCGAGGCAGTAATTAGGCCCAAAACTGTTGGGCTGTAATTCGTGCAACGTGAATATTTATTTATTTTTGGTACAACAAACGGAAACAAAATTACATCACGCGTCTTCGATAACGGGTCCCGCGTAAATCATGGGATATGAGATCAATAATCAGGCTCGGAGCTTCCGGTAGGAAATGCAATCCGGGGCTGGAGTGGACTGCTAGAGCGGCCAGTCGATCGGCGCACTGGTTGCCTTCTCGGTATACATGATGGATCCTCACCGCCCAGTTACGGTAGAGCAGCTCCTGGATACCTGCAATTAAAACATTAGGCTCAGTCAGCACTGTAGGGGAGGAGGATGTAAGATTAAGGGCTTCAATCGAATCGATTTCGATGTCGATACATCGGTGTCCCTGCGCCCAGGCGATCGTAAGCCCCAAGTGAACGCCCCATAGCTCGGCGGTTAAAGGTGACCCCTCTCCAATGTTGTGGACAAAACCACCGCGCCATCGGCCTAGGCTATCCCTGAGCAGGCCCCCAGCAGTAATTTGATTGGTGACCCGGTGGACCGCCCCATCGGTGTTTACTTTGATCCACCCAGCTGGAGGTTTCCCCCAGCCGACTGTCTGTCCCGGGGCCAACTCCTGTTGCGGAAATACTCGAGATTCGAGTATATAGGCCTGCTCGATCCACTCTACATAGTCCAAGACATACCTCGGCCCATTCGCGGGCCAGGTAAAACCATCCTCGAAGATGCATTTGTTCCGCCAGTGCCACAAGAGCTAACAGGCGACACCAAAAATTCTGGCCCAACCAATGTCAGTAGTGGGACCGCGTGCCCTAAGGTTTGTCATCAACCAGCGCTTAGCTCCGTGGTGAAAGAACCCTGCAGGGACCATGGAGGTTGGGAAGTGACTCCAGAAGGCTTTCACCCGAGGACAATCCCGGAGGGCATGCAGAGTAGATTCCTCTTGGCCGCACACGTGGCAAGTGTTCTCGGCCGAAAGATGCCGGGCCACACGTTGTTGGTTGGTTAGCAGTTTGGATTTAGCCGCCAACCAGAGAAAAGTCCGTATGCGTTGAGGCTCTGGCCAGTGTCAAATGGGATCCCAGGCCCGAGGTTGGGCTGGGGGAGTCTGCGCCTCAATGAGACTATAGGCTGAGGCGGTTGTAAAACCTCCATGATCGGTTGGGCCCCAATGAATTGAATCCGCGGCCCCTGCGAAGCGGTGGGGAAGAATTCTCGCAATATCCAGATAACGTGAACATTTATTGGTTGGAGCTTAACATTCAATTATTCCAAAATGCACTAGGAGTCGAACGTGTTGCTGTCTATAGTACTCTTTAGGTATTGAATTGATGCGGCTTATCCTATCACAGGCACTTCTCAGAGGGAATCCATAAAACAAGTAATGCTCTTCCTCATCATTGTCTTCTTCAATGATCAGCGTATTGCCATATTATTAGCCTTAAATTCATACCGACTGGTCTGCATTTTGTTTCACTTCCTTGTCAGTAATTAAAGGTTTCATTTTCGTAGGAAGAATTAGCAATAGTTTAGATGATTTGGCAATGGATATCCACTTTGAGTGAAGTTCATAGGTTGGAAAGAGTCTTTATTATAGATAGTACAGAATTACATTGCAGGCATTACATTTCGGGAAAACTGGAGCTTAGTGCATAGGAAAGACTCCCAAGTCCTGGTGTGCCATGATTCAAAGAACTTGGATCTCGGATTTTAATACGTTGTACCCTGCCCACGGTCATTACGCTGCTAAGATTACCAAAAGAGAGACACAAACTTTAGCTTGCTTGAGCTAGTTTATCCTCTACTTCTTCCAAATCCACATTGCTCCAGCTTCTATGAGCAATGGGACAAGCTGGTTCTGGACGTGCAGGCTCATGACCTGCTTTTCACCGCCAACAAACTTCTGCCCTATGAACACTGCAGGTACACTTGGTTGGCAACCTAGTTGCACCAGTGTCCTCTCGATTTGCGTTCCATTGGGAATTTTGTCGAGGTCGTAAACTGTTGGGTTTGCTCCAAATCCACTTATTAGTAACTTGATAGAGTGGCTCATGCAACAGGAACTCTTGCTGAAAATAACCACTGGCTTGTCTTGCACCAACCTGTTCACTACATCCATGATTATAAACTGGATTAACTGGTATTTTATGAGGATTGTTCAGAAAGTTTGAACTGTTTTTGCTTTGAGGTGAGTATAGACGAGGAGATATTTATAAAAGGCCATAGAGAGGAGTAGATCGAAGATAGGAACAAGGAATAAATGTTCAGAAGATGGGTCAGGAGATTCCATATATACTGATTATGATCACTTGATGAAGATATCTGCCTTCCAACATTTTTCGTAACAAGAAAACGTGGCAAACTTGTGATAGGAACAACTCCAGATAATTCACTAGGTAAAGTAGTGCCTTTTCCCGGTCAATGACATGCAGTTTCTGGAAGCAACTCTTGATTTAAACTGCTTCATCCTTTGTAAAAATTCAATTTTCACCGGCAGAACCACCATGCTTTTTTGTTAAATTTAATGATATTGCCTTCTGTGTCAACATCGTAAAAGCTCTGTTCTATCTGCTTTGGGAATCTGGCGAGGTGGAGAAAGAGTTGGGTTTTATCCAATTTGCTAGGCACGTTCTTTCCAATAGCAAGATTCGCACGAGTTCAACGCAAGAAGACCGAAAGTTTAACGGAAAAAGAGTAATTTGGAGAGAAAAGATGATGCTTTGATAAAAGTAATTTAGAAAGGTAATTTTCCATTAATAGCAATGCTCGATCATGGAGGAGGAGGACCAGAAAAGGTCTGTACAAGAAGAAGATGGCGATATCTTTTTGGCCCACCACTTAAATCTATATTCTCATCACAAAACACGTGTAGTGTTCAAACACACTACAGTTATCATAAGGCTATTCTTGATTTTAAGTGTCGAATTTATGTAGAGAGGCATCTAAGGGTCGGTTTGATTGTATTGATCTTATTGTCTTTGGTATAGATTCTTAAATCAGCAGTAGTTCTAAGCATCGGTAACTAATGACTCTCAGGTTGAGTCGATGTCCTCAATCCATTCTTAGCTTAATGCAGCAAGATTCTTCAACTTATCAATAGTGGCATAGCAACATGATCCTCAAAACAATAAATCTCAAAGAAATAGTTAAAGAGCCTTGTCCGTTGCATGTCAGGAAAGTTCAAATATTTCTTTAGTGAACATCAAACGTTGGCTAACCGATAAGGAACTACTTTTATTGTCAGACCGTATTTCAACTTAAGAGATATATTGTAGCATCAAAACGTGAGGGGATGCTTGGATATCTTCGAGTGATTGTTGGAGTGGACTCTTTGGAGGTGATTAATATTCTTTCCTCTTCTGTTACACCTTCAACTGAGTATTATTTTTTAGTGACAAGTACCCATCGGCTACTACACCGGGAATGAGAAGTGAAGGTCCAACACGTATATCGTGAAGGTAATCAGTGTGCAGACAATCTTACAACGCTCGCAATAATATTTAACCCAAACTTTCATGTTCCACAGGCGTTTTCGGCAGTCGTCATAAATCACCTTAACCGTAATAAGTACAAAACTCAGAACAACATTAACCGTGATAAGTACAAAACTCAGAACAACATAATCCTGCTTTAGTTAGGAAGTTAGTTTTTTGTTGTTTGGTTTTTCATGGTATAAAAAAAAAAAGTGAGGTGATTATAACGCATTCCCAAAGAAAATGAATGACGTCCGAAGGGACTTGACATCAAAGAAAAAAATGGATATCACGTTCTCTCATTCTGATATCATTTATTAGACCAAGATGTAACATATTTCAATAATAAAAAGATCAAGTATGAAGTGAATCCACATAAAAAAGAATATTATATTGATTTTTTTTATATAAATATAATTTATAGTTTATATTTCTTTCTTATAGACACAACTCTTATTATCTTTTTAAAATAAAAATCCATGATTTTACACTTTATGTCTCAGGCCAGTGATAACTTCCCTTCTTTCAAGTCAGAGAAACAGATAGATACGTGTCATAGGTTGACTGTTATTTCTCATGTCATTTCTACTTCTGCAACTAAAAAGGAAAACGACACCATGATCGATAGCTTTGGCCGTCAGTTCATTTGAAGCTGAGTTACACGTTATACTCTCTTAAAAAACGACACCATGATCGATAGCTTTGGCCGTCAGTTCATTTGAAGCTGAGTTACACGTTATACTCTCTTAAAACTTTAAGAGAGTATAACGTGTAACTCAGCTTGGACTGTAAGTTTCGGGCCTTGCCTGAACTCGATTCGACTCACCACCAAACCTACGTAGAATATGATCTGCAAAAAGCCACAAAAATAGAAATATTATGGTGAAAGCTGAATAGGATATACAATATGATAAAGTATTTTTTTTATAAACTTAATTAATAACTTTAGTTTGAATAATTTTGAAAATCTATATAGAAATTCACAACCATAAAAATTAAGTACAAAAAAATAAAATTAAGAGATCGAAATAAAACAAAAATTAAAAGTTAAATTAATAATAAAAATTTAATTAAAAAATATAAATTTAATTAAAAAATATATTAAGTTTATAACACATAATGTTTAGACTAACCAATAACAACTTCAATTCAAGTTTAAGAGAATTGTAGATATAAAAATAGTTAGTTAGGAAGTTAATTAATAGTCATTTTTATGAGTTTATAAAAGCCTTTACCTCTCCTTTTCTTTTTGGTATGAGATTGTAATACACGCCTCTTATGTGAGATCTCGTAATCTTTCCTTCTTAAGCCATTGATATCCTCATGAAGGCTCAATCTACAACCCATAATCTTCACTCCTATTCTAATATGGAACCATACTAAAAGCCTGCTAGAAGTCGTCTATTACTCAAGGCCTTGTCATAGTCTACCTTTATTATCCTGAGCCAACATTGTACTAATATAAGTTTTGCTTTGATATCATTTATAGTGCCCCATGTCTAGACTGACCCAACAACAAATTCAATTTGAACTTAAGAGAGCCACATACTTATGAATAGTTAGTCGGGGAATTAATTAGTAGTCCCATATAGGACATAGATATAACAATCCCATATTAGAAAGAAAAGGAGATTCAAAAACTTCTATAAATCTATGAAAAGACTACTAATCAAATTTCTATCTAACTGTTTTCAACTATGTGATTATCTTTAACTTAGATTGGAGTTATTGTTAGACTAGTTTAGACTTGAGGCCTTACGAACGGTATTTGAGTACAAAAATTTACAAGTATGATAGGCTGAGACAATGTGGGTAGCAAGGTCATAAGTAATGGATGACTGCTAACAAGCTTCTAACTAGTTCTATGTCATAAAAAGAGGAGAGAATCTATGTTATGGATTGGTTCTTAACGGAAAAATCAAGGCTTCAAGGAAGAGAGATTATAAGATCCAACATAGTGCATAGTTATCATAATCCCTTGTCAAAAAGGAGAGAAAAAATGAAAGCCTTTATAAGCATATAAAAAACTACTGATTAACTTATGAATAATTATTTTTAAGCATACGATTTTTTAAGCATGAATTAAAATTGTTGTGTGTAAGTCTAAACTTAAGGCATGACAAAATGATATCAGAATATAGGTTAAGGTATGGTGGAAAGAGTGTGAGTAGAATGAGCGAACCATTATCCAAGTGACTTATATGTGGGGCATCAAGTAACTTCTTTAGACTTTCAGGTGAGTAAAGTTTTAAGGAAAAAACTTATTTTAAGGGGAAGAGAATATCATACTTCAAAATTTTGAAAATTTTGATATTTATGATTTGATAGAGCTTAACACCTCAGAAATATTTTTAATATTTTTTAATTAAGTTGGATATTGATATTTGATTTTTCAAAAGATAAAGGATCAATAAATTATGGTGATAACACTTTTAGAAGAAGGGAAATTTTTAGTGAAGAATCATGCCACTTTATTTTGCTATCACAATTGAACACTATTTAGTATTTTAGGCATAACTTCTGATAAAAATATTGAGTTTAAGTGACATAAGAGGTTATAGCAAATTAAAATACGTATCTATAATACATAAAAAGAAACTTAAGGCTAATATAGGCTTATCAATCTACCATTTTACCTTATAAGGAGATCAATGATAGGTGTTTAGAAATATTAGTCGAATAGGGTCACAAACTAGTTGACCAAATTGTTTAAAGACTACTTCTAAAAATTAGTGATTAAGATCTAGACACTATTTGGAAATCTTTTAAGCACAAAAAAAGTAATTTATGGCATCTTTTATACGAAAATTGGTAGTATATGCCAATTAGAGTTTTCTAAGTTTATTATTCTGTTAACTATAGATATTAAGTATCCTACTAAGTTTTAATTAAGTATTCATAATATTTACTTTTTATTTTTGGATAGATTGATAGAGAACCCTAATTTGAGGTCAACATAATTAGGATTACATCAAACTATTAATTTTAAATGTTTGATTATGTGAATTTTTTGTATTTTGTATAATTTGTGGACATTACAGATTAATAGATATATGAATTATAATTTTAGGTGTTGGGGAACACTTACGACAACAATGACAATAACAATCCAGTGAAAGTCTCGTTGATACATAGGATCTGGAGAGATCCATTAGTATGCAACTTTACTCCTAACTTGGGGAGCACCGACAACTAACTAAAAACTAAATTATGGATGCATTTCTATAAATGGCGTGTCATTTACGTGTTTTGTGTGTTGTATGATTAAGTATTGTTTTGTGTGATTTGAGGCCCTAAAAAAGGTGATTGGTATGCATCTTTGTAAGATGTGACGAGGAGTCAGGTGTAATAAGGAGTTCAATTGACTGGAGCCCATGACAGACATTAGAATGGGGTGAGTACCATTTTATTGCAATGGTCAATTTAGTTAGGGTTAGAATGATATAAGTATCATTATGTTGCTTGGGATAAATCGAGGTTAGATCCATAAGAGTATGAGTCTATTGGCTAAGATAAATTAGTAATGCCTACCCTAGGAATATATTTGGCTTATCTATTAGTTGGCAACATTTAATTATGTTTGTTTTATTTTAAAATGTTACATTTAAATGACTTCTTTCCTCGATAAGTATTATGGAGAATTTGGTTGTCATTTAGGCATTAATTATAGATACTTGTGACATGTAGAATGGAAGGAGTGTACCTCCATATTATTATTTTTATCTAGTTAGTATATACTACTCGATTATGTGTATTTTTCAAAAACTAGAGTGTGTAATATAAGTATGGATACTTATATAAAATTTGAGCATAATTTCATAGAGTTGAAAATAGAAATATTTCTAATTAAAGAGAGGACAATATTCATTATGATGTTTCTATTTAATTATATGAATTTAACATGTTGAAATTCTTAGTTCAATAGTAAAACTTAAAAGATTAAGCCCTAATATTGGATGGTGGTCTGTCACAAGTCCAACTGAATTAGCACAGACTCAAGATATGACAATGATGTGAGATGTATTATATCTTTACTAGGCTTATTAATAATCATATGTACATTAGCAATCTATTTAAATCATTTCACTATAAGAACGCTTTTCATATATCATTTTTTGTTTTGTTCATATTGAATATGATATTTGATGATAAAAATTCTTGTTTCCTAGTATAAGATGATGTATACTACGAAAATATATTTTTCTATAAACTGAATTATTATTTTAGATTACATTATTGTGATCTACTTGACAATAATTTATTGATTAGCAATTTGTTTACTTCTATTTTCTTATAAGGATTACCAATTTTTTCTACGAACTTCTATTTTCTTATAAGGATTACCAATTTTTTCTACGAACTTCAACTCAAATTGTGCATATACTCTTGCTTATTTGGAAATTATTTAGATTTAAAGTCTTTTTAGAGTGTTAAATAAATAAAAGGGTTTATATAAAACAGGGTTATTAAAATTTAATGCTTACTTCTTTAAATAGAAATCAACAAAATTTTAACAAGTTGATTGTTGAATACTGCGTACATTCTTGGAGAAAATTTCTTTATAATTAATATCTTATGTAATTGTTGAAATAGAAAAGATCTTCCACTTAAAAGATATATATAATTTATATTAAGATTTTATAAGTTGTATCCTTAATTTTAGGTGATGAGATTTTAACTTATATCTAGTTGACCTATCTTTAATTTTAGATTAAGCACCTTTTAAATTCCTACCAATAATTATGTCTAATGGAAACATCAGTTTTAAACTCTATTTACTAAGTCTGATCTATTTGAGTACATTGATGGTTCTAAACCTTACCCTCCTCTCACCATTGATGGTTCTAAACCTTACCCTCCTCTCACTCTCACTAGTAATAACTTGAGAGCACCAAGCCCAACCTATAATATATAGGTTCATTAAGATCAACTTATACTTAATGCTCTTATTAGATCTCTCTTTTCTATAGTTATATTTTATATTTGCTTGAGACAAAATATCATAAGAAGCATGGATAATATTAGCAAACACTTATATCAAACTTCCCCATAGTCATATCAAGTAAGTCAAAGCTCTCCTAAAAATACCAATAAAGGCACCATGAGTATTATTAATTTTAATAGAAAGTAAATCTCTAAAATGTAAGGAACCACTATTATGATTTACTGAAGGATTTAAATCTCAGAACAAAGGAGCTTATACTTATCATCAATTACATTTAAAGTGTGGAAATAACTTTTCCACTAGTTGGGGTCTCCAAACTTAAGCATTATTCATGTCAATATGCTAAAGGTTATTCTATCTGAAGGTCAAGCCTCAACATCTAAAGTCAAGAAGTTGTATAAACTCTCTTACTAGGCTACATTATAGCTGGACTCTTTAGTAGTGATTTGTTCCTTTTCGATTATACTTATTATCAACACTAAGCTTTCCCTTTACCTTAGTTAATATGTACTTATCTATTGATTTATAAAATCATTTAATTTTTATCAAAAGATTTCATTAATTTTATACAATTTGGTAAAGCTCGTGCGAAGGAACTTACTTTCCTTGGTACACTAATGGATGAAGAAGATCACAAAGAGAAAATTCTAAATGAATTGAGTTATGATTATTGAAAATTGACTCATGTTGTTTAAGCTTGTGATAGGTCCATATCTTTTGATTAAATTCATAAGAAGCTTTTAATATTTGAATGTTCTTTATAAGGGAAACTTAAAGAATCAAGTCACTTTCTAGCTACTGTTAACCCAACCAGTCAAATAAACTTGCATTGGCGCCTATAATCCTTTACCAATAATTGATGTTTTTCCTCTCCTAGTTATATTATTACTCAACAAGCAATTTTGCTAGTCGTTCTTCAATATCCAAGGACTCCAACTACCCACAGCCTCGTGCAGATCATCCATGATATCCATATTTAGGCTATTATCAACTTTGTGACATACAAGGACACACAACTAACAACTATTAATAATTCTAATTGGCACCAATTCAATAATTAAACACAAGGTATATGCCACCATGAAGAATCCTAATAACACTTTGGCAGCATTAGGCCCATTTTATTAAACATATTGAATCCAATAGCTTAAAATAGTTACTTGATGTTGGTGCTTCTCTTTATGTCATAATAAACTTGAGCAACTTATTTATGAATGCCTTATATATTGGGTCAGACGACATTATGATTAGAGATGACATAGTTTTATCCATTAGACGTAATAATTCCACTTCTCTTCTCACTCTTATAACTACATTTATATTAAATTATAGGCTTTGTGTACTAAACATGAAAATAAACCTAATTTCAATTTCTTAATTCTTCACCACTAATAATGTATCAGTTAAATTCTTACTTACCTTATTTCATGTGAAGCGTCTTTGCACGCATAAAACTCTTTTATAGGAAATCATTATGAATGAAGTGTATCAGTGCCTAGCCATTAAGTCAGTATTATCTCCTATTTTTGCTTTTTCTTGTATCAAAGGCACTACCATAAGTTGGCACCATATATTCAGTTATCCATCCTTTCTTGTTTTAAAATATATGCTTTCTATATCTACGATTTAGCTGTGACATTATTGTAATAAAAGCCATAAGTTATTATTCTTTATATCCACTCTTATTTGTTCTCAGCCTCTTAAATTATCTTTTCTAATATATGGACTTAACCGGTCATTTTACATGATGGATTTAAATATTGTCATCTTTATTGATCATTTTACCAAATATATTTGGCTTTACCCTTTAAAACAAAATTATAAGGTTAAAGAAATCTTTATACACTTTAAAGTCCTTATATAAAACCATTTCCAACACCAAATTGTTACATTTTATTGAAATAATATAGGTGAATTTTTTCTCTTAAAGACTATTTGACAACCAATGACAATTATCATTTCACCACTTCACCGTACACACATGAAATTAATGGATACTAAAAAAGATGACATAATCACATAGTCGAAATTGATCTTACCTTACTTTCCCATGCCTCTCTTCCTTTGCTATTCTAGTCTCATGCATTTACTATTATTTTCTATTTAATTAATCAAATGCCTAGTACTACTCTTAATCTTCCTTCCTTGTATTCATTAATTTTTGGTACATCTCTTAATTATTCCAAACTTAGGATTTTAGGTTACTATACTACCTTTAGTTTTGACCATACAACTTATATAAACTTGATCCTCGATCTAAATCATGTGTCTTCCTTGGGTATTCATTATCTCAGAGTGCTTATCTAGATAAATTGAACATGATGAAAAACTAAAGGTTCATCATGTTCAATTTATCGAATTAATTTTTTTTCTTATAAATCATTACATTCTCATTTGCCACACCCCAAATCCACTACTCTTGATACTTAGGTTCTACCTATTCTTACTATGTCCTTTTTTTATCATTCGCAATCACCTTCATATACTTTATTTGATTAGGTTCTACCTATTCTTACTATGTCATTTTTTCATCATTTGCAATCACCTTCATATACTTTATTTGAAGTATGCTCTCCTAAACTTTCCATCTTGCATTGATCATTTACCTACACTCTAACAAATACTTCTCAAACATCCAAACACTCCATTACAACCATTCCAACCCATTTAAATCCTTATGTTAATTAAATATAGACAAACTCCCCTAACCTCAAACCAATATCATATGACCCTATGTACTAAAAACAACATTTGCAAGCAATTACAAAAAGTTAACCTTTATATTCATATCCATCCCACCTCAAATATTGAATTGACATCCGTGACTTAATATCTTAAAGAACTTAATTAGCGATATGCCATGATAGATGAGTATAAAACTTTAGTCCATAATATTACGAGGCAGCTCATAACACCTAATACAACCTCTAATATTATTGATTACAAATAGTTTTTTTGTATCAAATGAAACTTTGACAATTCTATTAACATATTTAAATCTAACTTAGTTGCTAAAGGTTTTAATCAAAGGACTTATTTGGACTATCATGATATATTCAACCTAGTACTTAAATTAACTGCTGTTAAACTTATTCTAAGTATTGCTATTAGCGATGGCTAGTCTCTGCGACAATGGGATGCCAATAATGCATTTCTATAAGGATGGATTTTAGAAAATGTTTATATGGCAAAACCTTCCCACTCTATTGATTATGATCATTCTTCGTATATTTGTAATCTTCACAAAGGCAAATCCATCTATGGCCTTTGACAAGTACCACAAGCTTGGTACCATGAGATATGCCAATACCTTAGTGATGTTATAATATTTAAAAATTATTAGGTTGACACATCCCCATTTATTCTTTATAATGGTACTCCTTGTTTATGTTGATGGTATTATCCTCAGATGTGATAATCCATCTCTAGTCAATCAGTTTCAGATTAGCTCTCTACATGATTATCCCTTAAGGATCTTAGACTTCTCTCATATTTTCATAGTATTGAAGTTATTCCTAATCAACATGTTATTGTATTATCCTAATGACATTACATTATGGATCTTCTTACTTGAGCTCATATGTTGGATGCTAAACCTATTGCTACTGTGTTGCCTACTAATGTATAAATTAGTTTACACTCTGGCACACCACTTTCTAATCCCATCAACTCCCACACTCTTGTTGATAGTCTACAATACTTATCATTTACTCCTCCAAACATTTCTTATGTAACCAACAAATTATCTCATTTTACGCATAAATTAACAATAGATAATTGTAAACTAATCAAGCATCTTCTCCACTATTTATGTGGTACTTTAGGTGATATATAGTATACTTCTCCATCATGATTCTCCATTGTCTCTTTATGCTTTATTTGATACATAATGGTCGAAAATAAAGGTAAATTTTCCTCAACAAATGTACACATTGCTTATCTTGGACGCAATCCTATCTTTTAGAGTTCGAGGAAACAAAATACTATTGCTTCCACGTCCATGAAGGCTAAATATCATTCTATTGCTACTACTGCTGCAAAACTTACTTGAGTGTGATATCTTTTGTATGATCTTAGTCTCACTCTTTACCACACACTTATCATTTATTGCGATAATGTTAGTGCTACGCATTTGTGTTCAAATACCATGTTCCATTCAAGAATGAAACATGTACATTTACTTTCACTTCATTCGAGATCATGTTCAATTTGATGCTCTTCATATAGTTTATGTCTCTTCTATTGATGTGGTAGTGGAAGCACTTACAAAGTCTTATTTTGTTTTTAGCTTCAGTTTTTTTAAAATTAATTAAGATCTGACTTTCTTTTCACAATTAATATTGAGGAGGCATAGTAATATTATATGAATTGTATCTTTAATTAGATTGTGATTTATATATGGTTAATCTATATCTTTAATTTTAAATGTTCAGCAATCTAAATGTTCAATAATAAGAAGTTAGCTTTTTCTGAGGAGTTGAATACATTAAGGAAGTTAGCTTTTTTTTTTTAGGAGTTGAATACACTAAGTTTATATATATTGCCGTCCTTATCAATGAAAATATGAAAGTCTATCAATACCAAACCGTATATTATTCTTTCCATATATTTTGCACGCGGGACACACACTCAAAGAGATAATGACATACAGGCGAGGATGGATATGAACATGTTGATTTGTCGTCTAGCGGACTTAGCGGTTCGTGGCATCACAGAATATGATTTAGACATGGCTTTCTTTAGACTTTTCCCCTCAAAGCGATCTAGTTCGATCTTATTCCTTTCCAAAGTACAAACCCTGAAAGAAAAATCCTTGAGCTCTTCAAGTGTCAATTGCCTATCGTGATCACAGGAAGATATGCAAATCACAGACAAAAATTCCTCTATATGAAGTCAAGTCATCAGGTACAAACAGGATATGAACACAGGAAGAAACAAAGGATATAGCTAATCTCAAGTACAAGAACGGTATCCAGGAATAGGTGTTGGGGTTGCTTAAGATAAGGAAATGGGATCGTATGGGAATCCGTAGGGCCTGAGCTGTTGTTTCTTCTTTTGCTTATTCACGTGCTCCTCTGGTCCTTCTTCCTTCTTTATGCGCAATTCTTGGTTTTTTTCTTCTGTTTTTCTAATCTCTTTTTTGATGGAAAAAAATGGCTTGCATTATATGGAGAGACATTATTTGTTAGCGGATGATATTTAAGTGAACTCCTGAGTCTAATTAACAAGACTATAGAGGGATTGAATAGCATTATGTCAAATATGAATTCGAGCCGTTTTAGATTTTGATAAAACTTTAGTTTATTTTATATTCTAAAAATTATTTAATTAAAATATTTAAGATAAGAGTATTGCTACATATATTGTGTGTTTTATTATAACACTCTTGCAAATAAAACGAGTTGGATCAACATAATTCACGGGAGGATTGAATACTAATTGTGACATATCAATATATAAAAATATAGTTTGCACAAATTAAATCTTTCAATCTAAATATAATGAGCGACACTCATTATTAAATGGTTCACGATCAGTATCTTTAATTTGGATGTCCTTTGTAAGGAGAAAATTTATGATTCTTGAAAAGAATAGAAGTGCTTAGAAGAAAAATAATTGCTTTTTCGGAGCTAATATGGCCTTAATAACTCTGAAGCGTTACATGGGGTGAAATTAACGTACAATGGGAAGAAAATGTGTCAATGAACTAACGAATCTGCCGTTAACACGTGATGATTGTGTTATTTTATACTGGTGGAGATGCCTGTCAATGTCAATTGTCAACACCAATTGAAAAGAGCTCAGCTTACATTTTAGGCATCCAGACCTAGTTGTTTAGTGGCCTGTCTATGCCAGGATGCGTAAAACTGCCAAGTGATCGAATTAATAGCACACCGTTAAGGATATCTTCAGAATCCCAAGTACGTACCCGAAATTTGCATACATACTTACATGTAGTTACGTACAATTCCTGCCACTGCTGATCATAAAAAAAATTTAACGAGGAGTTGGAGGCTTTATTATCATTAAATTAGATTGATCCATCATCGCCATTCAATAGTAGTTAAGGAAGAAGAAAACGAAGGATGAATCAATTTCTGAGGCTATTTAGAATCACCATCTGCAGTAGCTAATATATGTTTTTATTAAATGCAGATACTACACATGTAGCCAAGTGCTCTAGTAATTTAGTTATTATAGATACAAACCTAGCATGAAGATTAATCTCCAAGTTTGTATCAGGAAGGATAAACCAAAAGAGTGGTTTTCACGTTAGATAGAATATAAAGTACGGCCTATAGACTGCTTGCTCTAGAACATCATATTACACCAGGGAAAACAGGTAAAAGGACCTTATTGAGATATGCTGTTTAATTCAAATCCAAATTGCTCCAGCATTCTTCAGCATTGTGCCTAGCTGGTTCTTGACCTGCAGGCTCATCACCTGCTGATCACCACCAACAAACTCTTCTCCGATGAACACCGCCGGTACGCTTGGTTGACACCCCAATTGTCGTAGTGCTTTCTCGATTTGTTGTCCATTTGGAATCTGATCCAGCTCATAAACTGTAGGATTAGCTCCAAAGCTACATATCAGTGCCCTAATGGAATGACTCATGCAACAAGTGCTCTTGCTAAAGATTACCACTGGCCTTTCAGCAACCAACCTTTTCACAATATCCATAGTTAAGAAGGGTAAATTTGCGTTGGCGGTATTAGTGTATGAACTTGCTGAGAGACGTGTAGAAGTTTTGCTATGATGAACTTGACACCGATTGAGGTCTATTTATAGATGCCACTCAGGGTGGTGAGCTGCATAATTTTTTTTTATTGGTCTTTTCCATTTAAGAATATAAGCTGAAAGGGAATAAAATTTTGGGATGTGCGTGTCATTTCATTCCCAACATTCTTTTGATGATTATTGGATAGATACACATCTGTTTGTGACGTCTGTACGTAGAGAATAGTTGTTGCCAGCTTATTAATTGTTATGATGCACAGTATGACAAACAATCAGTAAGTGATCAGCAGATACTCTCGAGTAACTGTAGTTTCGTATTAATATTTAACATTCCTAACTCCATATATTATTGCTGTTACGAGCTTTAATAGAACAACTAATTAATAACATCTTCAGCATAATTTGATAGTTACTACCATTGTTGAGAGAAATTGAAAGACAAATTGCTAACGTATGTACCAAACTTATTCTACTCATTTTGTTATCGTCTGTTTTGTGTTCTTGACAATAAAATGTATCGTAGGGACGATCTCTTTCTTTTGGAGCATCTGCTGAGCTGGAGAAAGCATTTTCCTAAATCATGTCTTCTTTTCTTCCCTCGCAAAGATTCGCAGAACTTCAGTACTGGAAAACCCAAAGCCGACATGCAAGAGGGCGACAAATAAAATGGAAAAGAAATTTGGAAAATATTGATAATCAGCCATTAATAGCACGGAAAAGATTACCATTTAAGTGATGCAAAGAAAAAGAGACTTACTTGAGGACCCAACCCACCTACGAAACAAGTTACACAATTTTGAAACAGGCCTCAAGTACTCTCCGCATTAAAATCCTGATTAATTTATAAATAAATTTGTAAATAAGCATGACACTTTAGTCGGGTTCAGTTCAAAATTAACCAAAATAGTCTGAATTGGTTAAGCTTTGAAACAGATTGAGACTTTGAATTCGGACTTTCAAAACGATTCAATTGGTTTGACCAAAACCATACTATTTTATTAAATTAAATAAAATGACCTTGTTTTCTTCTATATGTCAAACATAGTAAGATTGAAATTAATATTTTTGGTTGAGTCTCATATAAAACAAAAACCTCCATAGTCCCAAACTTGCCATTTGCCTCTCACTGCTCGTCGCCACTTCTCATTTATTGCTTGCCGCTAGCCAGTCTTTTAATTGAATGAGAAGAGGTGGAGAGCTCTACAAACACGAACCAAAATAGCTAGCTTTAAGTTATGTTTTTCTTCGAGTGTTAGCGATCTCATTGTGTTTAGATTGATTTAGGGGTATTTGCCACTGTATTACAAGAATAGACTGATATTTCTGAAGTTCAATTGGTATTTTCAACCATGTTAACATTGCCAAGGCAAGTTTAGATTAAAGGAATGCTTGATTGTTACTCGATTATGTTTTCTCAATATTAATCCTTGTTTGAAATATTGTGCTTTACAGGTTTGATACACCAATCAGTTTCATCGGATTTGCTGTTCATATACAAATTTATTTTATTTACCTTGATCAAAGTACTAATGCATGAATATCATACCTTTGTTATTGGACTTTTTAGAAGAGCTTTTAGATTTTGTGGAAGTATGTCAGTAAGCAATAGGAGTTGACAAAGAACTAAGTGAGAAGTTAGAGGTACTTAATTAGAGACTAACGGTGAACGAATCAAGGACACAGTAGAAAAATAAAGTTTTTACGATTTCCAATCAGATCTCGATAATTGAATAA
>JANZXR010000004.1:8500685-8609199 GCA_027575705.1 Erythroxylum echinodendron
CTTGAAACAATGTTATAAATATCTCTATCTTACAATAATCATATGATATTTCATTCAACATCTAATTAAATTATTACGTCTTAGTTTCAAATTGAATCACAAATCTTATAATTATCTTGTAGGCAATTACAAGCATTAACCATCAAATGAAATATTCCACATAGAATTGGAATAAGACATCAATTTAATTAATACTAGAAATTCAAGTATTCGTAATTTGATTACGTTAGAATCCTAGAAAAGAAATCTAGAAAATCTAGAAAATAAAAAATTAAATAAAAATTTAAACATGGTCTAGGTTATGATTTAAGGGAGAAAAAAACTAGGAATTAAAGAAAATTTGATGTTGAATTCTACATTTAGATTTTGTCTCTAGGTTCCCAAAATAATATGAAAAAAAAGCAACTCCCAAAAAAGTATCAAAAGTCAATGCCCTTCTTTAACTGTGCTAGCATGTATAGGAAAGCTATGTTATTGGTGTAAGGGTGCTGCTCAAAATATTGTATGTAGTGGACTCTCATTTAGTGTAAAGACGCTAATCTTTATGTAATTTTTAGACATTAGATGCAGAAGGACTTCCTCCTGATTTATAAGGCAATTATACTTCGTAGATCGAATATCTTTTACAAGTTCTCAAATATAATGAAATATTATTCCCGTTTGATTGTCACTTTCATAGATTATGGTATCAGATTTTATGATAATTTGTACAACTTATACTACGGTCTTGGTTCAACGTAATCGTAAATATAACAGAGATCTTCTGTATTAATTATAATATTCATATCATGTTTTATTAAATTTTATCCATACATTTACGTAAACTTTTCATAAATAAAAAAGAATTGAAACAGAATAAGTAAAATAAAAGATTATACGTGCAATATAACACAGTCAACCAAACTTTCAATTAGCTTTTAGGTTTCTGCTAGGCTTTCCATTGCCAAATTGGAATCTTAGTTATCTAGGTGAGGGACGCATCTCCTTTTTTTTTTTTTTTTTCCTGCCTCCGGTACGTACGTTTGTAATCACCTGACATAAAAGGATGTACTGTTGAAGCTATCTGAACATACGAGAGAAGGAATCATACCGATACCCGTCAACTTAATTCAAGGAATAGCCACGAGTCCCTTTGCTGCATAGAAGCAACTAGCACCCTTTGGTGACTCACGATTAACCGAAGGGTCACCAGCATTTCATTCTTTTAATATTGTTTTCTTTGATGTTTTTTCTCTTCTGAAATTAAGAATAATAACCTGAGAAAAAATTAAAACATATTATTTAATATGCATATGGCAAATTGAATATATTTTTTCAATTTAAAACACTTATGGGTCAAAATTTTTCAACTGAATCTTTTTAATTTATATATTTTTAAAATTTTAATTATATATATACGTGTGCGCACGCACGCGCATATATACCTGCATATTTATCTCTGTATATATATGTATAATTGACTTATTTATATATGTACAATTGACTTATTGCTGACTGCCTCTTATCTTTTAACTAGAACATCGCAATTTGTAGATAACGAATGTTGATGGATGGATTCTCGAAGTGGTGGCTGCCAGCACTGGTTGGCTGCACATGCATTTCGTTCATATGAAATCAAACTTTCTCCATCGATGCCGTATAACTTTGATTTATCAGTGCTTGGGGACACAGATAAGAAGTGGATACGCATGCGTCAAAGAATACAGGATATATATACATATATACATCAACGATATCGATTCTACGCATCACATTATATCATTCTCATCTGTGGATCCTACCCACAATTTGCATTGATATGATCATCTTTTTTACAAGATTTTTAGGTTGTTCAAGCCAGCAGATCAATGTGAAAGCAGGAGATGTATGTCTTTTTTCTTGACCAATACTCAAATACCAATGGAGATTTTTTTATTTGAGAAAAGAACATTTTTATAACATGAAGGCAAGGGATAGATTCAATAGCAAGACTTGTATCATTTTTTTAGTCCAGATAAATTGCTGAACCGAAATATTCGAAGTAACTATTTCTTAAGCCCTAAAGTTAATTAATACCATCAGCTGATTTATAGTGCCATCAAATTAAATTTTGCGTACATACAATTTTATATAACAAGCTGACTCCAAAATATGAAAAAGTATACATAGCAGTAACGACAAAATTTATCAAGATTTATTTTTATTATTCTGGATTGGATTTACAAATGAAGTGGTTCGTTTAGGACAAAACAAAATGGTACACCACTCTTTATCCTTAGGGCGGTGATGGTAAGCCGTGCAGATAAATATGGGTCAAAGGTTGGCAGTTCTTTCTTAACGTCATTTCAACTTTTGTGTGGCTAGAAAGGGAAAGAAGATCAACAATGACTTTGACCGTCACTCTTTTGGAGCATATGTTGATCGATTTACACGCTACATGCTCGAAGACTTTGAAGCATTCTGTTAGCTGAGAACTTAAGCAAACCAGACACCATTGATGTAGTTTGAAAGAGAGAGCCTTTAGATGTGTCTCATCACCTCACCAATATGATGTCAACTGATGATAGGAGTAGAGATAATTCTTGGGATAGACTAATTGTCAAAAGATATTCCCCGTCTACAAAGAATAACCATGCAAATTTGTGAAAATTCGAGCACATCTGTTACAGGAGTTACAGGACCAGTCCAATCGATGTCATGGTCTTTTACCTATGACTTTTCCATCATTTTGAATGGCATGTGAGCTGTGCATCTCCTTTTTCTTTTTCCTTTTTTTTCTCTGTTCGTCTGGTGATAAACTCCAAATTATCCATCCATGGCATCAAGTAGGATCCAGTACTATTAGGCATCAGATCGAGATAACCCACACGACAGCTAGATTAGAAGATTAATAATGAATAACAGACTCGAGCTATCTTGCACCCGCACAAAAAAGTAAAAATGAAAAAAAGTGAAGGAAGGAAAAGATAAGCATTATCTCCAAAAGATTTAAAAATTAAAATTTTGTGGTAAATGTTAAAAAAAGTTCTTATTTTAAACTTAAATCAATAATTTTAGTTTTAATAATCAAACAAATTATATGAAATTTCATCTTCCTAATAAATGAGTACAAAAATGTAAAATCAAATGAGACAAAATATATAAGAAATTTGAAAATTTAAGTTAGAATCATAAATTTGATTGATAATATATGAAATAGACATCTTTATTACATAAATGATAAAGATTTTAAATATAGTAAGATATATTATATCTTTAGCCTATTAGTGCTCATGTGCATTGACAGTTCACTCGGGCATATTTCACCATGAAAATGTTTTTCATCTTTTGTTGACACTGAACATGGTGATTGATGATAGAAATACTTCTAAGTTGTTTTCAGAGCATTTGTATAGATTAAACATAAAAATATTAAAAAGTTTATAAGTAGTAAGGAATAATTATTCAAATGATTAATTCTAGTCATTTTAGTAATAATTAATCCAAGCTTAATTTTTATTAATAGGTTCTACACTTTACCCATATTAAAATTCTGATATAGTATTAGAGCATATTTAGCCTGGAATATTATTAATTTTCTGATTGTCTATCTGAATGTTCAACCCCAGCGACTCAGTCTGATTAGTGTTGTGTTTATTTCAAGTGATAGTTGATATCCAGTCCCAGTTGCGCTTGAGAGGAAGTATTGGAGTATCCCATATTGACTAAACATGAAAATGTTAAAGAGTTTATAAGTAATAAAGGTCGATTATTCAAATGACTAGTTCTAATCATTTTGACAATGATTAACTCAAGCTTAATTCTTATTAACAGGCTCTACACTCTACCAATATTAAAATTCTTTAGCGTATGCTGTGAAATACACTTTGCATTATTGTGATCGATCCTTGTCCTTTACAACTTCCAATTTATCAGCAATTCGTTTGCATTCCATTTTCTTGTAAGGACCACAGATTTTTCCTGTGAACTTTAACTCAGATAGCGCATATACTCCTGCTTATCCAGATAAGCAGAACTGATTTGGATTTGAAAGCGACACCCATTTTTTGTTGGTTGTTGAATACTATTTACATCTTTGCAGGAAATGTCATTATAATTCATACCATCTGTGTTTCTGATACTAAACGACGAAAGAGAAAAGATCTTTTCCATGCACATAATAGGATAGAATTTTTTCCATATATTTTGCAGATGGGACAGAAACAGTAAATGACATAGAGGTGAGAATGGCTATGAATATGTTGATTTTTCCTCCAGGGGACGTAAAATGGCGGAGAAATATCCACGACTGAAATTCTGAAGTTGCATCCAAGCTCGGTTCCTGGCATCACAGAGTAGCATTTAGCAATTGGTTCCTTGAGACATTTTTCTTCAATCGGTGCCTAGTTCAATCTTATTCCTTTCCAAAGTACAAATCCTGAAATTAAAATCATTTAACTCTTTATCTGTCAATTTCATATCATAATCACTGTAAGATATGCAGATCACAGCAAAAATTCCTCTACCTGAAGTCACTTCATAAGGTACAAACAGGATACGAACATGGGACGAATCAAAGTATACAGCTGATCTTAAGTACAAGAACATGATTCAATAGAAGGTGCTACGATTGCTTAGGATAAGGAAATGGGGTCATGTAAGCATCAATAGAGCCAGTGTTGTTTTCTTCTTTTGCTTGTTCATGTGCTCCACTATTCCCTTATCCTTCTTTTTGTACAACACTCTGTTTCTTTTTTTGATGAACTGAGCCCTGCAAAGCACCGCGCATACTGTAATCAGACTTGTAAGAAAATAATATATTGATCTGCATTCTAGAGAAGTATTGTTGAGATATTCTTGACAGGATGGAATTTTTCAACTTCCATAATTGGAGCCAATTATGGTCTTAATTTGTACTTATAGAATTAGGCGTTAGCATTCTTCTCTTTGATATATATATATATATACATATATATATATATAAATTAATGTCTTCATTATTTTGTGTATGTAAAATGAGAAATACAACATTGAAATTCTCTTTATTTGTTTCAAATTACTATCAAAGCATGGTTCTTAGTTCTTGAAATAAATTGTATTTTTGAATCCTGTTTATAAATAAATGGGTGATAAAGCTGAAATTTCATGGAATAATCTTATTCCTGTTGTACGAATCAAACTATGATGTTTGGTCGTAATTGATGGAGATGCACATTGTTGAAAGAGAACAACTCTCTTATAGTCATGAAAAGCCAACACCACCTAAGAATCTAAAGAGAGATATGAAAATTGGTATGCTGAAAACCATAAAGTTAAAAGATGGTTGATGATATTAATGACACTTGAAATCATGAAACGTTATGTTCAGTTGCCTACTGCTTATGCAATTTGGACATCATTGGCCAAAGCTTTCTATGGTGGAAGTGATAAACTGCAAACTTTTGCTCTAAACCAGAAAGCCTATGGAGCTAAACATAATGGAAGATCCTTTGCAAAATATTATGGTGAACTTGTCGAGATTTTCCAATAACTAGATCATCGAGACAAAGTTGTTATGAATGATCATGAGAATGTTAAAGCATACAGACAATCTATTGAAAGATTGAGAGTGCATAAATTCCTTATTAGAGTTGAGGACTGTTTTGAACAAGTACGTGGGGATACTTTGCAAAAGAAGTCAATTCCAAATCTAGAAGAATGCTAGACTTTAATTCGGCGTCAAGTTAATCACAGAATTACATTAAGAGAAAAATCTGAAAATTAAGAAACTACAACAATGGTTGCAAGGAATAAGCTAAGAAGTAGTCGAAGTATCGAAAAACTTTTGTACAAATATACTCAATGTAATGAATCTTGACATATAAAATAATACTGTTATGAATTGGTAGGTTATCTAGATTGGTGGGATCACAACAAAGCTCAAAGGAAGAATATGAAGAAAGCTCAACCTGCTACTGTAGTTGTCAAAACAAAAACTAAAGAAGAAACTAGTGAAATGCATTTAACAAAGATAGCTACTACAGGTAATGGTGGTAATGCTTTTTATGCTATGCTCCTATTAGTAGTGACACATGGATAATTGATTCTGGTGTAACTAATCACATGATTTTTGATTCTAATCAGATTGCCAAAACCAAACCTCAGAAAATTTTGTTTCAACTACTAATGGTGAAAAAGTTTCTATTGTTAGTGAAGGTTTCTTAAGATTTATTGAAACTTTGAACTTAGAATATGTTCTTGTTGTTCATTCTTTGCGATATAGCCTTTTCTCAGTGTCTTAAATTACAGAGGCTTTACATTGCATTGTAGTTTTTTGGCCTAACTTTTGTCTCTTTAAGGACATACAAACGAAACAGACAATTGGTTATGGCAATAAAGAAGGGAATTTGTACTATTTGGACTTGAAGATAACAACTTCAAATAAACCAAGTCAAGCTCTTGCAGTAAATGGTTGTAACGTTGCAAGTAGTCAAGCAGAAATTTAGTTACAACATCAAAAATTGGGACATGCCTCTTTTAGATACTTAAAGAAATTATTTCTTAGGTTCTTTTTAGAAAGTTTATATTTCTAGTCTCCCTTGTGATGTATGTGAACTAGAAAAAAGTCTCATAACTTCTTTTTCATCATTATTAAATAAAAGTCCTCCATTTATGATTGTTCATTTAGATGTTTGGGGATCATCTAAAATTCATACATTGGGAGGATCCCATTGGTTTGTTACAGTCATTGATGATTGTACTAGAATGAAATCTCTATGGCTAATGAAATATAAAAATGAGGTGAACTTGTTGTTTCAGAAATTTTGCAAAATAACTAAGACTCAATTTAATGCACAAGTCCAAGTCTTTCGT
This sequence comes from Erythroxylum echinodendron, assembly GCA_027575705.1. NCBI lineage: Eukaryota > Viridiplantae > Streptophyta > Magnoliopsida > Malpighiales > Erythroxylaceae > Erythroxylum > Erythroxylum echinodendron. The sequence continues at coordinate 8,507,496 of JANZXR010000004.1, forward strand.
AATGACAATGAAAGAAAGTTTAAGAACTTAGATATGAAGAATTATTTGGACACATAGGGCATCATTCATTAAATGACATGTGTTGATACACCTCAATAGAATGGCGTAACAGAGCCAAAAAATCGACATCTACTTAAAGTGGTTTGTGCTTTATTGATCCAAACTTACATGCCATTTTCTTACTGGGGTGAGGCATTGTGTGCTTTATTTACTTAATTCCTTCAAAAGTGCTTGAGTTTCAAATGCCACTATACACTTTATGCAAGACTGTGACCTATCCATCAATATCAAATCTTCTTCTTAAAGTATTTGGATGTGTGGTCTTTGTACACCTTAAAAAACAACGGTGCCATAAATTAGCTCTATAAGCTCTGATATGTGTGTTCTTTAGATATGCTGTAAATAAAAAATGGTACAAATCCTTCCATCCTATAACTAAACGAATGTTTATTAGAATAGATGTAGTATTTCATAAAGAGACAATCTACTCTTCTCAGCCTGAACTTCAGAAGGAGAGATGGCAAGAAGACATCATGACACTGGATTATCAGGTTCAGGAAGCTCAGGGGGAGTCATATAGAATTGTCCTTGAACATGGAAGAAGTAATGACCAGCTTGAACCTGTTGATACATTTGAAACTGGTTATGCATAAGTAAATCTAAAACATAAATAATTGATTACTTCAGAGCTACAACCTGAAGACACTAGTGGAGAAGTACCTGAACAATCTAAAGTCCCAAATGTACCACACTAATCATCCATTTAGGATGCTTCTAACTTGCAAGATGAACCTATTCGAAAATAGTTGCCTAAGCAAACTACTAGAGGTATTCCTAAGCCTATTTATGAACCTGATCTCTCAAGCAAAGTTAAATATCCTATGAACAACTATGTTTCAGATCATAATCTATCATAATGAAATAAGTTATTCATAAATCAATTATCTTATGTAGTTATTTCTAATAATGAATAGGAAGTCTTAGTTGATCCAAGGTGGAAAGCTGCATTAAATGAAGAAATGGAGTAACTAAAAACGAATGAAACGTGGGAACTTGTTGATTGGCTACTAGGAAAGACACCAGTGGGATGTCGTTGGGTGTTTACTCTCAAATATTGAGCCTATGGAACAATTGAGTACTTTTAAGACAAAATTGGTAGCCAAAGGGTATACACAAACCTATTGAGTAGTCTATACAGAAAAATTTGCTCTTATGACAAAAATCAATATGGTACAAGTATTGTTATCACTAGCAGCTAACTTAGATTGGTCACTGCACTAGTTTAACGTTAAAAATGCCTTCTTACATGGAGAATTGTCTGGAGATATTTATATGGAGCTTCCACCAGGGTTTATGACATCCAAAAGTGTGACTGGAAAAGTGTGCAAGCTTAAAAAGGTGTTATATGGGTTAAAGCAATCTCTAAGAGCATGGTTTGAGAGATTCACGAAGTTAATAATTATTTTTGGATACCACCAGAGCAATTCTGATCATACCTAGTTCCTAAAAAGAGTAAAGGACAAGGTTACAACTCTTATTGTCTATGTCGATGACATGGATGTAACATGAAACGATCCTGGATAAGTAAAAGCCTTAAGAAAATATTTGTCAAAAGAATTTGGGATAAAGGATTTGGGGTGCTTGAAATACTTCCTTATGATAGAAGTCTCCAGATCAAGAGAGGGAATTTTCTTCTCTCAAAGAAAATACATCCTAGATTTATTAAAGGAAACATGAATGTCAGGTTGTCAACCAATTGATACGTCAACTGAGGAAGGATTGAAGCTTTGCATAGAAGAAGGTCAGGTCCCTATTAATAAAGGAAGATGTCAGAGGCTTGTTGGAAGAGTAATGTACTTAGCACTCACAAGATCCGATCTAGCATACACCTTAGGTATTGTTAACCAATTCGTGCACTACCCTGGAGAGAGACATATGGAAGCAATTATGAGAATACTGCAGTATTTAAAGTTTTCACCTAGAAGAGGTATTTTGTTCAAAAAAAATGCAAGTGTTGAAGACATTGTTGTATATACTGATGTAGAATGGGCCAGAGCATTGGTTGATCGGAGATCTACATCTGGCTACTTTACTTTCTACATCTGGCCACAATCCTGTCCAGCATGATATAACTAAACATGCTGAAGTTGACAGGTTCTTTATCAAGGAAAAGTTAGATAGTAATATTGTGGAATTGCCTTAAATACATTTTGAAGATCATATAACAGCCATTCTAACTAAAGAAGTGTAAAGTTATCATTTCTTGAGATGGATTGACAAGTTAGGCATATATGATATCTATGCACCAACTTGAGAGAGAGTGTTGAGATATTGTTAAGATATTCTTGACTAGGTGGAAAGATTGTACTTCCAGAATTAGAGCCAATTATGGTCCTGATTTGTAGCTATTGAATTAGGCGTTAGTTTCCATTATTAGCATTCTTCTCTATAATATATAAATGCATCTCTTGTACATCATTATTTTGTGTGTGTAAAATGTGAAATACAACATTGAAATTCTCTCTATTTGTTTCAAGTAATATCACTTGAGTTGTTACCATTCAATTATTACAACTTGCTAACAATGAATTTTTGACAAAAAATAAATACAAAATCATCAAAGACACTCGACTTTTTTATACGAAGGATGTAAACTTCATGTTGCAAATTAATTTGATAGTTGTGAACTTGGATAAAGATACCGTAGGGTTTTAACATATGTTGATTGCCTTTATCAATCAAAACATCAAAATTTATCTGTTGTAAAGATCAAAGCAAAAAAGTAGCTTAACCTTTAATAACACTGCACAGCAGAGATCTCTACTAGACGGATGAAGGTTTACTTTTATTAAGCAATTAGCTAAGCCTTGGAGGTGATTGACAAATAGCTGATAAGTTGTTTTTTAGCTTATTGGCTAAAAGTTAGCTTTTTGACTATCTTGAAAAGCTATTGATATATTTGGTCAATAATTTATTAGTTAGCTTATTTAATTCCAATAAGTTGATTTTTAAAAACTCTATAAGGGGAGCTTTTGGGGTTAGCTATTTGTCTAATGACAGTATTATCCTCTACCTTATTCTTTAATTTTGCTCTGTGTGTTTTCATAGTTGATTTTTTTATCATAAAATTATGTCGTGAAGTTTGGAAGAATATAATAAAGGGGTTTCTTAAATTTTTTAATCTTTATTTGATTTTATAATACTAGTTTACATTTTAAAATACCATAATATTAAATTTTTGAACATAAAGAGTCGCATCAAATTAATATTTTTAGGATATAACTACTATATATTGTATCTGTATCATGCTGCATTTATAGATATTTTTAATTTATTAAATAATAAAATTTATACATATTATATGAAAAATACTAATATCTTGTAACTCTCTACAGCATCATTTATATTAATAAAGAATTTAATGTTTGATTATTATTATTATTATTATTATTATTATTATTATTATTATTATTATTATTATTATTATTATTATTATTATTATTATTAAAGTTATAAAATTAATTTTTATAAACTTAAATATCTAAAATCTAAATTTTTATAAAAATATTCAACGAAATATTAGAGAATATAATATTCATGTCATTATAATTTTTTTAAATCATACCTCATAAGTCATTTTACACTTCAACAACTAATATTAAATAGTTAATTTTTCTAAACATCTTTAATAAATAGCTGATGTTATCCGCTAGTCAAATAAGCTGATATAATCAACTATTAGCTAACAACTAATACAATCTGTTATTTATCAAATAGAACCTTTATTTTAAGGGAGATTAAATTGTGCATCAAAAGAACTAGACAGGTCAATCAATATCGAACCGATATTCCCTAATTAAATACATCGTGGCCAGTAGGCCAAGAGTAAAACTTAGGAATCAAAGCACAATCTACACAGTTTTTTCCTTCCAAGTAAATGGTCTTCTCTGGAGTATTTCTTGACTTGTCCATTTTCGTCTACCCATCTGAATAATTTCGTTCAGTTTGCAAGGGGAAAGTTCTTTCTTGTTTTACAAAATGAAATATTGATTTTTAGGGAAAAAAAAGATATAATGCCTAAAAATTGAAGAAAAATTACTTCTCAGAAGCCAATTAGGACTTAACAACCCTAAAGAGTTACATGGGTCGAAATTTATGGCACCAGAGAATCTGTCTGTTATTTTATTCTAACAACATTTTTACCTTCAAAATAATGTCTTTTTTTTATAAATAGATATAAAATTACGTTATTTTGAAGCAAAAATATGATTAGAACATGGTAATAAATATAAAGAATCTAAACCAGGAATTAACTTACTCATAAGAAGGAAATGTGCTAATGACCATCAAATCTACCATTCTCATATTCTTCTCTACGTAAAAGTGAAAACAGAAAACACATTACGATCGTGTTCTTTAAATTGATCGAGCCGTCTATCAATGTCGACACCATCGAGAGATAGGCCTAGTTGTTTAGTGGCCTGTCTGTTCCAGGATGCCTGAAACTGCGTAGTGATTGACTTAGCAAAAATGGATATTTTCATAATCGCAAGTACGTACCCACCCAGCACGTACACTGATGCTTTTATATGTACAATTCCTGCAGGGTCCTGTACGACTCTTAATCATCACAATCCCTAGTGAGCACCTGAGGGCTTTATTAGCACCGAACAATTTAGATAGGTCCGTTATCTCGAGCCACGTAATACAGGCCACTCAGTAGTAGTAATAGACAAAGAAGACGGAGGATTATTACGCTGAACCAACCCCTTAAGCCATTTAAATCACAATCTGCAAAAACTGAAATATATTTTTATTCAACGCAACAGAAGACTATAAAGTACACATGCAGCCAAGTGCTCCAGGAACCTAGCATTGTGAAAATTTCCCAGGTATGTATCAGGAACGATAAACCAAGGGGTTCTGATGTTAGATACACTATCAAGTCCAAGTAACTATAGACTACTTGTCCTGATTACTTTATATTACACAAGTTAAATAAACTTATTTGTTTAGAAATAGCATCTTTAGTGTAGCGCCCGAGCCTCAGAAATTCGTAATAAATCCAGATATCTACAGTATTTCTCAGCAAGGTGCCTAAATCCAGATATCTACAGTATTTCTCAGCAAGGTGCCTAGCTGGTTCCTGACCTGCAACCTCATCACCTGCTGATCACCACCAACAAACTCTTGCCCGATGAACACCGCCGGTACGCTTGGTTGACACCCCAATTGCAGCATCGCTTTCTCAATTTGTTTTCCATTTGGAACCTGGTCCTGCTCATAAACTGAAGCGTTAGCTCCAAAAGCTATCAGTGCCATAATGGAATGACTCATGCAACAAGTGCTCTTGCTAAAGATCACCACTGGCGTGTCAGCAGCCAACCTTTCAACAATATCCATAGCTGTGAAGGTAAGATCGAGCAGAAGAGATTAGGGTATGAACTTTTTGAGAGATCGGTAGAACCTTTGCTGTGATGAACTTGAAACCGTTTGAGGTCTATTTATAGATGCCACTCAGGCTGGTGAGGTGCAGAGAGATTGAAGGAAAATTGACAAAGTCTCTCTGCAAAGCTGGTGAGGCTAGAAAAGATTTTATTAATAACAATAATTTTACATATAAAGCAGCAGGAAGAAGGTTACAAAATACGTATTTTTTTTAAAAACTGTGCATTGAATTGACCTAATACTGGAGAATATAGGAGATCTTAAATATTTTTTATTATTAATGAGACTATGCAGAAAGTTAAAAAAGTGATCAAGTTTATCTATAATCATACATAGGTGTTTAATTTAATCAAGCCTTTATAAGAGGGGGATGAAAGCAAAACATGCCTATGAAGTACAAAAAGGTTTTAAAATTTTCAGTTCATATCTAATATAGCATATAACATATTTGTACCTCATCTTACGCTTATTTTTCATATTTTTAACTAACTTCCACTAATAAACACAGTTTAAAATAAGTGTTCTAATATATATTTTGATAGCTAAGATGTGGTAAAAAAATTTTGAGTTTTGATAAAGAAGAGTGCTCCAAAAATTTAAGGTGTCGTTAAAAGCCAATAAAGGCCTTAATTATGTAGCGAAAGAGAAAACAATAATCATTAATGAAAAGTCATAAATCCTCAATACAACATAGTAAGATATTATTAATTATGTAAATCAAACTATATTATCTAATATCTTAAAACTATATGATTTTAATAATTTAATTATTTATAAGAGAAAACATACTTAGATTTATGATAGCTCTTAGAACAACAATCAATCAAAAATTATTTTTATGAAAATTACGTTTCTTTATCTTAAGTCCTTCATATTTAAAGATATGATTTTCTTAATGGAGAGAAAATTTTCACTGAGAGAGACTCACTTTCTAGTTAAGGCTTTACATATGTCACTAATATGTGCAAGACTTAGAAAGATTCTTTCTGTTAATCAAAAGAATCATGTGAACCATTATAAAAAAAAAGTCTAATAATTAATACCAAAAATTGACGGTTCTAATTGGAATATATGTGGCTTGTGTAGCTTCTTCGATGCATCAAGTAAATCTTGATGTAACTAAATATGGTAAACAATATAATATCAATCATAAAAGAAAATCTATTTCAAGAAATCAACAAAAGTACATAAAGTAGTAGTGAAAAGGAGTGCATATATATGTAATATTATGGGCAAGCTACTTCTTCGAAGCCTTTCCACTGATAGACTTACACGCACTTTGTTTGGTTTCATCCCTAAAAGGGGTGGTGGTGATCAACATTGCCAATTGGGATGACATCGTGGCAATGGCGGCAATAGTATGACCTTTAAAAGTTTAGGTTTAATTTGAAATCCAAATTGAATGGTTTTTATAATATCATAATTTTTTTAAAATTATGTTAAACTTTAGAATCTAAGTTAAAAGTTTGATACAAATATTAAAATTTAAAGTTTAGTTATTTTAGAGAATTCTTTTATAAAATGCTAGTCGAAATTAGTATGGCCTAAGAAACTCCTTATACCCTTAACAATAGTGACAATAGCATCTTCTCAATGACTTTGACCTTTTCCCTATCAATCCCAATTCTTTGTTTAAATACTAAGGATCCTGGAATAATACCTTCCTTTACCATGAAATGACATTTCTATCAATTTAAAACTAAGTTAACTTCTTCATATCATTACAATAATTTAGATAAATCAGTTAAACATTCATTAAAATTGGCTTTATATATGAAAAAATCATCCATGATCACTTCCATAACATTCTCAATAAAATAAAAAAAATTCCATCATATAACATTAAAAGGTAAAAGGTGCATTAGAAAGTCAAAAGGGCATTCTCTTAAGTACCATAAGAACATGAAATATAGTCTTTTCTTAGTTACTAGAATGAATAGAAATTTGGAAGAAACCAGAAAAACCATTTATGTAACGAAAATAAGAATGCGTTGCTAAGCTCTCAAGCATTTAATTAATGAAAAGAAGGAAAAATGATTTTTTTTCAAGTTGCTTTATTTAACTTTCTATAGCCTATACACATTCTCCAACCTATTATTATTGTAGTAGGTATCAATTCATTATTATCATTCTTTATTACAGTTGTACCCCTTTCCTAGGAACCATTTAGATTGGGCTAACACATTTATTATAAGAGGTAGGATAAATTATGTTAGCATTAAGTAGTTTAAGTACCTCTTTCTCGACAACTTCTTTCATATTGGGATTCAACTTTCTTTGGTGCTTAATAAAGGTCTTCTAATCATCTTCTGGTAGTATTCTATATATTCAAATAGATGTATGCCTTTAATATCATTAGTTATACCTGTAACATCTTAATGTAGTATAAGAACTTCCATCAATTTTCAATTTCAACTTCATTTAGTTTTACACTTATAATCACAAGATAAGTGGAATTAGGTATGAGTGATTCATATTTGACAGTGGAAGGAAGAAGTTTAAGTTCTACCTTTGGGGTTTTCTCTTTGCTCCATTTCTTTAAGAGTCATTATTCACAAAACGTTCTTCAAACTAATCACTTGAATTATGTTTAGTTAGCTCCTCCCTTACTAATTGATCGGTCATACCAATCTTGCAATAAGAATCTCTCAGAGAGGGATATTTAATGAAATTAAACAAATTAAACTCTAACTACAACTAGGATGGGTCTTCTAGAGATAATGGAGATTTGAGAATCCTCCTTCATCTCTAAAATAATAAAATCATTAATTAAGAATCAAAAACTAACTAACTTTAATAGGTACTTCCTCTAATATACCTACTAGATACTCAATAGAATGATTTGCTAATTGCAAGAAAAATACACTACATATGGTCCATTAAGCATTTATTAAGCTCTTGCTTACCGTGATCCAATGGTATTATAAGGTCTTTTATCTTTTTATTAACTATCTCCTGTAGCTTTATCTTAACTGTGAGCTCCTCTGTTTGATGCTTAGGCTCCTCATATGCAGCCTCTCTTTATGTGGGCTTAATATGTTAGATTGATGGTGGGAAGATCTCTATGCCAAGATGTTGTGCTAACCTTACTAAAGACTCCCCTAACTAGTGCATTTACTGGTCTGTAAATGATGAAGTCGTTAGCTAAGGGGTAAATGCGTGGCTCAGAGGTTGGGTGGGTTATCAATACCATTATATGCTTTACACCTATAACCTAACCCTCTTATAGGTGTATCTCCTCCACTACTCATATTAGGACACCGATATGCACAAAATGCTAGTTCCTTATGTTTTTCTAAGGCTATGTTTGATTGGAGGGTTAATAATGGAACGGAATGGGACGTAACACACTTTTATCGTTTAGTTAAGAGTTTCATAATGGAATGGAATGGGATGAAAGCGGAAGATTTCGTGATACATTCCATTCTATCCTAAATAGTGAAAATAAGAAACCTCCAATTCAGGAGGGGGAGGATTAGGATGGAACGTAAACTAATAAATACATACTACCTAATATACCCTTAATAATATACCTCCCAGCTGCTTTTTCCCTCCCTCTCTCTCTCTTATCTCCTCTTTACCATCTATATTGACCGCCCATTGTCTTCTCTGAGCTCGCTATAACACCTCTTAAACCTCCTTTCATTGTTGGGTTTTTGAACAGAGAAGCTAAAGATGCATATCTAACTTCATTGTTCTAGTTTCCTGCTGATTGTTGCTTTTCTCTTCAGTGAGGGTAGGTGCAGTTCAATGATGGTGGTTATTCATGAGGCTGATGATTATGTCCCAAATTTTTGTTTTTGCATAAAATTTTGTTTTCTTATTATAAATAATACAAATCACATATAATAGAATAAAATTTATTAACTAATTAATAATAATAATTTTATATAATTAATAATAAATTGTATATAATTAATAATAAAATAATAAAACTTTTATTATAGTTTTTATTATTTTAAAATAGAAAATATAAAAAATTATTTGTCACAGTTGTGACTTGAAAACGTCATAACCGTAACTTTTTAATTAGATACGATTTATATTTTAAAATCATAGTGTTAAACCTCTTGCAACAATAATTTTAATATCAGGGGTATAATAATGATTTATTATACATTACATTCCATTTCATCTATCTTCCAAACAATATTCCACTATATTAAATTATGAATGGTTCCATACCTCCCAAATAATTTTTCACTATATTACATTCCATTATATTATAAACCCTTCTTTTTCGTTTCATTCCATTCCATTAATTAACATCAAACCAAATAAACCCTAAAATTCCACCATCCTTATGGCTCATAAGATATCCATAGTGAGAGGAGGAGTACCAATCATTACCAAATCTCACTCATCTTGGAGCACACTCAATCTTTTAGCAAGCTGTGGAATTATTAATCTATGACTGGTCGAAGTAATCATACATTAGCTGCACGAATGAGTGAACTAAGTATATTTGCACTTAATGACATGTGAAGTATATGAACAAAAGATCTTATCAGTTGACAAAACTTGTGCTTTTATAGATGTCATGCGAAGAATGGATGAGTAATTTATAGATGTAACTTATGGATAGGAAACAAAATTCTGAGGCCTTGGACCTAGTCAGAGAGTAGGATCTCACTATGGCTATATTGTTTTAATAATTTCTCAGATGGACCTACATATAGTCCTAGTTAAGTGTTGTTTGGTTAGGCTATAATGTGCAAAACTAATCCTCTTAGTAAAGATTACTTGAACCCTGAATTGGTTTTAGTCAAAGGTTATGCTCAATATTGAGCATAATCCCAAGTTGAAACTTGGCTATTGAATCATCCTCCTAAGATGTTTATTTGTCACCAACCTGGAATGTGCACATAAATTCCAGGATAAGCTCTCGGTAAAATGCTGCCCATATATTAAACAATTATTGTTATCTATTAAAAGTGATGATCTTTCTCATCCAATCAGCCAAATCAATCACCTACAAAATGTCTCAATCTATATAGTGCATCGACTTGAACTACTTAGTGTGCAACTACTATAAATGCTTAAACTAGAACTTTGTAGTAAAAGTTTCTTGGAAAAAGCTTCAAATGAGAGTTAAGAGAAGTATCCAATCCCTCTCATAAATCTCTTTATGGAGGATGAATTTTTTATACCATCAATTGGTTCTCTTCTTATATATTTTAGCATTCTTATAAGCATCTAACCTTAGCTTATTGAGCTTATGATTTTGGAGCAATCATCTCTCATTAGTTGCCTTAATCAAATTTGAGGGCTTTGATCTTTAGTAAACTTTAGAAGGTGACATGACTTCCCATAGTTCAGCTTGAATGGAAATATACAAGTGGGATTCTTGTAGGCTGTATGATAAGCCTATATTGCATCATTTAGCGTTATTGCCTAATCTTTACTCAATCTAGTAACTGTCTTCTTAATTATACTCTTGATTTCCTAATTCAAAACCTTAACTTGGATATTGGTTTAAGGATGATATTCTAAGGCAACCTTGTAATTTACCCCACATTTCCTTAAAAGAGCTTTAAATTCGCGCTTAGTGCCATCACTTATTAGAGCTTTACGAACTCTAAACCTTAGGAAGATAATCTTCTTGAAGAGCCTTACTACTACTTTAACATCATTAGCTAGGAGAAGGATTTATCCAATCAATCTTGGTTTAGTTTCCTTCTTAATTAAGATATAATTAATGATTGAATGATAGGTATAGACAATAATCTTTGACTCCTCTAATTATGACTTGAATTTATTCATGTAGAACACTATCGCCAATAGCTCTTTCTTGATTATAACATAGTTTACTTGGGCCTCATCCAACATTTTGCTTGCTTAGTAATTGGCATGAACCTTCTCATCCTTTCTTTACCCTAAAAGTTCTCCAATTGCATAATTTCTTGCGTTGCATATAACCTTAAAAAAGACGTTATAATTAAAGGTTGAATAACTAAAGCAAATAAAATTACCTCCTTTATCCTTGAAAATCCACCAATACATTCCTGATCAAAATTTAAAGTAACTTCTTTATAAATCAAGTTATTCAAAGGTTTAGCTATTTTAGAAAATTCTTTTATAAAATGCCAGTAGAAATTAGTATGGCCTAAGAAACTCCTTACACCCTTAACAATAGTGACAGTAGCAGCTTCTCAATGACTTCGACCTTTTTCCTATCAATCCCAATTCTTTGCTCGAATACTAAGGATCCTAGAACAATAACTTCCTTTACTATGAAATTGCACTTCCCCCAATTTAAAACTAGGTTAACTTCTTCATACCATTACAAAAGTTTAGGTAAATTTCTTGAGCACTCATTAAGATTAGCTTTATCTATGAAGAAATCATCTATGATCACTTTCATAATGTTTTCAATAAAATAAAAAATTGTTTGGAAGAAATCAGAATAACCATCTATGTAACGAATATAAGAATGGTTTGCTAAGCTCTCAAACATTTGATCAATGAAAAGAAGGGAAAATGATTTTTATGGGTTACCTTATTGAACTTTCTATAGTCTATACACATTCTCCAACCTATTATTATAGTAGGTATCAATTCATTATTATCATTCTTTATTATGGCCGTACCCATTTCCTAAGAACTACTGAGAATGGCTAACACAGGGATTATCAGAGATAAGATATATTATACCACCATCAAGTAGTTTAAGCCCCTCTTTCTTAACAACTTCTTTCATGTTGGGATTCAACCTTCTTTGGTACTTAATAAAGGTCTTCTAATCATCTTATGGTAGTATTCTATATATTCAAATAGATGAGTTAATGCCTTTAATATCGTCAATAATACCAATAACATCTCAATGCATATAAGAACTTCCATCAATTTTCAGTTTCAATTTCATTTAGAATTTCAATTATAATCACAAGATAAGTTGAATTAGGTATGAGAGATTCATATTTGAAAGTGGAATGAAGAAGTTTAAGTTCTACCTTTTGGCGATTTCTATTTACTCTCATTGCTTTGAGATCCATTATTCACCAAACATTTTTCAAACTAATCACTTAAATTATGCTTAGGTAGCTCCTCCCTTACTAATTGATCAGTCGTGTCAATCCTGCAATAAGAATTGAAGCATCATTGTAATGTACATTAACAGATTAATGTAAGGTATTTATTTGCAAAAAAAGAAATCTATCAGAGAGGAACATTTAATGGAATTAGGCAAATTAAACTCTAACAATAACTAGGAAAGATCTTCCAAGGATGATGGAGATTTGAGAATCCTTCTCCATCTCTAAAATAATAAAATCATTAAGAATCAAAAATTTACCAACTTTAATAGGTACTTCCTCTAATATACCTGCTGGATACTTAATAGAATGATTAGCCAATAATAGGACCTTTAAAAGTTTAGGCTCAATTTAAAATTTAAATTGAATAGTTTTTATGTTATCATAATTTTTAAAAAAGTTTTGTTAAACGTTAGAATTCAAATTAAAATTTTGATAAAACTATTTAAATTTAAAACAATTCTTTTAAAAGTTTAGTTTCAATTTGAAATCCAAATTGAATAGTTTTTATCATATCATAATTTTTTAAAATGCTATTAAACGTTGGAATCTAAATTAAATTTGATAAAAATATTAAAATTCAAAACACATCTTCTTCTTGTCTGCCCATCTGATGTTTCAGGTTGTAAAGAGGATTTGTTTCTTGTCTTCAACAAAGCATTGATTTTTTTGGAAAAAGATAGAAATGTCTAGAGGTTGAAGGAAAACATTGCTTCCATAAGCTAATTTGGCCTTGATAATTCCGAAGCAACATGTGGTGAAATTAACGTCCAATAAAAAGGGGTTCAGTGGCCCATCGAATCTGCTATTCCCATATTCTACGTAAAAGTAAAAACACATGACTATCGTGTCATTTTACGCTGGTGGAGAGTCTATCAATATTGACACTGACTGAAAAGAGCTTACACTTTCAACATTCAGAAATAGGCCTAGTTGTTTTGTGGCCTGTCTATATTCTAGACGCCTGAAACTGCTAATTGATCGAGTTTATAGTTCACCGTTAAGGATATCTTCAGAATCGCAAGTACGTACCAAAATTTCGCATACACACTGATATGTATAGTTATGTACAATTCCTGCGACTGTTGATCATAATGAGAAGCTGGAGGCTTTATTAGCATCAACAATTTAGATTGGTCCGTCATCGGCATTCAGTAGTTGTAGTAGTAGAAGAGGGAAAAAGAAAACGAAGGATCAACCAATTTCTGAAGCTATTTAGAATCACCATCTGCAGTAGCTAAAATATGTTTTTATTAAATGCAGATAGTACACATGTAGCTAGCCAGGTGCTCTATTAATTTAGTTATCATAGATACAAACCTAGCATGGAGAAAAAAACTCCAGGTTTTTATCAGAGAGGATAAACCAAAAGAGTAGCTTTAATGTTGGATAGAATATTAAGTACCTATAGACTACTTGTTCTCAGGGCTTTATATCACACCCGGAAAAAAGGTAAAAGGACCTTATTGAGATATGCTGTTTAATTCAAATCCAAATTGCTCCAGCATTCTTTAGCATTGTGCCTAGCTGGTTCTTGACTTGCAGGCTCATCACCTGCTGATCACCACCAACAAACTCTTGTCCGATGAACACCGCCGGTACGCTTGGTTGACACCCCAATTGTCGTAGTGCTTTCTCGACTACTTGTCCATTTGGAATCTGGTCCAGCTCATAAACTGTAGGGTTAGCTCCAAAGCTACATATCAGTGCCCTAATGGAATGACTCATGCAACAAGTGCTCTTGCTAAAGATCACGACTGGCCTTTCAGCAACCAACCTTTTCACAATATCCATAGTTATGAAGGGTAAAATGGAGCAGGTGATATTAGTGTATGAACTTGTTGAGATAGCTGTAGTTTTGCTTTGATGAAGTTGACACCTTTTGAGGCCTATTTATAGATGCCACTCAGGGTGGTGAGCTGCACTTTTTTTCTGCCATGACAGAATATAAGCTGAAAGGGAATAAATTTTGGAGTGTACTTGTCATTTGATTCCCGACGTACTCTTGATGATTATTTGATAGAGACGTATATATTTGTGATAACTGTAGAGAATAATCGGTTGGTATTAGCATATTAATTGGTTAGCGTGCACAATGTCACAAACAATCAGTAAATGATCATCAGACTTCTTTGCCACGTTCACAATAGATGGCAACTTCAAACATATTTGCCGAGAACTATTGACGAGTTAAATTGGCTACATATTTGAAAATTTGTTCTCCTTCTTTTGTCATTTTCTGCTTTGTGTTCATGATAAACAAATTCATCTAAGGATGATTTCCCTTTTTTGGAGCATCTGCTGAGCTGGAGAAATCATTTGGGATTGTCCGAATTGTTTCTTCTATTCTTCCCTGGCAAAGATTCGCAGAATATCAATACTGCTAAGAAAAAGAAAAAGGAGCTGACATGCACGAGGGAGACAAGAAAAAGGAGGAGAATTTGATAATGAAAAAAGATGCTAAAAAAGTGGAAAAGATTACCATATCAATGGCACAAAGAAGAAAGAAGAATTCTTTAGGAACCGGCGAACCACCGATCTGTTAAAAATAGTAGTTTGAAAATTTTAAAATGTAATTTTTATGATAATGTGATATTAAAAATAGTGTGAATTAATTCAATTTTTGTAATTATAAAAGTATTCTAGTATTAGGTAAGTCATTTAAATTTGTATTCATAATGCTTTGGTAAACATAGAATGAATGCCTCGATAAATATCATAGTTTATTTTGTAACGAATAAAGATGAAATAGAAGAAAGTTTCTTTCCATTCTTAGTGCTTGTTTAGATGAGGTTATATCAGTATAGCTTTTTTCAGTAGAGCTTTTTTGAAAAACTTTAAATTTGAACTTCTTAAAAAGTTGTAATTTAGCTTCTAAAAAAGTCATTTTTATTAAAAAATACTTTTGAATTTTACGATCAAACACTCATTTTTTTTTAAAATAATTTTTGCAGTGAAAAAACGTACTTTTTTACCTTCCAAAAACTGAACCAAATAAGTACTTAATTATTTATTCTCTCATTTCTCAACAAAGTAATATCAGAGTCTTGTTTCTTAGAGTGTAGAGAAGAGTCTTGTGAGTAAAGTAAGAAATAACAACTAATAGACTCACTTCTAATTTTCTGGTCTTACAAAGGACAATTATAAGCAATGTTTTAAAAGCCGACCAGAATATCAGATCAATCAAAGGAAAGGTTTAAGATTTAAAGAATCAATCAGTATTAAACCGCTATAAAACTAGTATATAACAAATGAAAAGTATAAATTTTAAATTAATCAACTTTTTAGTTCAATTCAATTTATTTTAAATAATAATAACTCTTATTATTAAAAATGAATCCATTTATTAATTAATCAATATATTTTATGGTTGTCTTTTTGAATATTAAGATCCTAAACAAAGCATGTAAAGATTAATTTTTTAAAGAAGTAATAATTTCATTATAACATGATTTAATATTCCTAAAGATTTTAGTTTGGTATATAAAACTTACAATGTGTCTATAACTTATGTATTAATTTTTGTACAGTGTTATCTTTTTGCAATATATTTATATATATTGGTCCATATAATTTATTCATTTATTCTCTTAACTATTCATTTTTTCACCCTGTTAGTTTCTCGTCTCTTTGAAAAACAATCAGTGGTCAAATCTCAACTGGCATTAGCAAATCCTATGACATATCAAATTGTTTTGTTACTTTATACTCAACTTTTAAGAACAACTTCCATGTTTTGTTACTGTATACCTAACTTTCAAGAACAACTTTGAAAATTGATTGTAGACAGTAGTTATCATATTCTCTCTGCTCTTTGATTGTTTCCTTTTCACTATTATCTCCCTTTTGCTTCATCTTTCTACTCTTCCCTCTTAATATCTCTCATTATCGTATGCATGGATCTAGATTAAGATCTCACCCTTTGCCTTGAGTATGATAATATAATGTTGTTCCCACTTTCTATTAAGTTGTTCACATGCAAAATGACGAGTATCTATCACCTTCACCACTGTCTTTAGTTATTGTGCATTACTTCATTGTATGATGACTCCCAACCCAGATGCTTCGTTGTCTAATTAAAAGTTGTTTTATTTTGATTTTGGGGCTTTGAGTAGGAGAAAATACTTAGATACATAGAAAAAGGTAGGAGAATAACATGATGCCTTTGGTGATGTGTGAATGGGTGGTTCTCTTTCTCTCTCTTATTCTTCTTTTTCTATTTCATCATACATCAAAGTAAATGCTTCTTCTTCTCCTTAATAAGGTTTGTTCAACTTCAAATTCTTCCTTTTATTCATCCATCTCTATTTTGGCTTTGATTTTCTTTATCTTTATTTTATCTTAAAAGGGGTTTTTCATTTTTGTTTCTATCAAATCCTCTAACATTCAAACTTTTAAACCAAAGACGGAGTGGCTAGTCTAAGCATCTACTCTTGCTCTCCTTCTTCTTCTTAATAGGATGAACCCATTAAAAGTAAACATCAAACCAAAAACTTGTCTGGTTCGTGTTTAACTTAAATGAACCGGCCAGTTCGGTCTGGTTTTTACATCATTGATTTTAAAAAATATTGTCTGAACATGAAAGCTTTACTTGGCTCTTAAGATGTATGGGAGGTTATAGAGAAAGGCTATGAGAAGCCTTAAAATGAAGAAAGTTTATCTCAAAATGATAAAGAAGCTTTTTCCAAGATAATAAAAATGGATCAACAAGCTCTCACTCTTATTTATCAATTTTTAAATGATTTAATGTTTAAAAAGATAGTTGATGCTACTAGTTTGAAGGAAGTATGAAATAGTTTAGAAAGTATTTTTCAAGGAGTTGATAAACTAAAGAGGGTGAGACTTCAAAAACTAAATGATTTTGAAGTTTTGAAGATGAAGGCATCCAAGTCAATTTTGGATTATACAAGAGTGAAGTCAACTGTAAGTCAATTAAAAAAATATGGAGACAAGATAGAAGATGTTTATGTAGTTGAAAAAATCCTTAGTTCTTTAACTCCTAAATTTGATTATCTGGTGTGTGTCATTAAATACCTAAAAGATCTAGACTCGATAGCCATGGAAGCATTAGATGATTCTTTAGAAGCCTATAAAGAAAAGATCAAGAGAAAACAAAAAAAGGTAATTAGAATAAGTTCTCAAAGTTAAGACCACTTTAAAGAATGATGGAGGAGAACATAATTAATTTAGACAACATAAACAAGAGAAAGAACATGATCATGACATATATAAAAGAGAAAGATAGGAGAGAGATAACATAAACATTGAAGAGAGAAGCCAACATTACAAAAAGGGAATTAACGAATAAGAGGATAAGGATGAGACTACTATTTAAATATTAATAGAAGTAGGTATGATAAGTTGATATTTAAAAGTTTTAATTGTTATGAAATTGGTCATTATTCTTGATAACTTCACAGTGCCAACAATAATATTGAAGAAAAGGCTAATATTATTGATGGCAATCAAAAATATGAAGAGTCAACTTTGTTACTAACAAGCAACAAAGAAGAAAAGAATGTTGATAGTATCTGGTACTTGGATAATGGTGCTAAGGCGTCACATGTGTGAATACAAAAGTAAATTTACTGAGCTTAATGAGAAGTTGAGAAGTAATGTTTCCTTAAAGACTTGTCAAAAATACAAATTAAAGGAAAAGGTACAATTCTCATCTCTTATAAAGATGGTAGTCACAAAATGATTACTGATGTTTATTATGTGCCTAATTTAAAATTAATATTTTAAGTTTAAATTAACTTTTTGAAAAAGGGTATGAAATTCTCAAGAAAAATAAAATTTTTTAGTTTCAAGATCAAAACTCTAGTTTAATTACTAAAATGATCATGTTAAAAAATAGAATGTTCAAATTAAATATCAAAATAATTGAAGTAAAATGTTTGAAATTTGATTTGCAATATAAAGTATGATGTTGGCATACATGAAATTTGGTCACTTAAATTTTAGAGCCCTGAAAGTCATAGGAGAAAACAAGTTGGTAAAATCGATACCCTTAATTGTCCATCCTAATCAATTAGATGAAGCATATTTTCTTAAAAAACATAATAGGAAGAGTCTTCCTAATAAAGCAACAATAAGAGCAACTAGTCATCTTCAACTTGTGCTTATTAATATTTGTGGACTAATCAATCCACCTTTATTTGGTAAGAAAAATATTTCTTACTTTTTATTAATTATTTTAGTAGAAAAACTTGGGTTTATTTTCTTAAGAAAAAAATTAGAAGTTTTGTTGCTTTCAAAAATTCAAACATGGTTGTAGAAAAGGAGAGTGACTATAAAATTAAAGTTTTGAAATATGAAAGAGGAGGTGAATTTACTTTTAAATAATTCAATAATTTTTATGAAACTCATTTCATCCATCATCCTTTAGTAGTTCTTGCATCACCACAATAAAATTATGTAATCAAGAGAAAGAATAGAATCAGTTTTAATATAACAAAACACAAGATGAAGGAAAAAAATCCGTCTAAGGAGTTTTGGGTTAAAATTGTTTCTTATGCTTTCAAAAAGTATAAAGTGGAATAAAGCTTAGTGTCTATCATTTGGAATTTTTTAAAAGCATTATGTATGCTCAAATGCCACACTAAGAAACATCCAAGCTTGACGATCAAAGTGTTAAATATGTCTTCATTAGATATGATTCGCATTATAAAGGCCATAGATTATACAATCCAAATAATGGTAAGTGGTGATAAGTTGAGATGTTGAATTTGATGAGAAAGCTATGTGAAATTGGGAGGCTCATGAAGAGAAATTTTATAATTTTCTTCCATATTTTAGAGAAGAAGAAGAAGAAGAAGAGTCATATGCATATTCAAGAAACAATTCCACCTGATTCACTACTTCCACTACCTCATAAAGAAAGTTTAAGTGAAAGGTCGAGGAAAATGAAAGATATAGGTGACATTTATAGAAAGTCTAATCAAGTTGTTCTTGATAATGATGAATTGTATTATCTTCTTATAGATAATGATAAATTTTAAAGAAACCATGCAAGATAAAAGGTGGATGTTATTCATAGATCAGAAAATCAAGGCAATTGAAAAGAAAAATACTTAGGAATTAGCAGGTTATATAGAGAAAGCTCTCTTCAATATATAATTTTATGAATTCCCTACACTTGATTACTTTTATGCTTCTTTTTTCACAAGTCATGGAATTCGATAAGTAATCGGGTTTGTTTTGTTGTGAAGGAATTTTTTACTTAAGGAAATTAGGACAAAGAGATTAATAGAGCCTATATATGTCTTATGCTAAGAAGTCTTAACCCTTCCTCCTTCTATGATTATAGTCCTCTTGTGTATTGTAACACCATCTACAAAGTTATCTCGAGGATCTTATTTCTGAGATTAAAAGTTTCTAGAGAAATAATCAATCTCTCCTAATGTCTTTCATTCCAAGTTAAAGTATTAGATATAATATCCTCATTTCATATAAGCTCTTCAAATCTTATCATAATAAAAAAATTCATTAAAATTTACTATATGAAGATTGATTTCTTTAAGGCCTTTGATACCATTAGTTAGGAGGTTCATCCTTCATGCTCTACGTATTTTTGGCTTTCCCTCTAGATTCATCAATTAGATACAACAATACATTTATACTCCTTAAAATATTCAAGTTAATAAGGAAGCGACACATATATTTAAAGGTGATAAAGATATTCAACAAGGTGATCTTATCTTACTCTACATATTTGATATCTGCATTGAGTTTCTAATCAGATATATCTCTTATAACATTAATCAAGATATGCCTTTTAGATATCACTATAAGTGAAAGAAATTTAAGGTTTATATCCTCTCATCTATTGATGATATATTCCTTATATATATTGCTAATAAGGAATATGTTAGAACCCTCATGCATTCTCTTAAGCTTTTCACTATCTGGGATTTTAATAAGCAACTTGCCTCTTATTTTCCAAAAAAAATAACTCAAGAAATTACTAAAATCATAGGACTTCATATTTGTACTACCCCCTTTTAAATACTTACGCATCCCAATCACTACTACTAGACCTACTTATAGAGAATGTGCCTTCCTTTTAAAGTCCATTTTGATGTGAATTTATAGCTAGAAGAATAAGGTTCTCTCTTATGAAAGAAGGTATCAGTTAATACCATTTATTCTTAATAAAACGCATGTCTATTAAAGCTCCTATCTCTTATTTCCACTCAATCTTATCAAGGCAATTGAAAAACTATAAAGAACTTCCTATAGAATGGCTTAATGTCCACAAAATAAGTAGCTAAAATTAGCTAGAAAGATGTTTATCTTCCTAGAGACTAAGTGTCTTTGGGATAAAATGTATTATAACCTTTAATAAGGTTCTATGGATATCAAGACTAGTCAATGATCGTAAAACCTTATGGGTGAAATAGATACATGAGAAATACTTAAAGGGTAATAACTTTTGGGATATACAAGCTAAGTCTAAACTTCCTAGACCTTAAAGTAAAAGTTGAGTTTAGAGATGTGCTTGCCAAGGAAAAAAATATCATAATGGTAATGGAAAAACACTAGCTTCTGGTATGATAACTGGTCTAACTTAGAGCCTTTTTAATTATTTCTAGCCTTCTCCTCATTATAGTATGCAATATCCTCAGTTTTCAAAGTTAAAGTGATTATTAGAGAGGACAGGTGGTGTTGTGAACATAAGGGACTAACTAACATCCTTAATGCAATTCCAAACTACGGGCTTAATTTATTGAAAATGGACTCTATTTCCTAGCTAAAGCATAAGTTTGGGAAGTTCACCAAATAATCATAATTTCCTTCACCAAATAATCATAATTTTCTTTGTTCAAATATCTTTATAAGTTGGTCACTTTGTCCAATCTGCTATGGTTTAAAGGCCATTTACCTAAGGTATCCTTTATTTTATAAATGGAAATTAGAAAATGCGTCATGAATTTTGATAGAATCAAGTGAGATCCTTGCCTCAATACTTCTTGTACCTTCTACCAATCTAATCGTGAGAACCATAATTATCCATTCTTTTCATGTCCTTTCATTCTTTTTATATGGAAGCAGCTACTTAAATGGTGTAACTTGCAAACTCATCTTAACACTTAAGGTCAAGTAATTAATTAGGCTTAAGGAGTTAAATATCAACACAAATCTTATCAAGCCATATTTAAGCTTCAGTTATTGCTTGCATGGTATATAGAAAGAAAGGAACAATAAAGTGCTCTAAAATCAAATTCTCTCTCCACTTTATGTAGACTCATTCACATTTGGCTAATAGAAATCATTATTGGTAAAGGAATTCATTTTAACTATAGTGTAAGGTTCAAAATTAGTTTGAATCTCCTTTAGCTCTAACTTCTTCAGGTATGTGGATGCTTATCCATTTTATACCTAGTATAAATGTTTGAACTAGCTCTCCTGATTCCTAGTAGTTGCATGTTTGAAACAAGGTGGCCTAATGACCCATACTTGTTAGTCCTATCAGGTTATTTCAGTTATCCCATATACTTTTATTTATGTGTGACTTCATACTCATATGACTTTTCTTAGCTATTAATGGTTAGTTATAAAACTCTATTCGAGTAACTAAGCTAGTGGTCTATAGTTTATTACCTTTTAATCCTTGTTTCTCCATATGGTTTCTATAGGCTTTAAATTGTTTATAACTCATACTAGAGTACTTCCATTAATTCATTTAACTTTCAAAAAGCCATTGGAGTAAACTAGGTAAACAAGGTGAAGAAGAATACTAATAAAGCAAAAGTACAAGGCAAGGCTTATTGTTAGAGGAAACAAGCAAAAGCGTGAAGATGATTATGATGATATTGTTTTGACTTATTACATGAATGGAGACTATTGATTTACTTATTTCTTTTGCAGCTTAAATGAAATGGAAATTTATTAATTAGATATAAAGTTGACTTTCCTCAATGGATATCTTGAAGAAGAAGTCTATGTTGAATAACCATTAAGTTATATGGTCAAAGGATACGAAAGATGGAGAAAAGGAAAATCCCACAGTTTTCAAAAGTCTTGTGGGAAGTGTAACATTTTTAACATGTAAAAGGCCAAATATTCTTTATTTGGTTAAATCAGTAAGTCAATTTATGGCAGCTTCTACCTACACCTCTATGAAAGTTTTTAAGAGGATTCTTTGCTACCTAAATGCATACTTTACTTTGGACTATTTTATTCCTCTTAAAATAATTTCAAATGTACAGGATCTTGTGATAATAATTTTATGGGAAATACTGATAATACAAAGAAATTTTGCATTTTTGATGGGCAATTGAATTATCACATGGAGTTCAAAGAATAACCTATTACAACACTTTCAACTTGTGAATTAGAATATACGCAGCAAAAAATACTTATCATGTTATTTGGCTTACGAAATTATTAAATAAACTTCACTTGCTACAAGAAGAAGGCACAAAGATATGCACTGATAATAAGTTTGCACAAACACTTGCCAAGAATTCAATGGTTTATAATCAAAGTAAACATATAGATACAAGGTATCATTAAAGGATGTATAACCAATAAGAAAGTAGGGCTCAAGTATGTAAAAACTCAAGATCAAGTTGCAGATATTTTCACTAAGGCATTAAAGTTTGAAGATTTTTGAATATTAACAGAAAGACTTGGCATAATGAAGAAAATTTGAAATTAAAGGGGATTTTGAAAATAGCAATTTAAAATTTCTATAATGTGAATTTTAAGATAATAGGTGTTGAAAATATTGTAAATTAATTCAAGAGTCTTTTGCAGCCACGAGAGTCTTCTAGTATTATTTGAGTCATTTATATTTGTATATATGGTCTTTTTCATAAATATAAAATGAACACATCTATAATAGCATGGTTCACTTTGTAATAGATAAAATGAACACATCTATAATACCATGGTTCACTTTGTAATAGTGAAAATGAAATAGAAGAAAGCTTTTTTTCATTCTTCATTCTCCATTCTTTCATTTCTCAAAACTACAAAACATATCACATAACTTGCATAGAAAGAACTCTCAATTAGATATATATTTTCCATATTAAACTCATAAATTATAACTTGCTTTGTGGATCACAAAATCCCCATAAACCTATTTTCTTTCTCAAAAATTTCTTAATATAAACACATTCAACTACATATATGATATATGCCGATGCAACTAAATTCAAATCTTAAATTTCAACATTTAGTTCAAATATTCTCTTTAATCTATTCTTTACTATTTATGTAATAATGTAAAATAAACAAGTTAGTATTGGTATTTTTTATTTTATGCCTTAAATTTATTTATAAAAGGATTTTAGCTATTTATGTATTCTATAAATAAAGTAGGATCCCTCATTAAATATCAACACTATGATGGAGGATTCTGGTTATTTCATAACATTTTTCTTTATGTGCATGAGATGATAAGATCATGTAATTAACTAATAATAGTTTGATTAATAGTATGATAGGTTAAGTTCTATATGATATATCTATACCACTAATCTAGACACCTAATCAACATGTATAATATTATTGAAATTGGGAAGAATTTTTGATTTTGTGATTTATTTAGTTTGATATAATTTAATATTTTAGGAAGATCCTTTAGTATTGTATATTAAGTTATAGCTAATTTAGACAGTATAGGATTAATTAATTTTGGTGATAACACTTAAAAGAAGGAGGAAATTTTAGTGAAAAATCATGTTAGTTCAATTTGTTATCACTATTAAATATGATTTGGTATTTTAATCATAATTATTGAAATAAATATCAGATTGAGATGATTCAAGACGTTACAAAAATTAAACAATTTATAATTTATAAAAAGACTCATAAGATTTATTCAGGCCTATTGGTTGACCAATATGTCTTATTTTTCAACTAAAATAAGGTAGAGAAGATGATTTTAATCTTTTAATATCTTATATTGGTCAATCAAAATGTTTGAATGCTACTTTTTAAAAATAATTTTTCACTTTTTTATCAATTTTCATATAGAAAGAAAGAACAATGATAGGGAATTTGAGAAAGACAAATTGGAAAAGGATAAAAAGGGGATTTAAGTTGAATAAGACTTACAAAACTTATAACATGTAGACAAATTTTAATATATAAAAAGAGACTCAATGTATTTTTCATTGGCTAATAGGTGGTATATGTCTATTAGAGTTTTCTAGTTTGATTTTTTATTATTTTTATTGTTGATTGTTTGTTTTTCTCTTGATTAATTATTTTAAGTATTTCAGTATCTCCATTTTGGAAAGAAATGTATAATATATTAGGACAATGATAAATTGAGATTTTTGACAAAATTATTATAATTTAGGACTTTTGTTCATATAAATTATATGTGGAATGTGTGATTCATGACATGTAATTATAATTGCAGGTAAATGTGTGATTGGAAACACCATTACAGTTATGAGTGTTGATTTTGATCACATTTCATAAAGTAGGTTCTTCGTGTGTACAATTGACTTGTTATGGTAAATGATCAACGTTTTTGTATGCAATAAGGCCTTGCGAAGGAATTAATTATGTTGTATGAATCTTGGTGGTAAGGGATGGTTGACATGAGCCAATTAGTAGACACCAAATTGATGTATATACTAATTCATTGATCAGAGAAAGATAGTGAAAACTAGAATATAATATGTACCATTTTATTTCCTAGAGCATTATTCAAGGTCAAATTTTGGAGGTATATAAATTTGTGAACTAGGGTTAATCGGCATCTATGTTAAGCATTTACAAGGAATTATGTGTTATAGTTGCCAATTCTATATGTTCCATTCAATTTTGATGTATTATGGATTATTTTTATAGCATGTTATTTTCTTGACAAATGTTATAGAGATAAGTATAATTCCAAATAAGCAGAAGAACTAAGGATTGTGTTATATATTTACTCTCATTTCTTTACTTTTTCTCTATTTTTTATTTATTATCTTGTTATATGTTATTTTAAGTAAGAATGTAAAGATTTATGTAGGTGTAACAGCAAAATGCATAAAATCAAATCTAAAGAATCCTAGATTGGGAGACGTTATTTTAATTATGAATCAAAGTTGTTTTAATTTATATAAAAAGATATTGTAAGTTGTTTTAGACTATATTGAATCATTGTGAGTTTGTACAAATTGACTTAACCTTAATCTCATGGTAAAAATCAAGGGATTGGGTCTTGTTACTGAGTTGTAGTCTACCATAAATCTAATGAAATTAACTTAAACTGTGTAAAAACTTACAATAAAATGTTATTAATCTATATTTAATAAAATTATTGTATATTACTATAGGTTGAGATATATAGTTTTTTTTAAGAAAATAAATGAATTATATAAATATGATAAAAAAATTTAAGTAGATGTAGTGCGTCGGTGACTGATGATGCCTTTTATATTGCCACTTATCTCCTATTAGCTCAGAAGCCTCCATGTGTTTCTATTTCATTGTTAATTTATCTGGATCTTACAAAAAGTCGTCATTTGCATTTCCAAATGGTCATTTCTATTCAGGGTAATCTCTATGTTTGCTTCATCTCTCTGTCGAGTTCTCTACCTTCCAAAAACACTCCAATTTACATTATGACATTGTTGATGATGATCATCATGAGGGATGTGCAAGATGTAACACTCTCAAATAAGATTCTCCAACTTCTATCTTTTCATATTCCCCTAACTAAGTAAGCTATATCGCCACCCTAAAGAGCCATATATTACTATTCTGTGCTCCCATCCATTGCATGCTCCAATCTATTATGTCTTCTGGTGGATCATTATCCCCACATCTAATTGGAATCTCTTTCCATATGTTGTTCGTATGCTGACAAATGAATAGAATATGGTTGATTATTCACTGTCCTTTTCACATAGTGCACACCTGTTAGGGATTACCATATGGTTATTAATATGTCCTATGTAGGTAGTCGTCCTTGGATGGCCAGCTAAAATAGGTTTCTTACAATTTTGTTTATGTAAAGACCATAGTGAGATCCATGTCACTTTATCTTTATCATTTGATATAACGATATTGAGTAAGTGTGTTTTCACCAATGTATTCAGGAGCATCCTTTGTATGATCTCCTTGTTGCCGAGGCCTAACTAAATAGTGGTCTCCTTCGGGAGATGCTGCTTCAATCTATGGAGTTGTGGTTGATCATGTAACACTCCTACCTCTAACCATTTGTCAAACTATAAGCTTGTTTATTTCTCATCCCCCAACTTATGCCTTATGTGAGGTCTGATTATCTCCCTTATCTCCATTATCTTTCTAAGAGTAATTGATCCCTTTTCTAAAATTTTGACCTTTCAGGTGTTATCCTTGGTTATGTATTCACTCCACAACCAATTCACCTATAAGGAGTTCTCCTTTCTAATTAGCCTCTAGAAATTTCTTGCTAACATCACGTGATTGACTACTTGGTTGGGTATAAGGCCTAATCCCCCTGTTTCCAAGGCTTACAAATATCATTTCATTTGATCCTTGCTTTGTTCCTTCCTTACTCATTTCCATCCCACAAAAATCTTCTTAGGATCCTATTAATGGCTTTTATGACCATAATTGGCAGTATCAAATGTGAGGCCCAGTATATGTTGATTGAAGATAGGATAGAATCAATCAATTGTAGACGACCTACCATACATAGTCTATTAGTACTCCAGTTCTGAATTCTTCTTTTGATCTTTTCCTTTAGTGTTTTGAACTCTGAGTATTTGTGTTTTATGGCGTTCACTGGTATACCAAGATAAGGAAATGGTAATTGCAGTACCTTTATACCTGTTTATAGAATTATAATCTTTCTATTCGATTAAAATTAATGTTTGATCTATATTTTATTCTTCATACTTAGATTCTTATTATTTGAATTACTTCACATATAATAACATTTTTACTAAAATGTTCATCTTCAATCAATTAAATTTTTATCTAATACGAATAACTTCAATATAATATTCATACTCGATATTATGGTTGCACAAGATGTTTATTAAAAATTAATACAATTCATCAAATAAAAAATATGAATGGTTAGAATTTACAAAATATTATTAAATATTTTATATTAATGGATGACAATTTGATAATATTACACGAAAATTATATAAAAACAATATGAATGATTAGTTAAATACCAGCGAGCGAAGTTTATTAGGATGCTTTAGGGACACGCATCATTGCACTTCCATTAACACCTATCGTAATAATAACCAAACTCCTTTTTATTTAACATTAACTTAAAACTAGCGACATCAAAAACATCCACATTATCAGGAAGCAACGAAGAAGGGTTTATTAAAAGTGCTAACATGAAAAGAGCAGCAAAAATAAATTCCAAAATACACAAAGTTAGCAATTTAAAAGTGGGAAGAGAATGTTACTACTTAACCACTATACATTTCTAACACTAGAAAAAGAAAATAATTAGAAATTCAATCATTCTCTATTGCATTGATGGTTTGAGTCTTCATCACTTTAAAAATAACAAAATGTTTTAGTCATTAGGGTCACAAAAGATAATCTAAGTAATTTTTATCGATACAATCTGATCTGCTTTCACATACTTGTTGTTATTATCATCAATTCTTTTGTTATAATGATTTTTGTGATTATTTAAATTAATCTTACCTAATATTTAATACGTATGGCCCCAATAATTATAATACTAAATGACAATTTTGCTTGACATTATTCATGTAATGCAAAATGTCAACAATATTAATAAAATTAGATTAAGTGTGTAGGAGTAGGATAGATAAATAGTAGTAGTAGTTAAAACAGAAAAAGAAAGCCTCAAAACAATTAATTTCGTTAGATATTAGTTTTGCAAGGCAAATCAAATGATAAAGAGTTGGTAGTGAATATATCAGTACATTGCTTTCAGAAACATTATCATCAAGTAGCGTTTTATTTGTAGATCGAACATCTTTTACAAGTTCCTGTCAAATTGTCATATTCATTGATTACGGGATCTTACACATTGTGATAATTTGTACGAACTCAATACTAGGGTCTACTTTCAATGTGGAACTGTCAACTTGACTTTCAATTTGCTTTTAGGGTTCTTCAGGGCTTTCCATTACCAAATTGGAATCGTATACAGTTAAAAGCATGACGCATCTTCTTTTTTCTGCTTCTGGTACTTACGTTGATAATCCCTTGGCATAAAAAGAAGGTGGAACATACGAGAGAAGGAATCACACTCCTATCCCTTACCTTAAGGTTCAAGAAATTGCCACCAATACTACCCCTTCTGACCCACGAAGTATGCCGGCTCATGATTAACCCAAGGGTCACCCCCATTTCCTTCTTTTAGCATTATTTCCTATTTTTTTCCCTCAAACATATTATTTAATATGCATAATGACACATCGAATTTATTTTTTCAACATCTTTAATCTGAAATTTTCTACTTTATAATGTTTCAAATTTTAATATTATATATATCTTAATATTGACTGCTTCTATATTTTAACTAAGATAAGAGCACGCAAGTTGTAGATAACGAATGGTGATGGATGGATTCTTAAAATGGTGGCTTCCAGTACTGGTTTGGCTGCACATGCTTTTTGTTCAGATGAAATCAAACTTTCGACACAGAGACGAGAAGTGGATACGCAAGTCTTAAAGAAGAAATGATGTAACGTGTGATCCGTTTTTCGCATCACATTATCGTTATCTCCTATGGTGTACGGACCTCCTACCCCCACTGTCTTTTAGCTATAATTCGCACTCATATGATCCTTTTTTTTTACAGGGTCTTTTTGTTGTTCGAACCAAAGGATCAATGAGAGAGGAAACGTATGTCTTTTCATTAACCAATACTCAATATTGATTTGATGTAATATGAAAAGAAAAGGAAATAACACTTTCACAGGCATTTATGGAAATTATGATAACTTTATGGATTCAATAAAGAAATGTTACATCTATTATAACCATCCTTTTACTCCCCCAAAGCGCTCACTATGTTTGACTTTCATAAGCGTTTAGGCTATTCACTGTACAAATAACACTTGCAGTTGTTTTTTCTTTTTCCTAAACAAAATGGAAGAAGTGAAGGAGAGGACTTTTGGAATTGGCGAATTCCACAAGTGCGATCGAGTAATGGAGGAGCATCATTGGCTTAAATCTTCTTTTAAGGATTTGATTCTCCGAAATCTAATCGTGGTGGACGGTGGAAAGGGACTAACGGAGTTGGATAATCTATACGGGCATCTACGGCAAACATGTCTATTTTTCTTACATTGCATGGCAATACTGTATAGCTCATCCCAATTCATATATTATATTCTGTGGTGCTTGAATTCTCAGAACAAGACCGGAGGAGCATAAATCGCCCATTTCTTTAATCCGTCACACACTGTAGGTCCACTGCCGACTCGTATTATTGTTAATGCAACAATTTCGAATTCTTGAACAAGAACGTCCAAATTCCTATTCATTTCATTGGATATCGTGTCCCAAAAACTCTTTCCAAGAGCTTAGCAGAAACCGTGTAAGTGGCCGATGATAAGCAACGAGTTTAGACCCTCTATATTACTTGACATATTTCAACCTTATTTTTACCTTAAAACGAGGCCGTTTGATATATAAACAAACCGAAAATACCTCCATACTACTTAACCTGTTCCAACTCATCTATTTTTACCTTAAAACAATGTCGTTTGCAAATAAAACGGAGTTAAAACTGGTTAAGTGACTTGAAAGCCTAAACCTTCGCATTATTTATTATTATCAGTACCATGAACTCCGACATTTGCTCGAAATTTTAAGGACCAATTTAGAATTCTGACCCCAAGAGGCAAAGCAAATCCACCTCTCTAAAAAGTAATATTACAATTGACAATAGTCCATCAGCCAAGCTGAGAATATGCTTTTAAGATCTAAAACAGGCTCAGGTAGTAATTTCGTTTAATACTTCAAATAAAACCAAATGTGCATACAAAAAGTACCTTGTTAAAGGTAACACGGTATACCTATCTGATCAAATTTGGAACAAGAGAATTGTAGTGTTCCCCCAGACCGAATGCATGCTTATGATATGACAGCATAATACTTGCATTAGATGAATAGGCTCCCTCAGCTGATAAATACTCCTTACCTATCTCCACATCAGGAAAGGATCCAGAAAATATCATGATATGTTTACTAAGGCAGTGAGATAAAGCCCCAAGCTCTAGATGCCCTCCCCATGCTGCTGTAGACTCAACTTCAACACAATACTTTTCAAATCTGTCTGCAACTGAAATATTAGAATCTCCTTCTGTTGAATTATCCGATAGAAAAAAAGGAATGAGATCTGAGGAATTTTCCCTCATATAACCAGCCACCAGTTTCCGAAGATCTAGGTAGGTATATGAAGAAGAACCACCAGAAAAGTGTGCTAACTGATCTTCAACAGCTCTGTAAAGGCAATGCCCATCGGGTTTTATTTGGTTAACAATCAATCCACGGGGTTCAAGCTTTTTCTTTAATTTCTCATCTTCAATCATTCGATCACTTACAAGGCTGCTCTGCTCTTCCTGAATCCTCTTTTCTCTTTCTGCTTCTTGTTGAGCTCTCTTTCCCCGCTTCTTTGCACCCTTGGTGATCCTTGCATGTTCAGGTTGATTGGCAACAGAAACACCAGCTATAGCCTTCACTAAATTGTCAATATTGCTTTTGTCATTACCGTTACTACTGCTGCTATAGCCCAGTGAAGCAAGTTCCTCAGCATGTTTTTTTTGTAGCTTAGTAGAAAGTTGAGAGATCTCTTCTTCAACCTGTTTCTTCTTAGCTTTCTGTTCAGCCTTACTACCCTTTGCTGCACCTTTTTTAAGTTCCATCTCTTTGTTCTGCAGCTGTGCTTTCTCCTTTCTGCATAGAGGACAGTGTTTAAGAACAATTTGTAATAGTGTCACCAATTAAAGTATATCATCGACGCCAGACCCATGATTAGACAAAATTAGCAATACCCCGGTCAATCTTAAACAATTGTGATGCAAGAGCTCATATCACTTATTTCAAAAGAAAAGACAAGAAGATTTTGAAAAACAAAACGTTCTTGATCAAAGTCCAATACAAGCTTCCCGAGAAGCCTTAAAGGTAGCTTTAAGAGGTCTGGATAGTTACCTGACCAACGATTTATATTTATATACCATTGATGCTAGTAATGATATGTTTGGGGCGATGAAAGATATAAAAGATCAATCTGTAATGAACAGTTAGAAAGCAGACTAGGATTTTCCTAAATATAACTCACCACAAGGATTGGGAAAAGAAAAAAAAAAACTATATATTGAACCCCTGACTTGAAAATGAGAATTTCATGTAAAGGATGCATACCGAGCCCCTGATTTGAACATGAGAATTTCATGTACAGCAAGGAAGGTATTCTGTTTTTTGATGTTATAACCAAATCATAAAGCAATTAACACCATAATAATATTAGAATTACCTGTGCCTGGAAAGCATTTCATCACGAGTTTCATGTTTTTCATGAGATGCATTTTCTGAGCTTGTTTCAGAAAGTTTATCTCCTAATTCCACAGTGTCGGCCATCTACACAAGCCTGAGATAAAAAAATATACATTATTAACACGAGTCTGACATTCAATGAGAAATTGTAGCAAAATCAGAGAGCATGGCCCATAACATCATGAAAAAAAAAAATAACGCATCAAGTGCATAAGGCTTTCCGCTTTGCAAGGGTCTAGAAAAGGTCATGATGTATGCAGTGTTCCCTTTGTATTTTTACAAAAAGGTTATTTCTATAACTTGAATCTATGACCTTATGATCACAAAGGAGCAACTTTATCAGTTGCTCCAAGGCTCATCCTCATGAACATGGGGTAAAAATTGGTGATAAATTGATGTAGGACAAATAGAAGAATTATCAACTAGTAGCTAAAAATCACAAAATTAAGAAATATGGATGACATTAGACTACTGGAATATCAAGTTTTAGGGTTGAATTTTGGCTAGGAATGCTGAAATTTCAGATTTTATATAGCTGGAATTTTAAGAGTTAATAGCTAGAAATTTAGGCTTGCAATTTCAGGGCTTAATATGCTGAAAGTTAGGATTTTGGTTGTTGGAATTTTGTGGTGAACACAAAGAATGAAAGGTAAGAAACTAGAAATCACTCCTAAGGTCTAAGAATCACTCTTAGAAGAAGGCAACACACCTTTTAGTTGAAAACTCGAGTTTGTAAAAAATTTCCAAATTGCTTATTATTGATGAAGAGTTAAATACAAATAAATATAGTGGTTCTAACGTCTAAGAATCACCCTTAGAAAAAAGCATCATACCTTTTAGTTGAAAACTCGAGTTTGTAAAAAATTTCCAAATTGCTTATTATTGATGAAGAGTTAAATACATATAAACATAGAGGTTTAGACTTATTCTAGTAGGAAAGGGTTTCCAACAAATTTAAATCCTATTCTAATAAAAATTCTATGTCCTAACCAACTAGGATAACTTATGTAAAATAGAATAACATATTTAACCTACTATTATTTCCTATCTAATAAGGAATCCTAACATAATTCAAATTTCAGCCCTTATCTTTTGTTGTCAACTCAATTCTCAATCTTCATCCCACCAAATTAAGACTTGTGGTGGACTAATTTTTTCCTCTTTTATTTCTCTTATATACTTTAAGTTCTTTTGCATCATAAATATCAGATTATCCTTAAAAGAGAACCTAAGTCATTAATAAAAATATGAAAACCAAAGGAACTTTTGAACTTTAACCTGTGCAAACATCTATAAAATGAAGATTTGATAGATAGAATCAATCCAGTAATGTCCATAAAGCAGGACATAAACTCATACTATCCAAATTATAATCCTATGAAGCTAAAACAAATCAAGAGGAGGTCAAAGCCAACTTTCCAATGAGTCTCAACTTCATTAATCAACTAAAAGCCACTATTCATTGACCCATAGAGTTTCAACCTTAAAATTTGTAAATGAAGACCTATCCTCGTGTAAAATTTAAATAGAAAACAATGGGGTCTAATATAAATGTGGAACCCTTTGAGCACACAAAATAGCAATCAAGTTTCAGAGGGTAAATCTGACATGGAACATCTCTTTGGAGATTGAATCCCAAAACTTCCCTGAACTATCATGAACTGTTCTGTCTGTTCCTCTTGTTTGGCTAGGAATATTGATCAGACAACAAAACAGAAGAAAACTCGATTTGATGTGGTTACCTTGGTTGACACTTGACAGTAATAAGATTTGATGGAATTTCAGATTTGGAATATTCGTTATAAGTTACAGGAATTTCAGATTTGATATGGATGAAATTTTAGGTTTTTTGATTGCTGGAGATTTGGTGTAGAAGTGCTCAAATTTTAGTGACGTAAACAAATTATGGAGGTAGAAAACTAGGAATCACTCATGGAGTCTAAGAATCACTATTAGAGTAGCATTACATCTTCTAGCTGCAAACTCAAGTTTGTAGAGAAAATCAGGCTTTTTTTCCCTCTTTGAAAGGCTGGGTAAACACACAGACACATACAGAAAACTCATTCGAACCCTGATTCTAGTAGTAAAGGAATTCCCAAATAAAATATCCAAAATAAAATTGAATCCTACTCTAAGAAAGATTCTTTATTCTTTATTAAGCTTAGGTCCTAAATAAACTAGAACAATATATATAGCTTACTAATTACTCCTTACCAAATAAGGAAGAGCTAGCATAAAGTGAATTTCAACCTTTGTTGGCCTTGCTGTCAACTCAACTCCTATTCTTCATTCAACCAAATTAAAACTTGTGATTGATCAATTTGCCCTCTTGTACATCCCTTGTAAATTCTAAGCTCTTTTACATCACCCTAACTAAGAAAGAAATTTATGCTGAAAACTAATAAGTCCAATTATCAATTACTATTTACATTTGCCCCTAAAATAGATTTCAGCAAGTCTCTTATTATTTGTCGCTAGTCCTGGACCACATAGGGCAAGTGTATAGCTCTTATCCTGCAATCAACTCTTCCACTTTTAAAATCATCCTACTAAAAAATTTAGCATCTTGGAATCAAACACTAGGAAACAGTTGTTAGAAGAAGTGGAATGCCATCATATCCATTTTTGTCCTAACTTTTCTGTTTTTCAAAAAATGAAGCACATAATGTAGCACATTAAAACGAGAGCTAAGGCAGATCAGCATAGGATGATTTATAAATTGGAACTAATTCAACATTAACTCAAAAGGACATCGGAATTTGCTCAAACTGAGACAGCTAATGAAGTCAACCCTCTTATTCACCCCTTTATCAATGAAGCAATGCGAAAATGAGATTACAGAAAATTATGATCGATATCTGCTTATTAGCTTACCACAAAAAATTTATACTATGAAGAATAAAACCGCATTCAAAAAAGTAAATACATACCCAACAGACTAACACAATTGATCAATGTCAAAAATTAAACTGAAAAACAACTCCCGTAAATTTTTAATTCCAACTAAAGACTCTACCCACGTGATTCTTTCTGACTAACTTCCAGTTAACAAGACCCCATACAAACACATTCAATCCATATTAGCTAAGAGTTCTTAATCGTATAAAGAAAATAGAATTACATAATGCTCGCTATCAAAGGCAGTAACTTTACCTAGACACTTAAAAAAAGTCGCAGTCCAATATAAATCAAATTATGAAGAAAGTTGCAGTCTATTGAAATTTTTTCTAGTAAAGCCCATAGGAAATGGGTTTATTGTTCAGATCAAGATGTGCCTAGAGCTAGGGTAATCTGGAATAATTTCCTAAGACCCAGTAAAACTTTCCTTCTATGGCTAATGGTTGAGAACAGAATTGCTACTATGGATAGACTACATTGCTTACAAAATCAGGATGGGATTTGCTGTTTCTGCAATGAATTAGAAACAAGGATCACCTGTTTTTTCTCTGCCCTTTCTCTAAATCAATCTGGAATTTGTCCAGAGTACAATTCGGTTGGTATGAGCTATCAAATTCCCTAATGGAGTTGGTTAATATGCTTACTAATGCACAAAATGCCACTTAAATCTGGGAGCGGAAGGTGCTGATTCTGGCCATATCTTCTCAAGAATTATGGAAAGAAAGAAACCTGACGAAGTTCCAGTTTAAGGAACGATACAAAGATGTGTTGGTGTAAACAATCACTGTCAGCGTTAGGGAACAACTAATCAGCTCGGAAATAGATCATTCGTAACTGTAAAGAGGATTTGACTACAGGTTCTTACCCGGAATGAGGTTGACCCTTCTTGCTTTACACCGGTGAGCCCTTCAAGTTGAATCCCATGCCTAGCAAGGATGGTACAATGGTTAAAGGAAGCAAGATGAAGTAGGCGCAAGCATCCAGAATATAGATTCGTTACCTTTGGCGTCTGATCTGGCGTGGAGGAGACGATCTGTGCCACGCATCAACGTAAAAAATAAAGTCTGATCTTGCGTGTCACGTACATGAAGCACATAAAACTAAAGGTTATAACTTGAAAACCTAGAACCAGCAAAACGATGGCAGAAGAAACCAAAAAAAACACAACAAAATCTACGTGTTCTCACCAGACGAACAGGAGGAAAGAGTAGCTGAAAACGATGGGCTGACACGAGGAGTGTAAGCCTACGGAATTAGGGTTTTATTGTAAAAAATAAAAGGGAAAAGAATGGGCTTCTTGTTTTCAAGTAATACTACTAGTCCATGTTCTTTTTCCATTTCTGATGTCTAAATCTAATTCTCTTGGCCCAATAGCCCATAACCCGTTTGTGGAACAACAGTAAGAATCAAAATATGATGGGATGTTATGTATGGAAGCATATGGCGATGCGCATAGCCATCCACATACCCAGATGAAGTGTTATAGAAATTTGGCCGACACATACGTGTGCAGGAGCAGGACGAATAAATGCATATTCCTGGACTTTGGTAGAAGGATTCTATGGCATATTTTAAAGTGGCCTATGACTCATTCATTGTTCAAAAGTTACCATCACTAGCGCAAGGATGTGTGTCATTCGTAGCGTTGGCATTGATTGCCCTTTGCCATCTTCGTAAGGCCTCGCTAACTCTATTGCTGGAAAGAGATAGAACCGAATGTGAATATGTACGTGGATGAAGTCAGCAAAATATAAAAAGAATGATTTATGTTTCTCAAGAACAACTGCTTCATGCAGTTGGCTAAGTTGGAGGAAATTTTATATTTAAATCTTGTTGTTGAGGTATGTAAAATGTGCTAATTTAATTTGTGATTAGGAAGTTAATTAGAGACAGATATCTTAAATGTTTCGGTTTTTAGTCATTGCCAGCTTGTTAAATACTGAGCTGAAGACTCTTTGGCATGTAACTCGAAATTCTGTGATTTTTTTCACAAACTCTAAGATTGACAGAGCTTGATTCATGGTTTTAGAGCATTCAGTCCCAATCGAATCTGATATTTTGATTGGAAGAAGAAGCGATTTACTTTGTCGCTAATCATTTGATTACAAAATGGAGGATGTGTTGGATGAATCAAATACCCATTCTCTCTTAGAAGCAGTCCAAAAAGGGGATGAAAATCAATTGCAAGGTAGTGTAAATTTACTTATCTTTAAGGATCATATCATCCACATATGATCTTTAATAACTTTACTTTGTCTAGTAACAACTACTTAAGATGGAGGAGATCAATGAGAACTGCTCTAGGGGCCAAGGCGGTGAACAGGTGATCTTTCCTAGAAAAACACTTTGGCTATGATTCAATCTCAAAAGCCTAGACTTCAAAAAAGACGACTGGCTCTTCCATTGTCATATAAACCATCCTCTCCTTTTTTTATTATGCTTTTATATAAGTGAATAGATTTTTGTGATTCCATCAAATTGATTCTCATTCTCACCTCAAGTCATTACCTGAAAATAGGTAGAGTAAAATCTTATTAAGAGGAAGACTATGTCTCGTCCACACCTACGAATGAAAAGATAAAATCGGCAACAACAATGGTAGATAAGACTACTTATTCCTTATTCACAACACATGAAACTGCCATTTCACCTAGCTAGGGTAAACAGAGCAGGAACTTTTACAGATTGAAAGTGTGTGTTTATTGATGAAAAAATGCACAAACCTAATCGAGATTTAGATAACTATGACAAATGGATACATGTTGATTATATGGTGAGATCTTGAATTTTGAATTCCATGTCCAAAGAGATCGTTAAGGCGTTCATTTACACTAATTATGCTAGGGAACTATGGCTAGAATTAGAAAAAAGATTTGGGGAATGTAATGGTTTATTGGTGTATCAATTACATAGGGAAATAAGTTTTATATCGCAAGAGAACATATCTATAGCCAAATATTTTCACTAAACTAAAGAAACTATAGGATGAATTTGTGTGTTTGATGCCTATACCATAGTGTACTTGTGGAGCAGCTATACAATGTATATGTGGAGCTGTGGAGCTGCTAAAGGATTCGCAGTTATAACATCTTTTAATCAATGAATGCAATTTATTGGGTCTTAATGATAGTTACGATAATATAAGAAATCATATCCTACTTATGGATCTTTTACCTACAGTTAATAAAGTCCATTCCATGGTCTTAAAGGGAAAAAAAACATAAGAAAGTCCATATCAAATTCTCAAACTGAATTGAGAATAATGCAATGTTAACAAGAACACAAAATATAAAAAAAAGCAATAATAGAAGAGGAAGGCAAAATATGAAGCAAAAAGGAGGAACCATAAATAAGAGTGAAATGTATTGCAATTATTGCAAGAAAAAAAGGGGGATTAAAAGGGATACATGTTTGAAGTTACATGGAGTACTAGATTAGTATAAAGAATTACAAGAAAAGAAAGGAAAGGCTAATAAAACTAACAGGGAAATGGAACAAGAAGGAGATGATAAAAACAAACACACGCAAGAGGGGGTGAATTGTGTGTATAAAATTTTTTTACAAGTTCTTTCAATTCGAATAATAAACAAATCCTAGTGAAACAGTAAGAGCCTATCAGACAATAAAGCCTTTTTAAACGCCAGGAGCTTGTTAGTCAATAGGAGCCTTTTGTGAGATAGGACCCTGTTTAAACTAAAGGAACTTACTAAATGATAAACCCTGTTAAAACAAATTAAAAACAGAAGGCTCTTGTTAAAAATGAAAGGAACCTCTTGCAAATTGAAAATAGAAGGAGCCTTTTAAAACCATCATACACACAATATAATGTGGTAATTTAAAAGTTAAAGAGAGAGAAAAGAAATACGTAGTCGATTTATACTAATTTGGTTTACAACCCAAACTTACACCCAGTCCCTAAATATTCAACTTTAGTATTTTACTATAAAATCGAGTATTAAATTGACGAGTCACTCTAAGCTCACAAGTACATATTTTTCAAGATTCTCCAATCTTTCACACTCGAAGTGGATAACAAGTTTTTAAAAAACTCACAGAAAAACAAAATAACAATTTCTCTCTTGATAGAGTGATTTCACTTTCTAAATCACAATAATAATGATATGATTCTCAAGAGTATAGATGTTGCTTAAAATGTTTCGACAGTCTAAAGATGTTCCCTCTGCTTTAGAAGTGTTGTTGCTCTTCCTTAAATGGCCAATTTCTTCAACTAGTCGTTGCTTCACTCGCATCTTTAGTCAACTAGATGGATTTAATCTTGAATAACTTCGATGTCATCTTTGTCAAAAATCTTCCAGTAATTATAGAGCCAATATATGACCTTCATAATTAGTCAGATCCTTTCAGATAAACCATTTATAATAAGGTAAGTTCCTAAAGAAGGTTCCTGTAAGAAAGAAAGTGTATTTTTATGATTTTATTTTCTTTTTGAGAATTAGACCGTTAATTTTACAAGAAAATAAATACAATTTGAATTTTAAAATATTGTACAGTTATCATCAAATCGTTAAATACAAACCTTGAGCTAACAATCTCCCCATTTTTTATGATGACAAGCAATAATAGATATATATTTCAAAATTCAAAAATATAATAAATGATTTCAAAAGATACCTATGACTTTTATATATTTAGACATAATTAGCATGAGCCTGTCTCTTAAGAAAGGAACCTATCGTTTATATATCACAGATTTTCACAATTTTCAACAACATAATCAATCATATATATATTCAAGCAACATTTAGAAACATATCATCATATAAAAAATATTTAAAAATATATCATGTAAACTCTCCCCCTTATTATCAAAAATAAAGGAACATAGGGAGGAAATAAAACAGAATGAAATAGAGAAGAAGAGGAAATGATGCATCAAACAAAACCATCAGTATAAATAAACCAAGTAGAAAGCAAGTATCAACAGAGTTATTGAAGAGATTCAAGGATTCTTCTAAGCAAAATTTGCATATCAAGAAGTTGATTCTACATGTTGTCTATTTGTTCTTGCATTTGATCTTAATTGGCTTGAATGTTCTTTAGTTGTTGTTGGAGATTTGCACTATTTTCATCTTGAGGAGGAACATTAGCTCTTTAATCTAGAGAAGAACCTAGTATTTTTGCTTCTCTTTCAAATTTCTTTTCCACCCATACATT
Organism: Erythroxylum echinodendron; assembly: GCA_027575705.1. Lineage (NCBI taxonomy): Eukaryota > Viridiplantae > Streptophyta > Magnoliopsida > Malpighiales > Erythroxylaceae > Erythroxylum > Erythroxylum echinodendron. Next base: position 8,547,500 of record JANZXR010000004.1, read on the forward strand.
ATTTTTGCAATTTGTATCCGAATTGTTAAGGAATGGAAGGGTGAAACTTACTCGGTGCATACCAACTTAGATTTGCAAAAGGTACTCCATAATGGTTGAAAATCTTAGTGAGTAACATTTTGTAAGGTAGGTAACCGGTTGTATTCTTGTGATTCCATTTATCCACCATAAACCTTAAGATCATTACAGGAAGATTCATTTTGTTTCCTTTCAGTAAATTATACACTATATAAGTGTTTAGCAAACTGTATCTTTCAATAGGACTACTCTTAGGGAAAATAAAAGTAGCTGATAACGATGCAAAGCATCATGGTAGTAAGTCAAATTGCCTGCTCCAAGGTCTCCCATCTTATATATTTTTAGCATTAAGGCAGATGGATTTTACAACTTGTCCCAAATCCAGATCATCAACATCTCATTTACGACAAGAAAAATTAGTTCTCCTTATAGGATCTATTCCAGTATATCTCCTAAAATCTCTACATAAATTAGAATCTCACTTTCACGTACCCATGAAATAATGGCTAGCTTTCCATCAATTACTTCCTTTCTTATGCTTATGTAAAATGCCCTGACTAGCTCATCACACACTGTCTCATCTAATTTCAGGAAATTTTCCCAACCAATTGCAACAAAGTAAGGAGAGATATGTATACCTATGTTATCAAACATTATGGGAGGCAAGACTCTCACAATAACCACCTTTCTTTTCTTGTACTGCATTTTATAGTGAACTTCAGCTTTTGTTGATTGAAACATTATTTATGGTATTGATGTCTTTCCTTTTTGTGTCACTATTTTTATCTTCTTTGCTTTGTTTTCTTTAGGAATCATCTTTTCATGACACAATGCATTTCTATCAATAGATTCCTTGATAGTTTCTTCAGTTACAGGTGCTTTTCCTTTCTTTATTTCTTCTATTTTTCTTTTTCTAGATTCTTCTTCGTCTTTCTTTTCGACATCAGTGGTTTCTTTTTGTTCAGAAAATTTCTCAGCTTGCTTTGCAAGACTTTCTCTGGTTTGTGCTTGTCTGATCAACTGAGAAGGTTTTTTATCTGAATCGTCATCATTTATAGCCCAGTGTACTTCTGATACTTGGGCTTCAGTAATATGTGTTTCACCGTGACTATCAATAGAAGTTGCAGTTTTCTTTTATCCTTTTGATTTGGTTCGTGTCATTGTAAGAGAGATGGATGAGGTTTAGAAGATTTGAGATGAAACTAGAAAGTTGGAATGCAGACAGTCAAGAGTGGCACTTCGAAAAACAATAAGGGTGAGTAGAGGAGAGAATTCTATTTCTGGTATATTAGGTGTTTCTTGATTGTTGATCTCGTGAGAAGATGAATGACCATATGCTAATATAAGAAGTGTGATCATTTACGTATCTTCTGTGAGATCCATATCGACACTTGTCAAAACTTCGCTCTAGTCTTTAAATGCTCTAATGATAAAATAAAAGAAATTACCTTTTCAGTACATGTGTAATTTTGTTCTATTAAACTGAGAGGAGCCTTCTAATGATGAAAGGGCCTACTAAACCAAGAGAGATTTTCTAAGGGATTAGAATAGAAGGATCTTGCTAAAAAAATGAAAAGACAAGTACCAGACAATATTTATATACAAATAATATCAGAGAGTTTGCACATTCCAAGCTCTTTTCTTAACACAAAAAATCTATCTTTAGATAGTGGCTTGGTGAAAATGTTAGCTACTTGATTTTCAATACTTATATACAAAAGATCAATGGTTCCTTCTAAAACATGATCTTTAAGAAAATGATGTTTGATTTCTATATGTTTAGTTTTAGAATGATGCACAGGGTTTTTAGAAAGATTTATAGCACTCGTATTGTCACATAATATAGGAATATGAGAAAAGTTTAGAGAAAAATCTGTAATTGATGCTTCATCTATAAGAATTGAGCACAACAGTTAGCAACTGCTATGTATTCCGCTTCAGCCATCGAAAATGTTGTGTAATTTTGCTTCTTGCAGGATGAAGATACTAGACATCCTCCAAGAACTTGATAGTGACCACTAGCATTTTTTTGATCGACTTTATCTCCAACATAATCTGCATTAAAATAGCTCATTATGTTAAATAAATCAATTTTTAGATACTATATTCCAAAATCCATAGTTCCATGTAGATATTGAAAGATTCTTTTCACTGCTTAAAGGTGGATTTCTTTTAGATTTGATTGAAAGCGTGCATAAAGACACACACTAAGCATAATTTCTAGTTTTGAGCTTGTAAGATATAATAGTGATCCAATCATTCCTCTATACTTTGTCTCATCCATAGCTTTGCTTTCTTCATCTTTATCAAGTTTAGTTCCAGTGTACACGAGAATACACATTGGTTTGACAGTCTCAAAATAATATTTCTTGATGAGTTCCTTTGAGTATTTGTCTTGGTTAATGAAGATTCATTTTTTTTGTTTGATTTGTAATCTGAGAAAGAATGATAATTCTCCCATCATGCTCATTTCAAACTCCCCTTGTATTAATGCTAAGAATTCTTCACATAATGATAGATTAGTAGCACCAAATATTATGTCATCAACATATATTTGGACTACGAGTAAATCATTCTCCTTTCTTTTAATAAATAAGGTTTTATTGACATTTCCTCTTTCAAAGTTATTCTCAAGCAAAAAGTTACTTAACCTCTCATATCATGCTCAAAAAGCCTACTTTAGACCATACAGAGCTTCAAATAACTTCATCACGTAATTCAGATGGTTTTCATCTTCAAAACCTAAGGGTTGCTTAACAAGTACTTCTTCGTTAATGTAACCATTTAAGAATGAACTTTTAACATCCATTTAGAACAACTTGAAGTTTCTATAGTATGCAAAGGCAAATAAATTTCTAATCGATTCCAATCTAACAACAGGTGCATAAGTTTCATCAAAATCAATACCTTCTTGTTGATTGTAACTTTGAACTATAAAATTAGCTTTGTTTCTTACCACTTTACCATTTTCGTCAAGTTTGTTTCGAAATACCTACTGAGTCCCAATGATTGACTTGTTTTGAAGATGAGGTACTATATTCTAGACTTTGTTTTTGTCAAATTGATTCAATTTCTTCTTTTATAGCTGATACCCAGTTTTCGTCAGTAAGGACTTCTTCAACAGTCTTTGGTTTTATTTGTGAGATGAAAGCCACAAAATTGTTCTTGAACGATGATCTTATTCTTAGACTTTCATAGGGATCTCAAAGAATGTACTGATGTGTATCATGACCTCTCCATTCTCTCGGTGTTTTTCATTGCATAGGCTCATATGAGATGAAGGAGCCTGCTCTGTTCTAGCTTTAGAGGGGCCTTCTTAATTTTGTAATTCTGAGGATATTATTAGTGTAGTATAATTCTCTGATATACTTTTAAGAATCAAAAGTTGCTCTTCATTATCTAAATCAGCTACTGTGGTCGATGGTAATGCTTCACCAAATACCACATGTATCAACTCTTATATCTTCTTTGTTCTTTTATTATATACTCTGAATCCTTTACTAGCAATAATGTAGCCCAGAAAATAGATTTGTCTAATCTCACATCGAACTTTCCAAAGATGTCTTTTCCATTTTTAGAATGAAACATTTATAACCAAAAGCTTGAAAGTAAGCAACATTTGGTTTTCTTCTTTTCCACAGCTCATAGGGGGTCTTTTTTAGAATAAGTTTTATAAGACATATGTTAAGAACAAAGCATGTCGTGGATACTACTTCTGCCCAATATCCATGAAGTAGTCCACTTTTACACAGTATGGTCCTAATAATATGTACTTAATTGATTATGAAATTATTCTATAACACTTAGAGATTATTGACATGAAATTGCTTAAGATACTCAGTTTGATTCATATGTGATTTTAGGCACAATTTGGGAGTAAGGAAGTTAAAGTGAGTCAAAAACACGATATTTGGGCCATTTTTTGAAGATTAATTTTCAATTGTTTTCATAGGGTAAAAAGAAGAAAATTGGAGCAAGAGAAGGCAAGATAAAGAATAAAAGAATGGGATAAGGCATAAAACCCATGGAAGAGGGCTGCTAGAAATCAACACTTATGGTGCTTGTTTTTGCATGGTTGAATTTGAATTTAATGGAGTGATGGCTGGATGATGAAAGGTGGACAAACAAGGAGTGAAACGACAACACAGTAAGGAGCTAAACGGTGACGTTTAAGGAGCAGAAAATGCAGAATGACACAAACATGAGAAAAATCAATAGCAGTTAAAGGAGAACACGACATAACATGGGGAAGGAAGAAAATGACAGCGCATGAGGAGGAGGAGTAGCAGATGAGCAAAATGCAGCACAGTCGTAACTGGGAAAAGTTTGTGTTAAACACAACGCATACGTTTGTGTTTCGTGTTGAACGTAAGCGTATGCATTCAACGCAACATATACACGTTTAACGAAATGCATACTTCTGCGTTTTGCGTTAAACGTAAGCATATGCATTCATAGCAACGCATATATATACCTGCGTTTCACGTTTGGGTTTAAAGAAAACGTGAATAGTGATGGTGGACAAAAGGTTTATTTGTCACATCACATGAACAGTAGAAAAGAGAGAAGAGAGCAGTAGTATAGAACCGAGAGGGGAGGCGCTATAAAGAAGAGCTATTGGGTGGCTTTAGGAAGAAGAGCTACTGGAGGTCTATTTGAGTAGGCTGAAGCATTTTCTTTGGAGAGACCCATAAGTTCCTGACACAAGTTTGGAGGTGATATCGACTCCAACGACTCAGGTTAAACATTTTTTTATTGTTTTGTTGTTTCTTTCTCTTATTAGAAATTGATTATGTTATATTGTATGAATTGATTGGGTATTTGAATGGTGATGATTTTAATGCTCTATTGAATCATTTTTTATGAAAACTCATTGCTAAAATCAAATGCAATACGTAATTGTTATATTCTCAATTAATATGTAGCAATTAATGGTTCCGAATCATTATAGATAACATAACATAGGTTAAATAATCTGAGCTTATGTGATTATTACCTTGATTGGTCTATTTTTCTGATTCGTAAGGCAGTTGTCCGGATAAACTAAGAGAGCTTATTCTAGGTTTCCCAATATCTAGGGTTAATTAATGAGCACTTTGTAATTAACTAGGATCTAAGAAAAAATTGGGATTAATAGAGCTTGTTGTTAATCTACGACCAATAATTGCTAAGAGAGATAAAAGAACAACAAATCAATGAATTATGCTTAATTAGAGTGTAGATCGAGATTTAACCAAAGAATTAGATCCCTACCAAATTCCCAAATTTTATCATTTTTCGTATATTTTCTTTAATTTATTTTCATTAGATTTATTTTATTTTATTTTCTTATTAATTCCAAAACCCCCCATTGCCTAAACATCAATCAATTTCATTTCATAAGCTAATTGAATACTCCCTGTGGGATCAACTTAGACTCACTACTGCTATAGTAGTAGTCTAGTTATTTTATTTTGACTAACGTTACGACCCACCTGTCACCTAACCATATTAACCAAAGTTCAGTTCTTTCTCTCTACATCTCTATTTTGTTGAGGCATCATTGGACAAGAGAAGTTGTGAGTTATACCATTGTTGTCATAAAATTCTTCAAAAATTTTGTTTTCAAATTATCCTTTATGATCGCTTCAAATTGAAGTGATATAGTATTTTTTTCTATCTGAATTTTTCTACAAAATTTCTCAAACACTTCAAAAGCATCATCCTTATTTGATAAGAAATAAACCTATGTAAATCTAGAATAATCATCTACTAGAAAATGTTTACCACTAAAACTTTGAGTCTTAGTGGGATCAAATAAATTCATATGCACAAGTTTAAGTGTTTGGCTAGTAGATGCCATATTTTTACGAGGAAAGCTACTTCTGACTTGTTTACCTTTTAAATAAGCCTTACAAACTTGATTGCTTTCAAACTTTAAGGTCAATAGTCCTCTTATTAACTCATTTTTGGACAATTTTGATGGAATGCTCATGCTGGCATGTCCAAATCTTCTGTGTCAGACAAAAGAATCCTTTTCTAGAGAGACAAAACGCTTAACATTTTGTGAGAACATGTCTTCTAGTTGAGCACAATATATATTCTGATTTCTAGGACCAACAAACACAATATTATCATTATGAATGTTGATAATTTCATAATGAGATGCATAGAAAATGACTTTGTAACCTTTGTCACATAGCTGACTCACACTCAATAGATTATATTTTAAGCCATCAACAAAGAGAACATTATCAATGGAGGTACAGTCAGAATTACCAATATTACCAACTCCGGTGACCTTTGCTTTATTTTTATCTACAAAGGCAACATTACGTCCATCTTTCCTTTCAATATAGTTGAAATGTGATATTTCACCTATCACGTGTCTCGAACAGCCGTTATCAACTATCCGTTGATTTTCTCTTGTCTTTTTTTGGAAGCATATCTGCAAAAAAATAATATTTCATTTTAGATACCTAAATTTTTTTGGGTCCTTTCGGGTCAGTAGTTTGATCTTTTAGTCTCCAACCATATATCTGAGATAATTTCTTTTTATAAAAATTACAAGAATAACTAATTTTACTATGTTTACTATAGTAATCGCACAAAACATATGAATGATATTTGTTATGATTTTTACCACTTAGTAGGTTCTTGCTGTTTTGGCTATAGCTACTACTGGATTTAACAAAGAAGTTTTTGTATGGCTTGATATTGTTATTTTCATCGTATCCTATTCCTGCCTTACCGAAAATGCATTTATCGTTACTAAGCAATGCATTAAGATTCTTCCTTCCATCAATGAAATTTTGCAGATCTTTCTCTATAGATAAAATCTTTCCAACATTTTTCTCTTTTTCAAGTTCTAAGGCGGCGCATTTTTCTTTTAACTATTTTATCTTATCATAATCATTTTTAAGCAGCGTATTTTTCAACTTAGTTACTCTTTCTTCCAGAGCTTCCTTTTCAGAAACCTTTTGCTTATAGTCAATCTTAAGAGACATATTCTTAGTCGCCAAATTTTTATTCACAGATTCCAATGATTTAATCTTACTATTCAGAGATGTATCATTTCTTTTGGACTTCTCAACTTCTTTGAAATACTTCACTGTCAACCTTTTATACTGATCATACAATTCATGATATGCATTTTTTGTTAGAGTAGTGCCTTAAAGACAATCACCTATAGCACTTTTGTACAAACTTTATTTTGATTAATAAAGCAAAAGATAATTCTCATTAATTTGATGTTCATTTATTTATGAATTGATGTCGTTCTTAAATCGAATTAATGAAATAAAACATAGCATGAAGGAAATCATGATGAGATTATGATAATGAGATTTCTATCATATCCAATTATATTAGTATCTAAATTATCCCTAGTTATAAGATTAATGAGATAGGACATTGTTAATTTGGATAGATTAGCACATGTTATACTCCTTGATTTGATCAAGCAATCGATCTCATAAATTGCAAACATAAGATGTTTAGAGTTAACATGTGGATGCTTACTAAGAGTAGTAAGTACATTGGATGACCCGCTATGAGATTATCATATGAATGATTTATCAAATGTCAGTGATTAATCTCATTATAGCAATGGTAAAAATATCCTTAGATTTAAGATACTTAAGGATATCTTGGATATTGATCTTGTACTTTGACAACATTACTTGTTGTCTCAAGATGAGGTCACTCATAGGGTGATGATTAGGTATGGTTATTAGTATTCGAAGGTAATTGGGTAGCCAATAAATGATTCACCACTTCTAAAAGGAGTTGATACACACGGCCTCTTGTCGGGGTCATTAATCGAGAGACTCTAGCCAGAGCAATTATGTATCATGAAGAGAGTCTTCAATGACACATAGAGTAATGAGATCCTCAGGATAAGAACTAATATCACTTGGACTAGATTTGACGTAATCACTCTAGTGGGAGTTGACACATAGCCCATACTTCGAACCAAGTAGTATAAGATGGTAAAGGGACCAATTACACAGTAATTGACTATAAAAAGGTTCGTAAGTCTGATAATTAATTATCGAAGAGTTCGAGTATTAATCCACTTACATTATGGTAAATTGTCATCATGAAACACTTCATGATTTGCTTAGATTAAAAGTTAATTTAAGTAACCAAAATAACTGGCAACCAAAGAATCATACGTATAAAAGATTAGATGAAAAACAAAATGTGCATGGCTGTTAATTAAACAAGCTATGATCGTGGCTTATAGGCCATGATTGTGATCGACTTAATGACAAATGGTATAAAAGCGAGTTCTTCACTTATGTACACATGAATTTTAGCCAAAAACACACTCAATAGAGAGACTAAAGGTCTAGAAGAGTTTTGGAAGTTGAGAGGAGTGATCTTGAGATTTATTCATGCAATCTTAAGCAATTTATGCATGAGATTAATTGTATAAAACTTGGTCTTGATCTAATTCTCACTAGAGTATCTACTTGAACTCATCTTATTTGGTGCCCTAACCACCCTTACACCTTGATTTTTCTTCATCTTTGTTTGCTTTCTAGAGGCCAAGGAAGGTTTTGGGTATTTGCTACAACCCAAACAAGGAGAAGATTAAATAAAGGAGGAGTGTTTGCAAGGTATATATGTTGTAATTCTTATAATCTGTTTATACATTCACATAGATTCTACTTTTCTAGGGATGTCGTGGGATTCGAATTTTGATTCCGACACTTCCGCTACCTTTCCATGCATGTGATGCATGAATCCATAGCTCCCTAATAATTTTTAATTCATTAACTTTAATATCAGAGTTAGAGTAATATACCTCATCATCTCCTGATTCAGTCATAAAGCAAACGATGCTAATTTCTTCTGATCTTCTTCTTTAAAGTTTTTAGAATCCTTATTTGACCAAGCTATAGTCATCGCTTGCTTTCTGAATTTTCTATTCTCTAACTTGTCCTTTTGAAGAAGAGGGCATTCTGGCCTTGTGTCTAGGCTTCAGGCTTCTTGTAGTGATAGCATATGATTTGATTGTTTTATGTATTGTTATTATTGATGCTGCCTTTTAATATGAACGTTTTGTTTCCAACTTTCTTATTTCATTATCCTTTCTTCATCAACTTTTTTTTATAGAAGCAAGTATATTTTTTGACCATAAATTTGAACTCATCATCTCCATCTATTTGCAACTCAGTGTCACTTTCATTGACGTTTGATTCGTCAGTTGCTTTCAATGCCATTCCTTTTCTGTAGGATGATCTTGCATCTTGCCTAAGCTCAATTTCATGGATCATCAGATTTTCTCGTAGCTAGTTGAGTGAAATAGTGTTTAGATCTTTTGCTGTTTCTAGAGCTATCATCTTAGTTCTCCATTCCTTTGGTAATGACCTCAGAATCTCTGTTATGAGCTTGTCATTAGGATATATCTTTTCCAAGTTTTTTAGGGCTATAATGATGTTGTTGAAGCGTCCGAAGAATTTGTTTATGGCCTCTCCCTGTTTCATGCCAATAGTTTCGTATTGATGCACTAAAATACTTATTTTCTGCTTATTTACCTCATTTGTTCCTTCAAACATGACTTAAAGTTTGTCCCATATTTCTTATGTTATAGAGCAGTAGGATATCTCTTCATATTCTTCTGAAGACAACGTACCTATCAGGTGATGTTTTGCCTTAGTGTTTAGTTGTGCATTTCTCCTGTCAGCATCAGTCCATACTTCCACGTTATCGGAGGTGGAAATTGTAAAACCAACTTTAATTGCTTTCCATAGTTTGATATTTACAAATTAGAGATATATGTTCATTCTTTCCTTCTAGTATGAGTAGTAGTTTCCATTAAAGTAAGGAGGCTTTGAGATGGACTGTCCTTCAAAATTTTTAAGGTGTTTGCCATAAAAAGTCACGTGATCTAAAACACAATAAATGTGAAACCTCACTCTAATACTAAATGACAAAAGCAAACACAAGCAAAAGGGGGTTAACTGTATGTACAAAAAAATTTTCAAATAGGAGTTTATTAGATGATAAAATCTTTTTAAGCAACAGGACCTTATTAGTCAATAAGAGCCTTTTGTGGGATAGGACTTTGCTTAAATGAAAGGAGCCTACTAAATGAAAAATATTATTAAAACAATTTAAAAACAGAAGACTCTTGTCAAAACTGAAAGGAACCTTTTGTAAGTTGAAAACAGAAGGAGCCTTTTAAAACCAACACATATATAATATAATGTGGAAATTTAAAAGTTAAAGAGAGAGAGACTAGAAAGACACAGTTGATTTATACTTGTTCAACTTACAACCCAAACCTACGCCCAGTAAAACTAACACATACACAATATAATGGGGAAATTTAAAAGTTAAAGATAGGAAGAGAAGAAAAATGCAGTCGATTTATACTGGTTCGACTTACAACTCAAGCCTACATCCAGTCTCCAAGTATTCAACTTAAGTGTTTCACTATAAAAACTGAGTATTAAATTTGACGAGTCTCTCTAAGCTCACAAGTACATATTTTTCAAGGTTCTTCAACCTTTTATACTCGACGTGTATAACAAGATTCTAAAAAACTTTTAGAAAAATAAAATAACAGCTTCTCTCTTAATAGAGTGATTTCACTTTCTAAAGCACAATAGTAATGATATGATTCTTAAGAGTATAGATGTTGCTCAAAATGTTTTGACAGTTTGAATATGTTCGCTCTGCTTTATAAGTATTGTTGCTCTTCCTTAAATAGTCAATTTTTTCAACTAGTCGTTGCTTCACTTGCATCTTTAGTCAATTGGATGGATTTAACCTTAAATAACTTCAATGTCATCTTTGCCAAAAATTTTCCAGTAATCACGAAGCTAATATATGAGCTTCATAATAAGTAAGATCCTTTTGGATAAACTATTTTTAATATGGTAAGTTCATAAAGAAGATTCCTGCAAGAAAGAAAATGTATTTCTTATGATTTTATTTCCCTTTTGAGAATTAGACCGTTAATTTTATAAGAAAATAAATATAATTTGAATTTGAAATATTATATAGTTATCATCAAAATCATTAAGTATAAACCTTGAGCTAATAGGAGAAAAGGGTCCTAAGGCATCATCCTTATGTAAAATGATAGAGCAGAAGCTGGTAAAACTGATGAAGGGAAAAAAGCCTAATGATTTTATCATGATGAATTTTACACAATTGAATGACTTTGCATATATGTTTTTATATAAAGCTATTAATTGCATTGATATAATATAACCAGGTTTTGGATATTAGACATTGGAGGTTTAAATCATATATGTGTGGATTTAACCTATTAACTAACCCTGATGTGATTGGCAAATTTACTCTTATATATTTACCAGATGAATATTTAAAACTTGTTCATCACATTACCATTATTACATTAAACAAAACACTTGTGTTAATTGAAGCCTTACATGTTCCTACATTTAACTACAACCTGTTATCAGTAAACAAACTTGCTAATATAGCCTTAATTACCTTTAAATTTGGTGCTGGACATTACATTTTGTAGGACTTGAAGGCTAAGAAGATAATGGCAGTCTATAAGGTGATAGGAAGATTATACATCTTAGATGAAAGTTTATTTTGTTAGGAAATTATCAAACAATAATCCTTACGAAATCTTGAGTTTGATCATGATGTTGTTAATTTAATGTATGTGTACTCTTTTTTGACATAAAAGGTTAGGTCATCCTACTGTTATTGTACTTAGACACATTATTTGTATTTAAAACTAAATTTGTATTCAAAACTAAGTTGCCGATTTAGAACATGTTTGCGACTTATGTCCTCTTACTAAATAATAAGACTACCTTTTCTTTCTAATGAAATACATACCACATATATTTTTCAATTGGTTCATATAGATATATGGGGACTATATAGGCAATGATCTTTATCTGATAGAAATATTTTCTAACTGTAGTGATGATTTTAGTAGAGCAATGTGGACTTATTTGATGCAACCTAAGAGTCAAGTGGTTCATATACTGCAGATTCTTTTTAGAATGATAGTGAATCATTTTAAGAAATATGTCAAAACTGTAACATCTAAAGGTCTCGCGTCATCTTGTTATGCACCAATCACTTACCTTTACATGCAACCCATACATGTCATTTTTAGCAAATTGTCAAGTATTCAAGAACCACAGTGTTATAATTAGGCAAAGAGCTATACAAATTGGATGAGGGCTATGCAACAAGAGTTAGACGCTCTTAATGCTAATCAAACATGGGAGATGGTTAAGTTACAAGAAGGAAAAAGGTCCATTGGTTCAAAATGAGTGTATAAACTGAAATTAAAGCTTGATGGAAGCATTGATTGGTTTAAAGATTAGCTAGTGGCGAAAGTGTATAACTAAATGGAAGGAATAAACTATCTAGATAGTTTTTCTCCTGTGGTAAAAGTTGTCACTGTTCGACTTATGCTTTCTATGGCATCTTCATATTTTTGGCCAATGCATCAACTTGAAATGAATAATACTTTTTATATGATTTTTTAGATGATAATTATGTATTCTTCCACCTGAAGGTTATTCAAAGGAGAAAGAAGGTGATGTTTATAGTTTTAAAAGGTCTTTGTATGGGCTTAGGCAAGTTTCTCGATAGCGGAATTATGAATTTACAACTTGATTGAGCTCTTTTGGTTTCATTCAATCTACTCATAGTCATTGTCTCTTCGTAAAAACTTTGGGTATGTCTTTCATTGTGCTCATTGTATACATTAACGATGTATTGCTTAATGATCCCTGTGAAGTTAAATTACATACAGTTAAAACTTTTCTATATGAACAGTTAACTATTAAAGACCCTTGACATGCTAAGTATTTTCTTAGGATGGAGATAGCAAAATCTACTTCTGAAACTTTTGTCAATCAAAGAAAGTATATCTTGGATGTTACTTGGATGCAAGTCTTATGAATGCAAAGCCTACCAGTACTCCTTTTCCTAAAGGCCTCAAACTTATGCAATTTGCAAAGCCCTTGATTCCTGATATTAGGAGCTATAGAAGACTTGTGGGTAGATAGCTCTATTTAGGATTTACTCGACCTGATTACTTATGAGTTGTAGCAACTAAATTAGTATATTCAAGCACATTATCAACAACATTGGTAAGTTACAATTCATTTGCTTAAATATTAGGTTGTCCTTCGAAAGGACTATTTTTTTCCATGAAACAATTCTTTCAAACTTGAAGCCTTTTGTGATGCCCACTGGGTGTCTTGTATAGATTCTCAACTTCCAATTATTTTATCCTTTTGAGTTTCTCTTTAATTTCTTGGAATACTAAGAAATATTTCATGTTCCTTTGTTGAAGCTAAATATCTATGTGAATGTCTTTGGATCTCTTATCTTCTCCATGATTTCCAAACATTAGTTCGCACTTCGATCCATCTTCGGTATAACAATCAAGTCGCACTTCATATTACAGCTATCCAATTTTTCATAAACAAACGAAACATCTTGAAATTGAATGTCATTTAGTTCATGACCATTAAAAACGTGATTTTATTTCTCTTCTTCATATTTCAAGAAAGCAACAAGTTGCAAATATGTTCTCAAACCCTCTTTCTACTCCATCCTTTTCTTTTTCCCTATCCAAGGTGGGCTGGTTATATGTCCACCGGATGTAAATGTGTTAATTTAATTTGTGATTATGAAGTTAGGTAGAGGCACTCATTTTTTAACTCATTACCAATAAGCTAAAGGCTCTTTTGTAAATAAGAGTGAGGTATCTCGAAATTTTGTGGTCTTCTCATAAACTTACGGAGCGGGGTTCAACATAGACAAGGAGCAAGAGGTCAATTACCTTACATATACAACAACACCTTCGTTAGGAAATATATACACACACACATATATCTATTATCATTTTCGTATCTGATAATTTGGTTTCCCATGGATACGTAGAGGGGACAAGTGCCACAAAGTTGGAAAAGATTGGATAAACTCTATCCTTCTCCACATCAGCCAATAGCAATAGGTGCTAGCTAGAAGAACGAATAACCATGTACACGTATGACACATGCATCCTATAAAAACGACTTTTAGAGATCTGCAATTTTTAGGACCCAATTACGTCATGCCCGCAACTACAGTAGGCATCGATTATCAAAAGGAAAATGCTGACACTAGACATCATCATCCTGAGTCGGTTGATGGACTTTCTGTCTTGGAGAACCCTTTGACATTCCAAGCCAACTTCTCTAAACCAGTTAAAGTTCTGATAAATTATTCTCCTTCACATTCTTATCTACATAGTTCTCAGATCTTCCATATCTTAAAATTTCTATTCCATTTATGGCTTCGGATCTAAAGCTTATAGTGTATTAATGTATTCATTTTGTTCTTGTTCTTGCAAATATTTTTTTAAGTTGTACGGATAATCTGGAGGAACTTTGATTTATGTCTTATAGTTAGGGATGATCCAAGTTGTTTATAGCATAAAGGGTCGCCATCAGATAAATCACGAGTGGCAATTTTCTTATCCAAACAAATATCTCTAAGGAATTTTTCTCTTTATCCTTTTAATATATATTTTTTGCTGCACGGTTTGTTTTTTAGAATTAATCTTGACTTTACGGATTGGAACAATCCAATCTACCACCCTCACCACCCCTTATAAATACGACCCGATGAATCTCAAACTCATACAGCGAAGCCTCAATAGTCAAGAACATACATAAAAGAGCTCCTGCCACTCACTAGCTAACTTGTCCAGTTTCCTTCTTCGTAGCTACTTCCAGCTAATTCTTTACTAAACAGGAAAGGTATATAGTTACTTTCATTTCTTAGCAGATTGAGAGAAAAGTTGTTCCTGTAACAATGGATATAGTGAGAGATTTGGCTTCAAAGAATGCTGCAGTTATCTTCACCAACAGCTCATGTTGTATGTGCCATAGCATCATGAGACTGTTTTACGATCTTGGTGCGAGCCCTGCCATTCATGAAGTTGATAGGGATGTGAATGGGAGAGAAATGGAGTGGGCTTTACGTAGTCTTGGGTGCAATCCTACTGTTCCAGCAGTTTTCATTGGTGGAAGATATGTAGGCTCAGCCAAAGATGTGTTGTCCCTTCACTTGGATGGAACTCTCAAACGAATGCTTAAAGATGCCAAAGCAATCTGGTTCTAGCACGTCTTCAACAAAGCTCGCCCCATGCACGTCTCATTAATTATCCTAATACACTAGCTACTATACTATATATGGTGAAAAACAATGTTATATTGAGGGCTCTGCTTTTTCTTCAATTTCCCCACTACAATGTAATTCGAAAATGTTACTCTCTAAGTTCCCTCAAGTATTTCTAGAGTCACTTCATGAAAAAATAATTTATCGAGTTTTCATTACAATGGGTTCTGTATAAACCTCAAGAGACACACTTGCCAAACCATGTTGCAGGTTCAAACTTTGTAAGATTCTTACCTGTCCACATAATATATAAAACATCACATGTAAGCCTTAAATACAGCATAATAATTGATCCTCAGACATTTCGGTGAAATTCTTGTTCTGAAAAAGCTTAGCAGAATTGTTCCTATCTATCAATGCAAAGTAAATCTGAAAACAGAATAAAGTTCCCGCAATTCAAATAAGCAAATTGAGATGCTTAACATTTGCCACTTTACTGAAAATGATCCCCCTTATCTTGAAGTGGAAACTGCAGTATTTATATTAGCAGAGGTAATTCATCTGGAGATCCACTAAATAGCAGAACGGAAATGCTTGTCTCCAATGTGCTGCCTCTGATGTTTCTTTCAGTCTTACGTCTTATGAGCTTAAGAGAATTAAATCTGTCATTGTTCTTTGTGCTTTAGTTTGAGAGTTAGTTATTCAGTTATTTGATTAATGCCTCACCGCTCTAAGGTGATGATCAAAAAGTTGATCCTAGGATCCCATGTATTCTTCCATATCCAAAATGCTGCGCTTTTTAAGCTTAGGGCCACAGACTAATAACATGGTATGCATCTATATATGTGTGTGTGTCCCATCCCATGAATCATGAGTGCATATGTGTGCTCCCATCTATGCATGATCAAACATAGCGGCTTCAGTTATGTTATTACGAAAAAGCTACGAGAGGCTGAGCCATGAAAGTGTTAACAATGAGTATGAATGGTTTACATACATATGTCCGTATTACCGAATGTACTGTTCTATGAGCGGACCCGGAATTTACTGTTATTTGCTTACACGGCAGTTGCCAGATTATTTACAGCCATTATAGACTATGTAGGCACATTTACAGGTCCAGTGTAACTTCGGCAGATACAGAGCAGAATATTAAGATAGCAAGTTAAAACCTTCACTAGTTTTATGCGTTTGAGAATGCACATTCAAGGGAGGGCATGTATCATTTCTATTTCTGTCATGCACGTGTCGCCATTCACTGACTGAATCTACACATGCGACAGCATAATTCGTTGGAGTGCAGCATTGGTTGAAGGAATCGTGCAAGTTGGTGGGGGCAACATAAAGAATCGTAACCACCGAAAGCCTTCACATTCCCGCTCTTTCATCACAAGATCGACTCAAAGAAGGTGATTGCGGGAATCTGTTAAAATTGACTAGACTTGCAATATTTTTCATCCTGAATTAATAAAATAATATCAACCAAGGTTGAAATTGAACGGATGGTTGGTAGGATGAGCATGTTATCTGTTTTGCATACTTGCTTTTTTATATTTACTACTCTTATTAGAGCTGCTTTCCGGCTTTGAAGAAGCTTATGATATTTAATAAGAGGCCCATAGTCTTAACACAAAACTTGTCTATATGGTACAGAAAATACAAGTTCCAACTTGTTCGGCACATTGAAGTACAGTAGTCTCTATCTTTAAAGGTAACTTTGATAATTTCGGGCATCTAAGTAAAGCTGCTCCGCTTTCGAATGTTCTTGTTCAAACAATGGACTCCATTCTTACCTGTCCCTATAAATAGTCCAGCATGAGGGCATAAGTTCAAATAACCTTCAACTTTCAACTCTTTTCCTCTCTTGCTCACTCCTCCCCCTATAATCTTCCCTACCTCAATCACCATTGGATCGAATTCCGCAGAATTCGGTCTAATGGTCTTTCGTTTCCAGTAAAAATCCCAAAAAAAGGAAAAAGCCAAGAACTTACCGGCACTAGAGTAGAAAACTTGTCCATATCAGGAAAAAATTCTGAATCCAGGATTATCAACATGAACAAGGTGCTGGCATTAGCCTCAGAGAAACGGGTAGTGATATTCAGCAAGAGCTCATGTTGCTTGTGCTATGCTGTCAAAATCCTGTTCCAGGAAATTGGAGTGGAGCCTCTGGTATACGACATTGACGGAGACCCTGATGGGCGAGAAATGGAGAAAGCTATTGTGAGGTTAGGGTGCAATGCGCCACTTCCTGCAGTTTTCATCAATGGAAAGCTCGTGGGTTCCACCAATGAAATCATGTCACTCCATCTAAGTGGCACTCTCAGTCAAATGCTCAAGTCCAACCAAGCTTTATCTTAAACATTTACTACGTTCCATCCATTTCAAGTTTCCAAGAATAAAATTGGCTTGATTATTATAGTCTAGCGTGCTTTGCATTAAGTAGCCTACTGCAATATAGCGATTTGCGTGTTCAAGTTCTTATATAGCTTTCGTTTAGTTACCGTGTAATGTGCCTCCTATTCGTAATGAAGTTTAGCTTTTATATGTAAGTGGTCCGCTTGCTCAGCAGTAATAGTTCAGATATCGACGTTTCAATTCGAGCTACTAAAGCAAAGGAAGTACTTCTAAACCCTACTATGGATCCTGATCTCAAGCTATATTAGTAACTTAAAATGGCTGAGACAGTTCAATGGTGCATACTTAACACCAAAACCTTGATCAGTAACTTGCACATCTCTAGTATTTGACATTCCTTGGCACAAAATGCTTGATCTACCAGTTATGTGATTCCCGGTTTATTCTTTGAGAAGAATAATTGCAAAAGAATGGATTTTCTATGCAAAAGAAGAAATAGGATAGGCCAAAGGTAACCAAAATTCCGACTGGAGGAGCCAACGAGATGAAAGGGAGAAAAAAAAAAAAAAGAACTAATGGGATGGGCAGTAGAACTTGACGGACAACCTTTTTTAAACTCCCTATTGCCTGCTTCCATTTGCAGAAAGGAAAAATTCTCAAACTTATCTTACTAATATGTGCTGTGCCCATATATTCCTCAGCTTTATCTTAGATAAAAGAGGGAATTACATTCCTTTTCCTTTTGCTCTTTTTCTTCTGTGATGGTATCTTAGTCTGTTAGAAACTGGGAATGGTGATACGTGGTAAGTTAATTACCACCTATGGACAACATGAATGTTGAGCTAACCAGCTCATCGCGTTGTCTTTTCATTCCAGTCTTATTGCTTAGGATTACCGGGGTTTTTTTTTTTTTTTAACTTACGAAGAAAATTATATAATTATTATATTTCTTATTGGCTCAAAGTAAACTTTGAAGTATACTTAATAGTTTATTAATGGTGAACGAATTATTTTACCTAAATTTAAAAAAATAATTTAATTTAAATAGTAATTTGATTTTCTTATTTAATGTAAAGTGAGTTTGGTTGTTTTTATTTTTATTTTATTTTTAGTTTTCTAATTTTGTTTTTAAATTTAATTAAAAATTGTTAGTTTAAGTTTTTGTTTTCTATTTTTGGTTTTGAGTTCTTCCAATTTTCAAAAATTATGAAAACTATAAAAAGTATTTTTTATTTTTTGTTTTTGTTTTTCATAATATGATTTACTGTCAACTAAATATATATTATTTAATATATTAATATATTAATTTTTAAGACAAATTATGAATAATATAATATAATATAATTATAATTAATTATCATAAGAATTATGAACTATTTTATTTATAATTTCTAATTAAATTAAATTAAAATATTAATAATTATTAATAAATATGATTAAATTTAAAATATCTTAAAACATATAAATCCAATTAAAATTGGATTTAATAATTAAAAAATAATTTTTATGTTATTTATTTTAATAAATAAAATAATTTTGTTAATAATTTACTTATAAATATTATATAAGATATTGAAATAAATGTATTTAATTAAAAATAATTTATTTTTAATTTTTATAAAATATTTAATTATTATTAGTGATAAAAATATAACTATATTGATATTAACAACAAAACAAAATTTTGTTTTTATTTTAAAGAAAAATAGAAATAAAAAAGAAAAAATTAAAATTAAAAATTACAATAAAAAATATTTAGAAGAACCTTATTTTCTAATACTTAAAAGTATGAAAAGAATTTTATAAAGAATTTAAACTCAAAACATGAAAAGAATTTTATAAAGAATTTAAACTCAAAACTTCTAATCCCTAAAAATATTTGGAGACTCACTACAAACTAATTGGATTGAAGTGCTGCTGGCTAAAACTCAGAGTGATTGGGCCAGCTGTTCCAACCAAGTATGGCTGGACTAGTTCCCCTTCAATGGCTCAATGAAAGTTCATGCGTACAAGCCGCTTGTTTGTCTACGTGGGATACCTAAATAAATATGACTAGCAAAGTGTTTCAAATTATAGTGACTTGGCAAAGACTAGTCAAATGCTGGTGACTTGTTAAAAACAACCTGATGTGAACGGGACATGTGAGGGGTATGGGCACAATCACTGGCTGAAAGCAGGAAGGTTACCCTGCTCATGCTCATGCATGCGCTAGGTAAAGAGATTTGAGCAGCTCGTGTCCCCGCACTTTACGCGATACGCAGAAGCGATTCAATTCTGTTTCTGAGATTGAATTTCCTGAAATAATGGCTGTTAACATCCTAGATTTTGTTCTCTTGCGCATTAATCTGAAATGGCACGCAAACTCACAAAGATTCTTCGCCCATATGATTCTTTACCCATATGCATGCACACAGTACAAAAACAAGTTAACAAAACAGAAACTCAGAAAGGCTCAAGTCGCCGGATAGATGGCTAATTGGGAATATTTCTTTATTAAAATCTGTCAGCTACGATTAATGTAATGAATAGCGCATTGAAATTGGTACAGAATTTAATTTTAGTACCAAAAGATAAATATATTCTTAAAAATACACTTGTAATTAATCAGTTACTTCAACTACTACACATATATCAAGATGCGTAAATAATTAAATTTTGCATATTAAAGCTATAAAGTCTTAAGTTGTTGATATCTTTGTGTATGTATCAAAGGA
This sequence comes from Erythroxylum echinodendron, assembly GCA_027575705.1. Taxonomy (NCBI): domain Eukaryota; kingdom Viridiplantae; phylum Streptophyta; class Magnoliopsida; order Malpighiales; family Erythroxylaceae; genus Erythroxylum; species Erythroxylum echinodendron. Next base: position 8,567,695 of record JANZXR010000004.1, read on the forward strand.
ATTGTTTTCATATTCTAACTGTTACAAACTAAAGGATATGTAATTTTATAATCATCATCAATTTCGCTGAGGCGCGGGTATGAAGATATATAACTTCAATTACGAAATTATAATTAACTCAAACTAATAATAATAAGTTGGTTTGGTTTCGATGACTAATATCTAAATCCATCTCTTCACTTTTTGAAGTTTCATAATAATCTCCAACATCAAAGTGGATTTTCTTCAATCCACTGAAGAGAAAGGATACTCATCTGGATAAACATGTTTATGGGATTCCACTTCTAAATTATAGTACATCTTAAGCCAAATATTCTCTCTTATTCACAAATATTAAAAAGGTCATTTAAAGAAGTGCCAATAAAAATGAAGTGACTCCAAAGCAAGTCCCAAATAGAGGTATGATTTAATTAGATGAAGAATACCACACAAGTATTAAAGAGAGAGTACTAACGTGACATGCAAGTTTAAGGAACGACTAAAAAGTAAAAACAATAGCATAGACACCATTGTGATTTGTCGTTTTAAGCGATCCCATCTCTTGTGGAGATTAATCGTAGAAAGGAATATCAAAATCACGTTTTGTGCTTCTTTTTAATGAATAATCAGAGTCTTGTGGACAACATTATTCTTTTGCTTAACAAGTGCGGTACAAAGTTGGATTTTCAGATCCAATCTGAAAGATCTCCTAATCGATATATCAATTCAAAGTCAAATTGGGCATAACCCTGTTCTTAAAATAAAATTTAAATAATTACCTTCTTACAATATTTCATATTAATGCAAGTTAAATGTGGATATCATTAAAAAATTCATCTTAAAATAAATAAAATAAAATCTATATAATTACCTTCTTACATTTTATGCAATACTATATTAATGCAACTTAAATGTGGATATCATTAAAAAAAATGTTAGACATTTTTATCCCTAGCGACATTTTTGTCATTTTCCTATTAAGTGGACAACTATTAATTATAATTTTGGTTTTTAACTAAATTATCGGTTAAATTACGTAATTTGATCCGGATAAAGATAATAAAGTGGTCTAATAAATGATCTAAATCAATAAGTCGAAGTCCCGGTAAAAAATGAATCTCTTTTAGTGTGGACTTGGTCCATATCAGACTTGTAATAGAGACGTCCGATATGAAAATTATACATATAAGTTAAGGTCTCCTGCAGTTGCTCATTTCAATCGTAAGCATAAAGATTCTTTGACCTGTTAAAAGAGCTTACATGTTGAGAAAACTGTAGAAAGACCTAGATCACGTCCCGGTGATAGATTCTCATGAAGACGACAGTAGATTCGAGCTCCTTTCGGCTTCGGAAAGCTCGTTTGAAGTTTTAAAATCGAAATCAGGTACAGTCCGCATTTCTCTATTTCTTGCTCTTTCACGTTTGATTTGAGATGTGTAACTAAGGTACCATTACGTATTACACATATGCGCTGCATACACTCGCGTCGGTGGGCACATCTGTGCATGACGTGCATATACGTGACACGTGTCAGACGCACCAGTCGTGCCGACATGCATCTAACGTGGGTTGGCTGACATCAGACATACGGAAGTCTGCTACAATAAATTTAAAAAAAACACAAAAATTTCAGATTCTCATAAGGGTATCTCGAGGTATTTTGGGTCAGTTTTTGGGTCCAAGAAATTTATCAAGTAAAATTTTCCATTTTTTTATATTTATTATATTAGTAATAAATTAAAGTTTAACTCTAGAAAAAGAAATTAAGGTGTTCTAAATCTGATTTCGAGTGAATTTTCATATTTCGGACATCACATAAGGGAGATACTTAAAGTTTTCAAATCTTGGGTCTCATATTTAGGGTTCGGGATAACAGATAATTAATCGAAAAAGGAACAAAGACATTCTGAAGCAATTGTTGAGTGAATTTTCACGTAACGAACTTGCCATAAGGGAGATACATGAGGTTCTTATGTCTTGGGCGGTCGGTTCTGTGCCAAGAAATGCACGATAATCACTCTACTGAGATTTATCTTTTATAAAAGTCTCAAATGGAGTTTTCAAAGAATCTCTTTAGCACGAGTGTGTGACAGTGAAACTGTGCATTCGGGTTTTGTATTTATTGCAGTTACATTGTCACATACCATATGCCCATAAGGAATGTGAGGATAACATAAAGATGTATCCCTTGTGTTTGTGAAAATTTTGAGTACTAATGAGAATGTAGTCACCAAAGTGGCCTTTCAAATCAGTATTCTAAATTGTTCTGCTTGTATGTAAGGGGATGTCTCTAATCTTATGTTTAGTTATTCTGCCCAAAGGTGTTGGCCTTACATAATGTTTTGAGATGATCATAAAATCATTAGATGGAGGAAAGTCATTGCTTAAATGATCTATTCACCTAAAGATGGTAGTGTCATGAGAGTTGATAGCTTCTATTTTGACCACTTTTATGTGACGATCTAATTGCATATATTATGTTAGCCCGAAGGTGTTTCATAATATGTGTGATCGAATTTTCAGTAAAGATACTATTTAATGGCTTTGAGTATCGTTGTTGTTGGTAACATTTCTGCTAATATAATCAAAGTTACTAAAGAGTCACCTTTTTGGTCAATAAAATCAGTGTCACCATTGAAACTCTGACCGGTTTCAATTCAAAGAAGTAGACAGAAGATGTATTGAATGCTATGGAGATAGCTGAAGTTGATATGGCCATATAGATATATAGGCCATCTCCACTTACATCCATAAACTTGAAAGCTTATAAAGCGGCCTATGGAGCCCAGGATTGGTTTGACAGATTATGTCTGATGACCATTAGGAGATCCATACTTAACCATATGCTAAGTGGACTTCCGGACATAGATATAGTAAAGTAATTTCTTGGTAATGTTTCCCAGAGGTACACAGTCTCACCTAATGTTGAGATAAGTGTCTTAATTAAAGAATTATTCTCCATGAGGTATATGGGAAAAGAGGGAGTAAAGGAGTACATATCAAGAAAGATGTATCTTCATAATAGACTGAAGATGCTGCACATTACTCTTCCTGATGTCTTCATAATTCACCAGACTCTGAATACACTCCCTCCAGAGTTAAGTAATTTGGTAATGACATATCATTGGCAGGATGAGGAATGAGACTTCATTGCTGTAGTTGCCCATTGCGTTGCTGAAGGGGAAAAACTCAAACTTGCTACTCCTATAGCCTTCGATGCAACTAAATAGAAGGCAAAGATGAAAACCACTAAGATCAAAGGTAGAAAGACTAAATCTTCTCCACATACTAATACTGGTCAATTCAGTGTTGGTGAAGGTTCTAGGGATATAAAGAAGCCAGCAATATAAGGCCTAGAAGAAAAGACAGTGATTATCAAATAATTTCTTGGCTTGTCAATTTATGAATCTGATTTGCGATAGTCGCATTAGGTACTTGGTGGATATATAGTGGAGCATCTGATCAAGGTGCTTCCACAATGCAGAAGTTCATATCCAGGATAAAGCCAAATAAAAGAAAGGAGGCACTGATGGTTCACAGCAATGGAGAAGTGGAAGTAATATCTATAAGAGATGTATGTATTGAACTGTGTTGTAAGTTTCATTTTGGTTTTTTACATGACACATTTTATATATGATCTTTGGATCAATTTTGGATAAAAAGGTTGACGTTTTGTATTTAATGCTTCTGTTGTACAGTTGTATTTGATGCAAAACATAATGTTACAACTTTCTTATCATATGGTTTATATAGAATGTATCTTACCCCGAATTAGATATATGCTTCTGCGTATCTTGTTGAACAAGTCATATAAAGAATGAAAAGTCAAACATGGTGTGACATAAAAGTTTAAGCCACATTTCCAAAGCTAGGGTTGAGAGATTGATTAAGGAAAGCATTATCTAAATTCTAGGTTATAATGATCTAGGAACATATGTTGACTATTGTAGGGGTAAGTTGACTAATAAGGATATTAAGGTCAACTCATGTTTCTGACTTGTTGAGTCTGATACATAAAGATATCAAAAGACTTTATACAGTTGCATTGTGCAATTTCAAATATATTATAATATTTGTTGATGGTTATTCCCATTACAGTTATGTGTTCTTGCTTAAAGATTGAAGGTTGAGGACCAATTGAGAAAATCCATCTAGAGTGTCAATTCTGACCATGGAGGAGAATATCATAATAGACATGGTGTTTCAGAATTTGAAAAGGTCTATTTGCCAGATATATAGAATCGGTTTGAATAGTGACTTGATTCACTATACTAAGTAGTCTTGAGTAAAATGATGTGTTGTCGAAAGGCATAACCTCACCCTAAAGGACTTGTAAAAGTCAATGCAGAACAAAACTAATCTATCTGATTATCTAGAGGTGTGAAAACCCAGTCGCACATACATTCGTGTGTGGGGCTGCCCTACAGAGTTAGTATAATCCTTATAAAGAAAAATTGCATGCTCATTATGCTCATTGTTATTTAGTATGATATCTTTACCACTCTAAAGGTTACAGATCTTATTTTAGAGAAAGAGGGACCATAATAGGGGAATCACTAACAGTTAAGTTTCTTGAATACGATGCTTAAGATGATGGTGGACCCTTTAACTCTTTAGATGACAATAGGGTGGATACTACAGTTATTAGGTACCCGTCACTTATATAGTTAGATCTAGTAGATCTAGATCTTTGTATCGTGCCTGTGTAAGAACAGGAATCTATACCTGCACACACATAAGTTCCTAGGGGTATAAGATATGAAGATCCACTAGAGTGAGATGACCTGTTATCCTATCTGATATTATAGTCCATTAGGTCAATGGGACTATGATATTAGACATGTTATTAATCCAGTTACTTTTACAGAATTTGTTTCTGAACCCAATGCAGAATTGTCGTAGGTTCAATGACTAATGAGATGCAAGCTATGAAGTATAGTAAGTTTTGGGAGCTGGTTAATTTAGTAGCAGAACTGTAAACCCGTCAGTTGTAAATGAAGTTTAAGACCTAAAAGATTTCAGGATAAAGTTTAGCAGTTTATGGGCTTGCTTAGTTTCCTGATGGTTCACTAAGGGAGAAATGTTGACTTTAATGTTACTTTTTCTCTCGAATCCTCAAAGGATGCATTTTGAGTAGGCAATTGTAGCTTATGATAATATAGAGTTACATCAGATAGCTGTCAAAACTACTTTCTTGAATAAAGATCTTTATAAAGTGGTCTATATGGTACAACCTGAATATTTCCGGATCCAAATGGAACTGACATAGTTTGTGTGTTATGCAGATCAATATATGATTTACATCAAATCACCCGAAAATGAAACCTTACAGTTAATGAGGTTGTTACCTCTTTCAGCTTCATGGAAAATAAAGTTAAAAGGATGCTTGTACTATGAGTTCAGAGGGAGTAAAGTTATCTTTCTATTACTGCATGAAGATGATATATTGCTCACATTAAATCACCTAACCATGTTGTATAAGGTTAAACAACGTTTAGTCAAGAACTTTGACATAAAGGACCTTGGTGTAGCATCTTTTGTCCTAAGTACTCAGATTCACCGGGACATATCTTAACACTCATCATACCTATCATAGAATGCATATATTGAGTATATGTTACAAAGGTTTAATACGGTTAACTGTAAACCTGTCGTAACACTTATCTCTCATAGTGAGGGATAATATTTGGCACAGTGTCCAAAGAATAAAATAAAGAGAGAGATTATGAGGAATGTTTCGTATTCTAGTATGGTTAACAGCCTAATGTATGCTCGACTATGTACTAAGTAGTATATTGCATTTATTATTTGACTGTCTAGTCAGTATCTGGTTAACCGAGATATAGACCATTGAAATACAGTCAAGCCAGTGTTGAGATGATTAAAGGAAATCAATGATTATATGTTGACATATAAAAAAGTCAACAAAATAAACCTCGTAAGGAATTTAGATTCAAATTAAGCTATGTGTCCGAATAATCGAAAGTTCACTTAAGGTTATGGTTTGAGGTATGCAGATAGTACAATGTCATAGAAGAGTGTCAAATAGACACTGTTAATTTCCTCGACCATGTACGCCAAGGGCATGCTATACGACTGTTTCGCAGACAGTTTAGCTCAGAAATTTGATTTCTGAGTTGTTTGTGGTTGATTCAATGATTAGACCTATTCGATTGTACTATGATAATCAAGCTTCTGTGTTGTTTAATAACAACATTGAATATCACAGGATCTTAGAATTTTAAGGTCAAATATTTGACCATGAAGTGGTTGACACTAAAAGGTGACATTCAGGTTTGGAGCATTTAAAGATTGAAGAACTATAAGTCGATTCTTTAACTAAAGGACTTTGCCCACTTGTGTTTGAAATACAAGTATACAGTATGGGTGTTTTGAAGCCCTTAGATACTGTTTTTGCTCCATTTACATTTGTACGTTTTGATGTATTATGATGGTATGGTGGTTCATTAATTAAAGATGATCATTGTTTATCCTCAGTAATGCATGTTATCATACATTGTCATAATACGTATGAAAGTTTTAAGATTTGTGTCAATCTTAAGCTTAAAGGTCATTGGGCATATAAATAGATTGACCTTGAGCCTATGCCATTTAGGTGCATACAATTTTGTACAGATATATCTTAAAGTTTCAAATGACATAGGGGATATAGGTTTTCAATCTCATAAAGGTTCTCTAATGCAGTTTAGCATTCAGTTAGAGAATATAAAAGTTTTCTCTAATGATGTTTAGCATTTGGTGAGAGGAAACAAGTTTTCTCTATTGTTGTTTAGCATTCGGTGAAAGAAAACAAGATTCCTTTGATGCAGTTTAGCAATGTAGTTTAGCATAAAGTTGGAAAAATCAAGACCTATAAATGAAGATGATACGTATTAGATCATAAAGGTATCATCGTAGTTTGCCACACGCTATTTTCCCATTCATGTTAGTGAGGTATTAGATATGCGTGATTGTATTAGATCTGTGTCGCACATGACATATGTATTTGATACTTTTCAATATCAAAAGCCTTGCAGGACGGAATATTGTACTTTTATTATCTTTGGATCAAATGTTTTATTTTTAAACTTAGTCGACTAATACAGCAGCGTAGCTGAACCAAGTTTTTAAGCTGTTTTTAAACTTGAGTAAAACTACAATTAATAATTGTCCAAGGGTGAGAATGCTAGATGTTTTTGTCCTTAGGGACATTTTTGTCATTTTACTATTAAGTGAACAACTATTAATTGTAATTTTGGTTTTAAAATAAATTATTGGTTAAGTTACCTAATTTGATCTGGATAAAGATAATAAAGTGACCCAATAAATAATCTAAATCAATGAGTCGAAGTCTGGGTGAAAAATAGATCCCTTTTAGTATAGACCTAGTTCATATCGAACTTGTGATGGGGAAGCCTTATATAGAAGCTATATATATAGGAAAAGGTCTCTTACAATTGCTTATATCAATCGCAAGCATAAGATTCTCTAACTCGTTAAGAGAGCTTACGTTTTGAGAAAACTGGAGAAAGACCTAGACTATATCCGGGTGATGGATTCCCGTAAAGACAACGATAGATTCGGGCTCGTTTCGACTTTGGAAAGCTCATTTGAAGTTTCAAAACTGAAATTAAGTGCATTTCTCATTTCTCCGTCTTTTTGCCCTTTCATATTCGATTCGGGGTGCGTAATTAAGGTATCGTTACGTATTACAAAAAATTTATCTTAAATTATAAGTTATGGGATATAAGTACTTCTTACAAATAAAATATAGATCACGTCTAAAATTTCAGAAAATTTTTGTGACAAAAAGATAATATCTTATTAGAAATATTAATGAGTAGATTATTCAAATTAAAAAATAAAGATTGAGTTTATTATAAATAACTTTTACAATAATAATCTTAGGGTATATATGCAAGATAAGTAATTAGGTATCTAAATTATATATTGACTTAAACACGACAACTTTTATATAACATAAATGGTTTTAAGGTAAAAACAAGTAATAAAGATTACTGATATTGACTTTTTAATAATAATTATTCAAAATTTTGTACACATAAAATAATGTGTACATACGTTAATTAATAATGTGGTGAATAAAGATTGTTAACAACTGATCAAAATTGTATCTCATCAATGTTAGTGGAGTTGACCTTGTAATGGTAACAATGCATTATTCTATACTCTTTTTCTGATTAAGAATGATTTATGACACTTCATTTTTATTCCAAAGATATAAATAAATTTAATAATTTATAAAAATAAAAATAATTAAATAAGATTAGATAACAAAGACAATATATTATTAAGGTCCACTTAGTTAATTAAATATGCTATTTTATTCAAATTAATAAAATTGAACTTAATTTTATAAAAAAAGTAAGATAAATTCAATAATAAACTTGAAAGTTCTCATGTCTGTCTCTTAATTAAATAACATTAACAACAATAACAATAAACTAAACTAGTAAAAAAACGTAGAGTTTGAAAAGATCCAATGACCTTTACTTTTTTAAGTATATGTACCAAATCGAACTTACTGGATTTCTAAAGGAAGATTGCCGAAACCTTTTTAGTGGAGATCTATGATATGTATAGCATGTGGCATCATGATGTATTTCTGCTGTTTTACCAACCGATTTCCAAGAGTTGAATCTAAGACATTCAAAATTAACGCAGCAGGAGATCACTTCCAATCTTTACGTGCGAAATTGTAACAAAGAAGCTGGATTCACGTCAATTGCCAGTTGATGAAGGAAACCAACTATGGACAGCTTAACAGTCACTTAAAGTAACGAAACCTCAGGTTATACATTATAGATTTTGGAGAACATCATTGGTTGTTTCATTCTTGCTTAGCTTAAAAACAGTCATTTGTCTCCTTCTCAATGTCAACCAAACCACATTGTTATGTGGCCGTTTAACGGGTATTGCAGTTGGGATTGGTTAGCTTAAAAACAGTCATTTGTCTCCTTCTCAATGTTAACCAAACCACGTTGTTATGTGGCCGTTTAACGGGTATTGCAGATGGGGTTGGCTGTCACTTCTTTCTAATGTATCATACATTATTTGGTTGTTAGTTTAATTGCTGGTCCTTGTCTGGTTAACCGGTTTAGGAATATGATCGACTACTATATTTCTATATAAGCAAATCGAGGCCAGTGACCTGATTTCTATACTTCACAAATCCAACCACCAAAATTCAATTTTCGTTTTGAAGATTAAAAAAACCATAAATTCCTTTCACAGTTAAGCTTCAAGTATGATAAGATGCATATTATAAGTACGTTGAGTTGCATCAAATACGATAAGATGCATATTATAATTACGTTGAGTTGCATCTATGCATAGCCATTAACATATCCTAAACGATTTTTCATTTGATTTTTGTAAATTTCCAAAGGAGTGTAGTTTCGCAAAAATTTTTATTCGGGCACGGTTATTTCTAGCATAAACGAAAATAGAAAAAATAAATATTAAATAAATAAATTAACACACGAAATTTGTTAACGTAGTTTGGTATATCTTGCCTACGTCTGCAGGATCCTCACCCAGTACTTTCACATATTATACAACAATAGTTTTACTCAAGGCATTACAGAGCTAACTCACCCAATCTTTAATACTATTCCTCGTCTTTACTACCTGTGAAAGTAAATTACACCTAATAGTACGACCACCTCGTACTAACTTCAACAGAAGATTTTTCTCAACAATGTTTAATGATAATAATATGAAATAAACAGCTCAAGTGATTAAACAATAAAGAACGTAAATAAAAACACTTGAAACAAGAAACAAACGACTTCCCTAATAATTTCGGCTTCTTCAAAGAGAGATCGAAAAGTTGTTCACCAAAAATATAAATGTTTTTTCACTGAAACGTTGTAAACATTAGAACTGCAAAATTCACGAAGGTTACTAGAATTTTCCGCATACCAACATCACTATCAACAGCTACCAGAAACATTCCCAATCAACACTCAATCCACTCAACAAATGTCACACTATCGACCAATAGTAGTTGCAACTTTTGGAGTTTTCTCTCACCACAACTCACAATCAGTAGCCACAAAACTAACACCGTGAACAATAAGACAACCCCTAAAGATTCACGCACACATCAGTAACTCTTAGTTGCAAAAATCAACGCTTTCAACATGCTCCACAACCCACCTCAATAAATGTTCAAAGCATAAGAAACCGCAGCTCTAAGAATCACACAAAATCAACAACTTTTCAGTCCACTGTTGTCGTGCAAAGATGGAGAATACACAGCATTAACAACAACATAACAAAAGAGAAACGAAGCATACACACATCAGCCTAAGTTTCATGAAACCTCAATAGAAAAACAACTGCTCTCTCATCCAATAAGCAATGACAATTACAAATAAAACACACCTAAAAAATCTGCACAAGTCACGTGATTTTCCAGATAGAGTTGTAGCTAAAAACAATCAGCTGGTAGAGATCATCGAAAATCACCTTAGGAATCTCAGCTGCCAAGTCATCCAAAAATGAAACCATTCAACCTATATCACATATGAATCCCAGCCATAATCTTGCTACCATAATCAAGTTAAAATTTCAGAAGATAACTATTATGACATCCCATCTTGATTAGATTTTGAAACTTATCAAACTTGTCTTGGAAGAGTCTCACAAAAAATTAACTAAGTCCAATTATCAAATAATGTCCAAAATTAAATAATTAAGATATTATAATCTATATTTTAACAATCTCCCTCTTTTTGGCATTATTTGTCACACATATGAAACTCTCCCTAAAGGAGATCATTATATATAAAAGATCAAGGTCACAGACCACATGAGAACTAACAAAAAAAACTCCCCCTTAATCAATCAATAAGATCCAAGCATAACCAATTATTCGAAGATACAAATATCCAAATAAACAATAATTATCCTTTTTATTCCTTGAGACAAAAAGACGCCAAAAAGTAAGACTAATAGTCACTTCTAGCCCTGAATTGAACAGTCACCAAAAACAATCATATATCTCCCCCTGGGATAAAACAATGCCAAAACAAAGAATGACTTCAATGCGGTCAATCTCAGTGAATAAAGAAGCAATGCCAAAACGAAGAATGACTTCAATGCAATCAATCTCAGCGAATAAAGAAGCATAAAAATCAATAATAGGTGCAGTGGAAGAATCATAAGCACGTAGTGTAGCAGCAGAAGGCCAAGATGACAATTTACCGCCAATCAAAGCACTAGCCAACATATCATTACTTACATCAAAGCCATCCATATATGACTGGTTAAATTCAGAAACCCCAAAAATGCATTCAACGAATCATAATCAAACTTAATCAATCTTTTCCTCATATAAACCATATGAATGTAAATTCACGATATAAGGAGAAACTGAGATAACTTGAGAAACCCAAATCATAGAAAACTTAAATCTTCATAAAGGTCTCCAACCATAAACATATTCTTGACATAACTCCATAAATCGAAGTCCAAAAGCAAAATTCTTAAATCATCAAACAGAGCCTCATTTTCACATTAAATATACTACTCAACAAGTAAAGAAAAATCCAAGCACACACCAGTCCCTGAACTTTAGAAAACTCATAAATAAAAACCCAGAAAACCTAGACGAAAACTCCTTTGCACCTTTTTTGTTTTTTTGTTTTGTTTAAAAAATCAATATACTTCAAAAAAGTAAAGAACATAGCCCCTGTTTCCCTTGAAGAAATTCAAACCTAGCATTATTTCTCGTCACATTAACTCTATCATCAGATGTCTGGTTGATTCCTCCCTTATAAGCAACCAATTAGTCTTCTGTTTAAAGAGTTTCTTTAATAGTAACAATTAACTGTAAATCTGGACAATTTCTTGTTTTTTCTTCACCACGTCTTTGTACTTGTAATTGACCCTTTCTAACTCAAGTATGTTTTGGTAATGTGGGCTATTGCTAGAAATTTAATGGAAAATGTCTAGATTTTTTATTTTGACCCCTTTGAAATATCATTTGTAGTAACTTGTAGTATTTCGGCCTTTGTGCCTGATAACCCACAAAAGTGACATGTAGGTATAAACTTCTGATTATTCATTGAGATTTCTCCTTGGAGAGATCTGATTGCATCACTTTTCTCATCATTATACTTAGAACATTCACCTTTATAGCCAATACCTTGGAGATCTCCTTTAATCTTATCAATTTCCAGCATTTTAGCAACAGTTCTAATTTTTATGTGCCTCTATTTAGCATTATTATTCCTTTTTTCGTACTAACCAACTTCAATTTTGTTTCACCAAGCTCATATAATGTAGACAACAACTTCTTCTCTAGATCTTGAATGATGAACTTCATGAAGAGGTTTTCCATCTTTAGCTTTTGATTTTTCTTGCATATTTGCACCCATTTTGCATACATTAATTCATAGGCTTCATAGATATCCTCCTTTTTGTCATCTAAACCACTATCATCACTATCATAATCTGATGTTAGACTTTGAGCTGATTCATTTACATTTTTTTCAAAAAATTTTAATTTATCCACGTTTTCATCATCAGTTTCTTCCTTCTTGGTTATTGTTAAGCAAGCTACTGGACTTTTGCTGTATAAAGCAACCAATACAGCACTACTCACAAATTCTTCTTCACTACCATACTCACTTCTGGATTCATCTCACTCTAAGTGCTTGTATAAGACTTCCTTTTTCTATTCTTCAAAGTGTTAGCGCATACTGAAATTTCTTGTCAATAACTCCATATCCTCATTCTCATTGAATTCATCTTCAAAGTCATTCACAACTTTACCAATCTTGGCTTGCAATGCCAATCCCTTATTCCTCTCATATTTTTCCTTTAACAAATTTAACTCAAAATTAGTAAGAATTCTAATTACTTGATTCAATGACAATACATTGATATCATGAGCTTCCTCGATTGTTGCAATTTTTGATATGAACCTTGGAGACAACGATCTCAATGTCTTCTTAACCAGTCTTAGGTTAGAGTACTTCTTCCTGAGTTGATGTTCTTGGTATTCTATATCATACAGTCTCTCATGGAAGTATCCAATGGTTTCACTCTCATCCAGCTTCAGCTCTTCAAATCTCACAACTAATATGTGAAGTTTTAAGGCTATCACAGATTTCAATCCCTCATGTGTAGTTTACAAAGTATCCCATGCTTCGTTTACCGATTCACAAGCTAATATCATAGCAAAACGACCTTCATCAACTGCACTGAAGTTGGCGTGCAGGGCTTGAGAATTTCCAAGCGCTCTCTCTTCTTCAACCTTTATCCACTCATATGCATCTTTAAACACTGCTTCTTCTTTTTCATCAGTCATCACTGGATGTATCCAACTGTTTAAAGCTGAGTTTCATGCTTTTTTTTCCTTTTATCTGAATGAATACTCTCATTTGTGATTTCCATGTAGGATAATTTGAATCATCTAACAATGGTGTCTTGATGATTAATGCCCCTTCTCTTATAACCATAATTGTGAAACACGAATCTGCACCAACTTGACATACCAAGTTCTAATTCAGTGACCTACTTTAATATAAAATGTAAATTTTTGAAAGGGTGTAGTTTTGTAAAATTTTTGATTTGGGCGCGGGTGTTTCTAGCATAAACAAAAACAGAAAAAATAACTGTAAAATAAACAAATCAACACACGAAATTTGCTAACACAGTTTGACATACCTTACCTACATTTACAGGACCCTCACCCAACATAATTACTTTCACCTATGATATAACAATAGTTTTACTCAAGGCATTACAGAGTCGACTCACCCATCCTTTGATATTATACCTCGTCTTCACTATCCGTGAAAGTAAATCATACCCAATAGTACGACTGTCTCATACTAACCTCAACAGAGGATTTTCTCAATAATGTTTAATGATAATGATACGAAATAAACAACTCAAGTGATTAAACAATAAAGAATGTAAATAAAAACACTATAAACAAGAAACAAACAACTTTCCTAATAATTCCAACTTCTTTAAAGAGAGATCAAAAAGTTGTTCACCAAGAAACATAAATGTTTCTTCACTAAAATGTTGTAAACATCAGAGTTACAAAATTCACAAGATTTGCTAGAATTTTTCGCACACCATCACCACTATCAACAGGCACCAAAAACAGACCCAATCAATACTCAATCCACTCAAAAACATAAAACTATCGACCAAGAAAAACAACTGCAACTTTTGGAATTTTCTCACACCATAACTCACAATTAACTGTCACAAAACTAACAATATGAACAATAAAACAACCACCAAATATTCATGCACACATCAGCAAATCCTAGCTGCAAAAATCAAAGCTTTCAACTTGTTCCACAGCCCACCTCAATAGATGTTCACAGCACAAGAAAATGCAGCTCTAAGAATCACATAAATCAACAACTTTTCAACCCACTATTGTCCTGCAAAGATGGAGAATATGTAGCATTAAGGACAACATAATAAAAGAAAAGTGGAGCACGCAAACATCAACCTAGGTTGTGTGAAACCCTAATAGAAAAATAGATGCTTTCTCATCCAATAAGAAATGACAGTTACAAATAAAACATAGCTAAAAAATTTACACAAGTCATGTGATTCAGCCTACAAAAGTTTGCAGTGGATAGAGTTGTAGCTAAACACAATTAGCTGGTAGAGGTCATCAAAAATCACCTTAGGAATCTCAGTTGCTAAGTTATCCAGAAACGACACCGTTCAGCCATATCACATATGAATCCCAGCCATAATCTTGCTACCATAATCAAGTTAAATTTTCAGAAGATAACCATTATCACATACCGTCTTGATCAGAATTTGAAACTTATCAAATTTGTCTTGGAAGAGGCCCACAAAAACTCAACTTAGTCCAATTATTAAATAATGTCCAAAATTAAATAATTAAGATATTGTAATCTATATCTTAACAATTTCTTTATATTACCATAAGTTTCTTTTAACGTTGTTTTCATCATCAAGAACTGGTACTTAATAATTAAATGAATTTAATGTTCACACAAATTTTATTTGTTTTAACCCCATAAAAAAGTAGGAAAGTCACCCCTTTAAATTTTGATATGATACTTTTGCTTAATCTAGATTCCTTAATTAAGAAAATGATTTGATAAGCATAATCTAAATATTAAAATTAAGTTTAAACTTAAAACTTAATTTTAATTTTTAGATTTTAATTTATTGTATCCTTACCAATATGTATGTAAACTTTTATCTAATTTATCGTATGTCTTTATCATTATGTTATCTCTCATGGGATAATTGATTTCAACACAAGCTTGGTTGGATTGTTGAACCCTCAAAATAATATCGATTCTCTAACTTCTTATAGTAGTGTGGAACCAGGATGAATCACATGAGAACTAAACAATAACTTCTTAATTTCAATTAATAAAATAAAATAGGAGTTTTTGATTAAATAACTAGTTAACTAAAATTAATAAGAAATCAAATTGAATCAACTTAGTAAAAAAAGGGGGAATTCAATAATACACAACTCTTATTTAAGAGAAAGATCTCATCTAATTGTAAGAGTGAGCATTGGTCTAAAAAGAATATATTTCATAATTCAAGCAGTTAGTCCGAATCATATTAGGATAGTCGTAATAAGTCTAAAAATTTTCTAAATTAATTGGTTCAAACCTAGTATCCAAACCAAAACTTACAATTCATTTGACTGGTTATGATAGCATTCTATATCAAATAAATGATAACAATAAACTTAGCAAAAAAGACTAACCCTAAATCAAATAATAATCAAAATAAATGCAATTATTCAACTTAATTTTTTTGTTTATCATAAGTTAAATATGCAAATTCATAAGTAATCTATTTGCTGCTTGTAACAATCCTTTATGACAATTATGAATAATTGAATTCATGGATAGCAATAGAATAATAAATTAAATTGTCAAACTAATCAATATTAATCATTCATCAAATATAAGAACTTAAAACAAGAAATACATTAATTAAAACATGAATAAAAGTTAAGAACACAAAACCTCACAAAGTTACAACTAGGATATCGAATCCTCTTGAATTAGAGCAATTAAGTTTAGTCACACATAGCTTTTGCTCCAATAACAAAAATAGAAGAAAGACAAAGAATTAAGAGAAAATTAAAAAGAGAACTATTCATTCTACTGTGAGGACCGTTCCTTTTATATGATTTTTCTGATCTAATTCTACCCTGCAAAGATGTCTATCAAAACAAATTCAAATTCAAATTCCTACATGATAAAAATAAAAGGAAGCTTCTTAGTTAAACTCCAACTCTTCAAGTGATCAGTTTTATCCACTGAAGCAATCTCTTCACTTTATCCAAAATTTCTGATTATCATCAGTAATGTCTCAATTTGATGCAATCTCTATTTTTCATCTCCTAAAGCAAAGCAAATGTAAATTTTAACATTCAAGAACCAAAATAAATAAAAAAGGAGATAATATCAAATAATAGATCAAGATAGCATCTTATCAAATAAAATTATGGTGATATTATAATTATGAGATTCATATTACATTTATATATTATCCCTAAATTGTTCCTAGTCATTGTTCTATTCAGAATTGATATTAATAGAACGTAAAAAGACTAGCACACATTATTTTTATAAAAGAAGTAGTCGTTCTTATAGACTAAAGTATGAAAATATTTAAACAAATGTATAGATACTTGTTAGAGAACAAGTTCACTGAACTGACCTCACATGAGAAATTCATTTGAAACATTAATTGTATGTCTATAAAAATTGTCATTGTGATGATTGTATAAATGATATTTTGACTTGAGATCCCTAACGTCGTCTAAGTGATCTTTTGACTTGAAATCCTCAAAATTATCTTATATAGGAATAATTATGTTTTGATACTATTTATAACCTATTCTAATCAAAGTAACTTAGTCAGTAGTCAGTAGATATAGCATGAACTATAAGGAGGTAGTTAAGTGATCAATATAGGATTCATCACCCTAAAGTAATTAGGAAGATTGTTTCATTATTCTCGATTAGTATTGATTCAAAATATCCTTAAACAAGGTAAATTGAAACTTTGTAAAATAGTTTTCAAATGTAATTAATTAAATCAATTTCTAATAGTAGAGAACTAACATGATTAGATTCAAATAGAGTAAGTATTCATTTTATGCTCTATGTCTAATCAAAATATTGTGTGATGTAAAGATTGAATTATACAAAAAAGTGATGCATGGAAAGGTTAGTCAAGATAACTTTTACATTCTTAAATATTTGGGTGATTATAATATATTGTTAGAGTCAATCTTGATTTATAAATATAAATTGTTTAATTAGATTATTAAAGATAAATTAAAAGAGTTTAATTTATCTAATCTTAAATATGATTTAAGGTTATATTATATATCCATTGTCAACATATTTAAGAACATAATTAGTCACATACAAATAACATGTTGAAGAGAGAAAAGTGTTTTAATTAAGTTGGATTTGATTATAAAGTTTGAGAAGCTTTATTATAACATCTCATATTAATATTTATTTATTAAATATCTCTTATTTAGGCATAATTGATATTTAATTAGAATTATAAATTTAATTAAATTAATTTCAATTAAATTACTAAAATGTCCAAAACATATTATGAATAGGCTTAAGCTCTAAAGAAGCTAATACTCCTTGCCTAACTCTCTCTATAATAGTTATAGATTTCTCTCAATTTATTTTGTGGATACTATTAAAAGCTGGACACTTGTGTAGCTAAGGTGATTGAGATGAACCTATTTCAAAAATTGTTCAAGGTATACGACAAAAAAAGGATCAAGCTCCGTAATAAAGTACGAATTACAAATTATGTTTTATTTTGATTTATGTGTTAATCATTTACAGAATTTAAATTGATTTTGGCTTTTGGAAAATCAAAACGAAAATATTTCATTAGCATTTTGTTACATGTTGCATTAAACCTCACCCTGATTTTTCTAATGTAATATTAGAGTCAACTTTAACTCTATAATTTGATTAAACCTTTTGATTGTTATTGATTTTAAATTTTGAAATTGAAATTAAACCCTAATCTTATAATCATATTTGGATACGACGGAATGTTCCTTAAGTCTGAATTGTTCGTATTGTGCCATCCACCCTAATTCTTCAGACAAGTTAGATTTGTTTAAAGAGTTCAAACCTGTAAACGCGGGGTTGAGAACCCAAATCCTTCGAACATATAGAAAAGGGTTTTAGAACCCTCAAACACACAAAAGACCTTGAATGATGCATTGGGTTCTGGGGTTGTGCAATGGTTAGAGTTTTGGTTGTGTTATTGTGTTGTTTGGTCGCAAACGAAGTAAAGCTCCATAAGATGGGGCCAGTGGTCGTCGTTAGAGAAGCTGACAAGAGGCACAATGTTTATGGAAGCAAGCTAGCTGCGTTAGAGATGCTTGGCTGGCGGGGCGGTTGGTGGTTGGAGAAGTCCATCCATCAACGTTGAGTTGTGATGGAAGGTGAGCTTTGCGTTCATACTAGCGGTGACTGTTGATGGCACCAGGAACCACTACAAGGCAGACATGATGGCCAACCAGCGGCAATAGAAGACGCGTCCAGAGAAGTTGGTGTCTCGCTGGTGGCCAAAGCAGGCAAAATGGCAACGTCAAGCTACAGCGGCGGTGGCTGCATTTAGAGAACACTGCTAGCGGTAGTTCTTGAAGGTGGCCATGACTTGGTGTCTTGGAAGGCTAGGGTTCGTTTAAGGAGGAAGAAGGTGGTGTTTGGAGAAAAGGATAAAACTGTTCTAGGGTTAGAGTAGCGGGTGTTTGGAAATAGTATTAGCATTGTTCTAAGTTAAGAATAAGATATTCCTAACGTAAAATAAGACTTGTTTGGGTACAAGGATAAATAGGTCTATTCCAGTTTTAGAATAAGCTACAAAAGTTAAATAAATTTATCCTTAGTTCATAAGAGAGTATTCCAAGCCATAACATGAAACAAATTAAAATCAAAATTTTAATTGTAAAATTAAAGTAATTATTTTTCTTAATGTGATTAAGATTACTAATTAAATTAATTCATAATTAAAATTTTAAAAAGTTGTTTCTAGAATTAAAATTAAAGATATTTCAATTAAATTGAAATTAATAAATTTGACTCCTTAAAATTAAGAAAATATTTTCTTAAATAATTAAGAAAGATGTTTATTAAAATTTATTTATATCAATTTGATTGATATAAATTAAATTTATTTTTATTTAGATAATTATTATTTTATTTATTTAGAACTTATTTCATTATTTATGAAGAATAAGTTTCTTCATTTATTAGAAACGTTATTTTCTTGATTACATTTTGAAAAAAATCAATTATTCATTAAAAATGAGATTTTTAATTTTTTTGAAAAATGAATCTCTAATTTATTAAAAAATATTTTTCTAATTAAAAAGAAATCAATCTTTAAATAAATAATGTAAAGGTAATTTAATTTTGAAATTATTTTTATTTTAATATTAACAAACAATTTTCTAACTAAAGAAAAGTATTAGAAACAATTTCTAATTAGATTAGAATGTCTTACTTGTTAAATTTTGGAAAAAAAAGAGTTTTCTAAATTATAGTAAGTAAAAAGTATAATTTATTAAAAATTTTGTTTTCAATAATATTTTGTTAAAGGAGTCAAGATAATTGAAAATAGTTTCAAAATTGAATTTGAAAATTATTTTCAAATCAAATTAAATTTTTATTTAGAATATAAATTTATTTTTTTAAGAATCAATGAGTTTAATCTAATTTAATTATCCAAGGTGTTGGAAATATATTTTAGATTATGAAGATTAATAACTAGAACCAAACGAAGCTTGATATTTTATGCGTATAATTTGATCATAAGTACATAAGTTGCATACTTTATTTATTTGGTTGATATATATACACGTTAAATTGTATCTTTTATATGAGTGATATTTTACATACAATTTAGCGTTTGATGAGACAAACAAAATCTTAGGTACACATTAAGAATGTGATTGTTGTCTTTCATTAATTTAAGACTTGTTGAGTGACTCAAGGTCCTTTTAACTTGAATATGCTTTTTGTTAAATTAATGGTTCTTACTTAACTAAATTTGTATGATTGCGATGAGTGACCCATGATCATATAAATTTAGAAGCAAAGTTAGGATAGTGTATAAGATATGTTTAGGTAAGAGATGTCACTTAACAGATCTAGGAATAGCAAGAGATGTGATTGATAAAGTTGTTATCTATCTAATTTAAATTTAGTTGGTTTGTTGACTGATTCAAAGTCAAGTCAATTTAAATATGATCCTAGCTCACTAGAAAGATTAAAATAATCTTTCTAAATAGTAGCGAGAGCTATTATTTTAAATAAAATAATGGGTTTAACAAAATAAATGATTAACTTCTTAATCTTATTTGATAGTCATGACATATAATCAATTACTTGCTTTTCTTACTTTTATATTTTGTTATGAGTGGAATTTACCTTGTTTATTATAGTTGATAATAGGTGAACTTGATTCATTAGACATGGTTTAAGTTTGAGAAAAGTTCTCAAAGTTAGATAGAAAAGGTGTATATCCATTATGCAATTTCGCTATTAATCCTTGTTGAGAATTTGATGTTAAGTTTTTAGAGATATGTCAAAAATCATGTGGATGACAAAATGTAATGACATTTTGAATAAACTAATATCTCATAAACTTTATCAAAATTATATCAGATGTATGCCAACACCATAATAGCAGAATGCAAGAAGTTGCAAGAAGTAGTGCTAAAAGGTATAGCTAATTGATAGAAATGTTCCACTCAATTTAGCTTACTAAAAGCATAAATATGGATATTAGTTGAAGGCTTTGCTATAGTATGAGAATAGTTGACGTAAGAATAAAATGATTGAACAAATTTTCTTGTCTACACGTAATATGACAGAGATCATATATATTTCTAATTAGTGCTTTTAAGTATTTGATGCTGAATTTAGATTCAATATCAGTACGATGTTCAAGGTATGATAAGAAAATAAATTGTTGAGTAAAAGTAATTGATCAAAGTTTAACAAATATTTTGTATGTATTGGATCAAGGAAAACTTACACTTACCATAGGTGACAAGAACACAAATTTAGATAAATGAGACTATTCTTTGATGTCATGTTGGTTAATAATGAGAATCATAAAGTTATATATAAGGATATATGTATCTTTTTAAATATGAATCATATAAAACTTATAAAACTTGTTAAATTGATTAATAACCAAATCAAACTTTGATGAAAGAATATGTTGACATTGAATTGTTAAATCTTATACATATGATGTATTGGATGTGATAACAATTCATAAAAGGATAATACTTTGTATTTCATTTAATATATATAACTATCACTACACTAAAATAAGGAGTTTTTAGACATTTATGCTTAGACACGTTTAATAAGTGTCTTAAATAATCTAAAAATTGATAGAATTTTTAGACATTTATTTAAAACAACAAAATTTGTCTAAAAAAATACTAAATAATTGTCACTAATATAATAAATACTAGTTGGAGGGTATTTTCGAACATAAATAGATAAGTTTTTTTAATACATGTAATAATTTATTAATAGTATAATTTAAATAAATTAAAACTAAACCATAAATTAAACCTCTCTCGTGGCCGAAAGAACGAGGGAATGGAAAATTAATATTTTTGGATACAATTTTTATTTTAAATTGTCTGTTATTTTTTATTTGAATTAAAAAAACATGAGATATTCAATTATTATATATTAAACCAACTTAATAACAAGTAGAGGTTATATTTATTTTATAGCATATTAGTTGTTAAAATAACAATTTTTTGTTAGTTTAAGCAATACTAATAATATGTTCTCACGTGCCCCACCACATCCCAAAATCAAGCACCGTATCTTTTATTAATATGTTTTCAAACAAGCTCGCCGCCCTCCTCTGTTAACCTTTCATCACTCACTCTTTTGCTTTTTAGCAACTTTCCTTCGTCTCTCTCGCTGAACCAAAAATTAGGAATAAGAGGAAAAGAAGAAAGTCAAAGTATGCCATTCTTTTGCGATTTTTGATTCCACCCTGCATTTTCTTTGTCTCTTTGGGTTTGTAAGACATAATCAATGTTTTATCAACCTTCTAATTAACTAAAATCAGCCTATTTGTGTGTATTTTACAAAACTTGCTCTCTCTCTCTCTCTCTCTCTACTTCTCAAACCTGGCCTAGATTGTCGGCTCCTTGTTAGGGTTTACAGATCTACTTTGCTCTTGCTTTCTCTTAATCTAAACCTCTGTTTCTGGCTCCGTTATGATGTTTTGGAATATCGGTGGCATCTCTACGTCCTCTCCTGTAAGGGATTTTGTCCCCCTCTGCTTCTTTTGTCTTTCTCTAGCTTTTGAGATGATTCCGGATCTTTTTGCTTGCTTGCTTGTTTAATTGTTGTTGTCTTGGTTTTTTAGCTTATGTATGAATGGATTGGGATTTAAATTTTACTTTCAATTCTGCTCTCCCATTTTGTTTTGATTTGTTTCGACTGATTAATTTCAAGTTTTTAGTGGTTTCTGGCTGTTACTAGCATTGTATTCTTGCATCAATGCAGTGTAGCTTATACTTCTGGAATTGGTCACAAAACGTTTCTAAATCTTACAGATTTTGCACTAATTTGTTTTGTGCCTTGTTAGTAAATGTAAGTTTTCTTCTTTATAAAATAATTGAAGTATTCTTTAATCATCCTTTCATTTTCTAATTAAGAATGCTAACGTGAGAGTAGGAAATATAAATTAAGATATGCATAAACGAAACTACGGATAGGATTCGTTGGATCATAAACACAGACATGTAGGTAAGCAATAATTGAATTACCTAATTTACGTTAACTTCGATTGAAAGTCTTGTAAATGTAATGGTTTCAAGATCAACTACTTTTGGGCCATGATTGTAGATTACCATGTTTGGCTCCACCTATCGTAAGTTTTTTTCTCTGAATTATCGCTTTATGCTCTGTATTTTTGCCATGCTTATACAAGTATTTAGAAAGTTGTGAAGCTGCTTTTCTTATTTTCTTTAAGTTATTGATAATGTGTGGTGATGATGATCAAAATCGAAATATGTCACTATTTTTCTGAGCATCTCTCTAGGTTCATAGGTATCTATCTACATTGTCTGTGATCTAATCTACTAAAGTTGGAACTTGATTTCTATTCTACTGTTTGTGGAAGTATTCCTTTTGTGAATTTGGTTTTTTCCGCATAAGTTTAAGCTGGCATTTGCCATTTATATAGTTCTAGAGCATGTGTTTGAACTTTTCAGCTGGTTATTTAAAGACATGTTTTGATTAAATCATACTTCCATGATCGAATTACTATTTATGTTAAATCTGGCTATAAATCTGTTGATGTGTAAAGAAGTTTTATAGCCACGGCTCCATTTGGGATTGAAGTGTGCACATTTAACACTATAATCTCTTACACATTAACAAGCATTTGTATAATTTTGATTTTTATTGTGTTTGATGTGCCTGGGGTCTATAAAAACTTGAACTGGATACGGTGGAATGAATGTCTCCATTTAAAATAGGGATTGTTGATGCATAGCTTTTGATTGTGCTGTATTTGTACGTGTTAGGCACTCAAAGTTGTCCTTGGAAGGGATGAGGGTTGAGAAGGGGGTGGTATTTATCGAGTAAAGTCAATTTACAAAGTCAATGCCCTGTGTTTTAGCTAACGAAGTAATCATTTTGGAAAAGCTAATAAGTTGAATGATGAGCTATTATTTAATATTTTATTACTTGTTATTGCTCTGGGTTTCAAAACTTCTGTTTTCACATCACAACTTATACATTGTGGAATAATCATCACTCTTACTCTTATCATTCTTATCATCTTCTTTTTGGCTTCATAACTTATACATTGTGGAATAATCATCACTCTTACTCTTGTCATTCTTATCATCTTCTTTTTGGCTTCATACCAGCATGGGAGCAGCCAACACCAAAGGAATACTTAAAGCCCTTTTGATGTGATAAATTTGTTAGCGTGCAAGGACTTGGTATGCTCGCTCTTGTTTGTGGGATTCACCATGCAATCGCAACCCTCCTTTGGTTTTAGTTTTGATTTCTGATCCTAACAAAGGAAATGACGACTCTATAGGTGATGCTGGATATAATGAATGCTTTGTTTATTTTATGTTCGGCTTTCATACAGCGGTACTTGTTTTGGAGTGAGTCCCAGTCATTATTTTGTGTCTTTAGCCAGTAGATCTCATGGCACATACAACGACCCAAATTAAGTCTGGCCCAATAACAGAATATAATATCGGATTTTGATGAAATAGTCTACACAACATTAACATTGAAGAACTATATGTCAAAATTTCAAAAGAGAAAGAAGTACATTTTCTTGGGTTTAGAAAAATCTTAATTACAACGGGATTGTCATGTTAACATGACATCTTTTGGTTCTTCACAATAGGTTCTTGACATTTTCGTTGGTTTGGCTAGTTCTTATTTGAGACTACAATTTCATTGGTTTAATAAATATTATATTAACACTTTTGTTAATATAATATTTATTAATAAAAGTGTTAATTTATTATAATAATATGCATATGTATATTTTAGATTAATTTGTAAAATTTATCATAATAATATGCATATGAGTGATCTTCAAAAAGATGCAAAAAGCAAATTGTAAACTTTTTTTTACTAAAAAATGGTGAAATTTTTCGACGTAAAAAACAGTCTAAAAGTGAAAAATATCAACAGAAAAAGCATCTAAAAGCTTACACGAAGCATCTAAAATAGCATTTATATGTCTAAAACTATCGTAAAAAATGTATGTTTTTGACGCGTCTATGTGTAAATAGATTTCTAACGCTTAGATGCATAAAAAATTTATATTTTTTCAACCCTTAGATGCATAAAAAGTCTATGTTTTTTTTACGCATCTATTTGTCTAAGAAAATCGCCAAAAATAGTGTTTGTGACACTTTTTCTTTAGGTTTTATAAAATGTCTAAAATTATTTTTAAGATGCAAAAAAGCATCTAAAAATTCTACCTTTTGTGTCTAAAAAGTATTAAATTGTTAAATCTGATACATGTGATGTATTGGATGTGATAACAATTCATAAAAGGATGATACTTGTATTTCATTATATTATGAATGACTTTATGTGATATAATTATATGTATTAAATGAAATATAATTTAAAATTATTGAAAAATTCAAATTGGTTAAATCTAAGTAGAAATTAAGCATTGAGAATGCTGAAGTATTTTGAGTTTTAAATTTTTTGGTTATCTACAGAGAATGAGGTTCTCTATTGACAACCTTCATAAAAAAAAATCCATAAGTGTTTATATTTATGTAAGGAGAAAAATACCATATCAAATATTATATGATGCAATATTTATTTCTTCTATAGCTATGCATAGTATAATAACTTGCCTTCAATAGTTTCAATTAAATCAATTAGCAAGATTTCATATGATATGAAACACTAAGTATTTGAAAGAGTCAGGTTAATGATTTAAGGATGTGAAGCTTAATTAAAGCATACATTATCCATTAATTTTAGAATTAAATTTGGGTAATAAAAGGTTATAAGATAGTTAAAAGATCAGATGTGTTATAAGATATTCAAAACGTCAGTTATAATCTTACAAATCTATTGAACAAATTTTTTGTCTCAATGAACACTTATAGGATAATGATTCTCAAGATAAATAGTGAGAGTAAGATGAAATTTAAAAGGTTTATATCATATGACAATGCATCTAATCAGAACTAGTAATTTTATTGATACATTTGATGTATAGTTAAAAGACTATGAAACGTTAAAAGATTCCATTTCATGATGAATTTAAAGAGTTTGTTTTAGAAAAAGTTGTAGAATTTATTATATCTATAAGAATGTTAATAGGAGTATAATTGTCCTCTTTATAACATCCATTTCTATACTAAGGATTAGAGCCCTAAATTTCTGTAAAAGAGGAATAACAATGGGAAATTAGAAAATGCATTCATATTCATTCACAATATTAGCATAAGCACGTGTGAAATTTATTGTTTTGCACACATTATAATAACTGTACATGCACTCATTTGACATTTTTCAGGTGTAAATGATTCTAATGTGATTATGATGTGAATGGTGAATAAATTGTGTCAGATGAACTATAATAATGATTTTAAATTTTTGGTGAAAATTTGAAAAATTTCAGATATTTATGAGTATTTTGGACTAGGAAAAATGTCAAGTGGCAAGACAATTAATAAATGGTAGGAGAATTAAGTGTCAAATGATAGTAGAAGTTATCGATAAGTGACATTAAGATTTAATGACAAGCATCATAGAAAATTGGAAGATAATTCGATTAGAAATATGGAGACAAATGGACTGATCACTAAGAATTGTGTAGTAGTATAAGCAAAAAGGAATTAGCATTTAGTTTGGTTATTAAGAGGTGAGTGTCATGACATATGTCATGACACTCACCATGCAATCAACCTCTTTGCTTATGATTAACGAATTATCTAATTAAATGACTATCTCTCCACTGTCTTTAGTTTGTAAGAAATACTCTCATCTTCTTCATCTCTTCTTCTCTCCATTTCGACCCACTCACGATCTTTATATCCTCAATCTCTCAATGTTGATTTTTGTTATCATTTTTCACTAGCCATCCCAAGATGTTATCTCCTCCATCTTGTTACTCGAAAGCCGAACCTAATATACCTTTAAAAGGAGATGATCGTGTGGTGTGGGAGAGCTAGGTCAGCTCACGTTTTGAAGAGGCTTGGACTTAAACTAGTAAGTAACTTATTGATCTTTATGGTTTGTTAAATCGAGGTATATATGATGAGAGTTTATACATGGATTAATCGTGTTAATGGAGTTGAAAGAGTATTATATGTTAATGAAGAAAAGAATATGTTTATGTTATGTTTTTGTATGATGAATAATAGATCATGTATTGTTTTATGGATTGATGGTTAAAAATGGTATTAGAATGAGAGTTGATAGTTGAAAAAAGAAAATATGTGTATATTACCTAAATTGTGTATGGGATGAGTGCAGTAAATTGATGGATGAATACATGTGTTTGTGTTCTGTTTTGAGAGTATGAAAACTACGAGTAATAAGTTGTTATGTAGATGTTATAAGTTGTGAATTAAGGGTATAATTAAAGTGAAAGTTATGTTAACAAAGATGTTGAGTTATGTTCTTGAAATGATGAGAATTAAGATGATAGTGAAGTTGATAATGAAGTTAAATATCAGCTGAAGTATTGATGAATTTATGTATACCTTTATGTTGTGTTTTTGTATGATTAATGAATAGTAATTTATGATTGGTTTAATGAATGATATTGAGTTGAAATGGAGATGGGAATGAAGATGAAGTGATGTAGAAGTGATAAACTAAGCATAAGATGTAATATATGTAACATATATGAGTTAAAAATCTGGAAATCATGGAGAAAGATGGTAGGAGTGTTTGGATTTTCACATCCCACGATCATAGGAATGCTTCCACAATCGTGGGAGGGCTGGAAACTCATGGATGGCTCAACCCATGATCGTGGGAAGGCCTCCACGATCGTGAGAAGGTTATCAACATGAATTCTTCTTCTTTTAAATGATGATTGAATCAACAAATGCTAGGGTACTTTCCTATGGTGCATTTAGGCCTGAATAAAGCTTGAAATGAATTTAGTTTGATGAGGGATTAAATAATTAAATGTGTGAAATGTTATAGTGATAAATGAAGTTATAGCTTAGTGAATGAATTGTTAATATCAAAGTACCAAAATCTGAAAAAAAATATGAGTATAATGGAAATGAAGGTATTCATATGAATGCTAATGCGATTCAAAGAAGA
Source organism: Erythroxylum echinodendron (assembly GCA_027575705.1). Classification (NCBI taxonomy): domain Eukaryota; kingdom Viridiplantae; phylum Streptophyta; class Magnoliopsida; order Malpighiales; family Erythroxylaceae; genus Erythroxylum; species Erythroxylum echinodendron. Next base: position 8,595,573 of record JANZXR010000004.1, read on the forward strand.
TGAGAAATGTGTATTGAGTAAGAATGAATGAGAAATTTAGTATTATGAGATCTTCTAATGCTAGAAAAAGGAATGGAGAGCAAGTACGTGATAGATATATGATTGATGATATTAAAATAACTAAGTTCTTTGAGCTATGAACAAAACTGCGAGCTTGATATACACAAATGATGATGAAGCTTAAATGATCATGAGATGTGAATAAAGGATAAACATACCCGAAATAGTCAAATTGAGCAGGTATTATACATTACACATATACATATGTGTATAATTGAATGTTTATGTGATTGTGCAAATTAGTAATGTGTGTATACAATGTGTGTATTGTATAAAGTTGATACACAGGATTGAATGTCAGCATCCAGACGTTCTGGATCATGAAAGTAAATGTTAATCTAGAGCATATTGTAAATCGACCTAGATAGTCCTACTTTAATTGATTGTTCTGTTTAAATTTCTGTACTGAATTATTATTGATATGAATGTGATTGTGATAATTTCGGACATTAATAGTCCGAGAAGTTTGAAGAATGTAAATGTATTGGAATTGCTTTATTGAATGTGAATGAGCAAGAAATAAGTGATACTCAACATATTTGTTGAATGTCGGACTTAGGTCCGATGATATGTGAAAGTGAATGTGTAAAGTGAATATAAGTGACTTATTGATATATGAGATTTGATGCATTTCACTACATGAATGCATGAACAGATAAAGATAATTGTGACCGGAGTAGCCACCAAAAAAGAACTTAAAGCTTAGAATATGATTAAGAGCTAAAGGCTTACTATGTATAATGAGCCCGGTATTTCTAACGGAGATGAGACAGTTATTAACGAGTCCGGTATCTATAATAGATACAAGATAGTTACAGGCACTCGGTCACAACAACGACAATTGGAAATCAGTCTCATGAGCATTGCATATATAATTGATATGTGTGTTTTAAATGATCGAAATGAACTATTTAACTGTTCTGAATGTGAAATGTGAAATAAGTGAATAAAGTGTTAATTGATGCTATATGATGAGTTAATGAAGTGATGTGCTATATGTGTTAATACTTATTTGCAAATTGAATATAAACTGTGAACTATTTGCGTTATGTGATATGAGTGAGCTATCAAGGATGGTCTGCTCACTGAGTTCGTAAAACTCACCAAAATTGCAACGTTATCTTTCAGGTTCAAGGGATACCCAGTTAGACCAATTAAAGTATAACCACTGCCTTCGGATAAGAGTTTCAAGTCAGAATCAGTTGGCATCTACATATGTTTTGCCTTTATTTTTGTATTAAAGAATGCATTATACAAATATTATACCATATGTATGTGAGTAATTATGCTATGTAATATCAGTTATGACTTGGAAGCATTTTTTACTTGTAATGGGCCCAAATGACTACTGGAATTCTGATGGTATGTTTGTTGTCTGTAACACTTTTGACTAAAAATGTTTATGAATCAAATGGGCCAAAAAAGATTATTGATTTTCTGAGCATGTGTGTGATGTGTGTAAAATTTGTATTGAGTATAATTGATTGACTGTATTAGCATACCACCCTCATAGAGTATATTCTCGAATACTGACGGTATGTTAGGGAATATGCCCTATAAGAGTGGGGTGCTACAATATGTTGATACATATTACTTATAGAGAGAACAATAATTTGTATTTTGAATTGTTGAAAATATAATTGCACAAGAATGACTCTTATTGGATATGAATATGTAAAAACTTAATTATAGGAATTAGATTTATAGAGATAGAAACAGAAGTTTTTTTACCTATTCTATTCAGGTACATAGATATTGCACTAAAGGTGTTTAGTATGTGAGATATCTATTATTCTATGTATGAGTTGATATTTGAGTTCAAGATTATATAGATATTAACTTTATAGTAAGTCTTGATTAAGTTATATTTAACTTAGAACAATATTATTTTGATATTAAAGAGGTTCCAATAAAGCAATAGTTGTTAAATAAGCCATAATACAATTTTCAGTTAGTGGAAATAATTAAGTGGATCAACAAGTTCTTTAATAAAATGGGTATAGTTCATCGCATTATTTAAAAAAGTAATGTACTATAGAACACTAGAGCCATTAGGCATACAAAATGAGCTAAAGGTCTCGTCAAAGATGCTAAGTATGTATTTAGGCAATTTCTTAATTATGATGATAATTAACATGAAAGTTGTAAGATTTAAACAAATAGAATTCTCTCGCTAAACCACTATCCCAGCAGTAGCATAATTGTCATATGGTGATATAGTATAAAATCAAACAATTGGCCTAGTGCAAGTAGGAGATTATTGGTTTATGTCATACAACTAATTTGTTAGTTGTAGTTTAATGACATAATTATTTGAAGGTATTTTTATTTTATACATATTTAGATGCATATGATAAAATAAATGAGATAAATATAAATTACAAATAAATTTATAATGAGATTATAATTATCAGATTCATGTTGCATTTTTATATTATCCCTAAATTGTTCATAGACATTGTTATATAAAGATTGGATATTAATAGAATGTAAAAAGACTATCACGCATTATGTTTTTCTTATGAAGGAAGTAGTCAGTTTCATAGACTAAAGTATGAAAATATTTAAACAAACGTATAAGTTCTTGTTAGAGAATAAATTCACTCCATTGACCCATTTAAGAAATCTATTTAGAACATTATTTATTTGTCTATGAAAATTCTCATTGTAATGATTGTATAAGTGATCATTTGACTTAGATCACTAATTTTTCTCATATAGAAATTGTTATATTTTGTTACTATTTATGACCTATTCTAATCAAGGATTGCTTAAGCGGTAGTCATTAGATATAACATGAACTATATGGAGTTAGTTGTGATATGATTTATGACCCTAATTTTATTATGGAAAATATTATATTATTCTCAATTAGTATTATGTTATATTATTCTCAATTAGTATTGATTTGAAAAATCCTTGATCAAGGTAAAATGATGCTTAGTAAAATAGTTTTCAAATTTCATTAATTGAATTAATTACTAATGATGGAGAACTAACATAATTAGACTCAAATATAGTAGATATTAATTTCATGCTCTATATCTAATCGGAATATTGTATGATGAAATGATTGAATTATATGAAAAATTCATGCATAAAAGGTTATTCAAACCACTTTGACATTTCTAAATATTTGGGTGGTCGTAATGTGTTGCTAGACAACAATCTTGATTTATGGATATAAATTATCAATTAGAGAATTAAAGATAAATTACAAGAGTTTAATTTATCTAATCTTAAATATGAATTAAGGTTATAATTTATGTCTATTGTCAACATATTTGTGAACTTAATGAGTCACACATAAAAAATGGTTGAAGAGAGAAAAGAGCTTTAATCAAGTTGAACTTGATTGTAAAGTTTGAAAAACTTTATGATTAAATATGAGATATTTAATAAATAAAGATCTTATTTGGGCATAATTGGTATTTAATTAGAATTAATTGTAATTATCATTAAAGATTACTTGAAATTAGAATTTAATTTCTATTGAATTACTAAAATGTTTAAAACCTATTATAAATAGGCTTAAGCTTTAAAGAACCTAACGTTGTTTTTCTAACCCTTTATATAATAATTACAGAGTTCTCTCAACTTGTTATGTTAAATATTATCAGATGCCTAATACTTTTGCAATTATGGTGGCTGAAATGAGCTAATTTTGGAAATGGTTTGAGAAATATGACAAGAAAAGAATAAAGTTCCGTAATAAGATACAAATTACGATTCATGCTTTATTATCATTTACCTGTTAATCATTTTATAAAATTTAAAATGATTTAGTTTTTGAAAAATTAAAAAGAAAAAGTGTTGTTATCATTCCATTACGTATGAGATCGGATCTCGCCCCAATTTCTCAATAAAAGGTACAAATATGCATATAGCTCTTTTAGGGATTTTAAAATAACATTCACAAGAGAATGTATTTCTTCGAGGATGTTTTCCAACAACAATATATTTGAAATATTATTAAAATTGGCCTTTTCCATGTTTTAATTGAATTCTTAATATTATAATATGCATTCATGATACTTAAACATTATTTCAATTTTGTGTTAAAATCTTATTGAAGAATTCTTAATATTATAATATGCATTCATGATACTTAAACATTATTTCAATTTTGTGTTAAAATCTTATTGAAGATTAAATATTTATTAATTAAATTTAAAATAAAATAAAATTATACCTTTTAATTACTGTTTTACATTATTATAAAATATTAATTGGCAAAAATCCTTTCTAAAGTTTACCTAAGGTTGAAGTTTTGAGGGGAAAAAAACGTCCATTCAAACTTGTTGAAATAGAAATTAATGACACATACAAAGAAGAAACAACACAATCCAAGTGCAATTAAAAGACATGGTGTAGGAAATGGTCCAGTGGATGCTTCTAATTTTGACTTTGCGAGTTGGAGGAGAACTCTTTTTGCCATTTATTGCGAGTAACTTAGTTATTTGCTTATTTTATTAAGAAAGGTCAATATTGACTGTGTTATAAATAAATATGCAAAATAATAACGTCAAATCAAAGAGCTGTATGGAGCTGGACAAGAACTAACAACGCTTTGAAACCTTTTAATTCCAGAAGTTATGTTCAACGAAACAAAATTGATTTATTGATATATGAAAAGTAACTCCCAAGTCCAACTCCGAACTCGATCGATGACGTATTTAAGACTGAAGGTATCTCGACATCTAAACCACTTGTCATTGTTTTAAAAAATATTTATTTCTAAAGTTAAGACGGAAAATTAAATTAATAAAATAAAAATTTTAAATTTAAAAAAAATTTATAAAATCAGTTAAATATTAAATAAAATTATAAATATAAAATATGTTTGAAAGAAATAATTTTTATTTATTAAAATTTAAATTTAAATTAAAAATCGATAAACTTATTATCACTTAAAGCTTGGTTTTTGTTAATAACTTCTTAATTCACTTCACCCTTAAAAAAAAAAAAAACACTATTTGGAGACTTTGTGGGAAGGGAGGGAGACTAAGACAAAGAGGATAATTTATATAATTATGTCCGGGAGCCTCCTTCCAGTGTCTTCTTCATGGCCATTAAACATTTACCATTTTATCCCCGTCCACTATAGACGAATCCCCTCTAACGGATCGATATGTATATGAAAAGTCAGGTAACGGATCTACGATGAGTCTTCTACTCTATACGCGGTAGAAAAAACATTTGGGAAGCGTTTATACCTTATTCGGTGCGTAAGCATAACCAAAATTTTAATATAAGAAAACATAGTACTAATCAAGAGGCAACCCGCGTTTCTCTTTTTCTCTGATCGAAGCACCGACACTGTCACTCCGAGGAGGAACGCTAAATCTATCTGATTCGATCCTCTCTGGTCTTCCTTTTATGGCTTCTTAATCCAGTACTCTTCTCCATATTTTCCTTTCCTTGTTATTTTTTTCCCTTTATGTTGTATCGGTTCTTGTTTTTCTATTTATTTTGATTATCTTACCGTTCAGATTTAGGGTTTAGGAAGATTCAGTTGGATTCATGTATTTCCTTCCTTCTTTTAGCTATTATTTATTTAACGGTACATGATTGTTTTTCTCCCTGATATTATTTTCTTTTTTTAGAGATGATAATAACAAGAGAAATGGTTGCGAGATATTATGATTTTGTTTTTTCTTGGATTCTTACTTGTATTTATTATGTAACTTGTATCAGATTCCAATGTTGGATGTGGAACTGTTGTATGTACTTTACTTTGTTTCGAGGACTCTGTAGCAGTTGATTAACCTGCACTCAATTTACAGCTCTTAGGAAGCGACGCGATTTTGACACAAATTCGTGGAGGTCAGTGAGACAGTGTAAACGATCATAGTAGTTAATTGTCATTAGATGCCAAATCTGAATTCACAGTTCTATGCTTTTAATATCATTGTGTGCTTTCTTCTTTTCTTTTTCCCATTTTTGCCTTTTCTGTTCCTATATTTGGATGCTGCATTTGGAGTTCAGGCTGTGACGAAAAGCCTAAGTATCGATGGCTGAAGGAGACGAGCGTATTGAGCTCAAATTCCGCATATACGATGGGACAGATATTGCTCATACTACTTACGCATCGTCTATGACTGTTGCATCTCTCAAGCAAAAGCTAGTTGCCGAGTGGCCACAAGGTTTTCTGCCCATATAATTTTTTTATTTTTAACTTTTTATTTTTAATTTTTCTACTGAATCATGAGGCTTGAGGAGTGTCTGTTTCTCTTTTCTTTCAATTGTAGCTTGTAACTGGGGTCTATCGGTCCTGTTGTTCATAACAATTATCTTGCAGCAGGGTACTTGGAACTTGAAAACGTTTAGGACTTCTAGCTTGTTTCTAATGACCAACTGAAACTAAGAGACATGAAAATGACTTTAAGGAACTGTTTTCTTCATACATCAATTTTCTAATTATCCATGTAATGTTGAGTTAACCGGATATATTTTGATGGGGGCTCACGACCCCCTTGTTCTGTCTCTATTTCCTTCCTTGTTCATTATACAGTAGAGCGACGTAATCTCACATGACTATGCAGGAAGCGTGGTTATTAAATAAGATGGCTTGACAAATTAGATTTTTGTTGTAGTTAGATGATCATCATTTCATTTTACCATGACGTAGCAGGTACTCATCATTCTTTTGGAATTACAGATAAAACAGTATCGCCCAAGTCGGTCAATGATCTTAAGCTAATACATGCTGGTAAAGTTCTGGATAATAGCAAGACACTTGCTGATTCAAGAATAAGTTATGGTGACTTTCCTGGTGGGGTTATCACCATGCATGTGGTAGTGCAGCCTCCTCCTTTGAAAAAGAAGACAGGTTCTCTTGTTTGTTTACAGTATGCCTTCAAGGAAATCTATTATTGTTTCTGCATTCTATCAAGATCTGTAACATTTCATTTAGATACATTAATCACGTCAGCAACTAGATCAGAACCTTAGAATACTTTGTTATTGACTGAGACCCCTCCCTATTTCATTGTATAAGACCTGAACCCTGCTTATTTGTTGTTTTTTTTTCCGGTGACTTCGGTGGGGCTTTTTAAAGGTGTGGTTTTAAAAGATAACTCCACCCAAAATTCAAGGAAACCAACAAAGAGAAATGAATGATAGATATAATTATTACCTCATGGCTACTCTTAACTCTAATGCCTGATTTCACAAAAATCATGATTTCAATTGCCATGGCCTACACAACTGATGAAAAAGGTTGAATCCGATAATGAATGGAATTAAGTATTTGTAACTATTTACATTGCTTATTCCTGCTTGTTGAAGCCAGGGTAAGCTAGTTCAGCTCATGAACTTTGTTCTTAAATTTGTTTTCTTTTATATTACATGGGAGGTATTATAAATATTTGGGTTTTGGGCCTCAAATGGCAGATAGGTTGCAATTCTTTTGGCTTTACTTTATGACAAAGAATGATACTGATGGTCAACTTCTGATAGCTGCTAATAATTGGTTAATTCATTATTAATTTGTTTGTTTCTTTTGCATGTAATGGGCTACAGACAAGAGCCAAGAAGATATGCAAAAGCAGAGTTCGTGTGCTTGTGTCATCCTGTGAATTGGGTCGGTATTTCAAACAGAATCACCTTTGTACATCTCATTTACTTAAGAATACTAGGATAGTTTTTACAGCGTAAATGATGTGTATGCTCACACTTGCCGTTGGTATTTGTAATTGTTTTCTGTTCATGTTGTAACGAGTCCTTTGAAAATTAGAGTCATTTGTTAATCTTGTGGCGAAGCTGTTTTGAACATATCCAGATCTAAAGAAGACGAGTTTTGAGTGCTTGGTGATGTTTGTTTGTTTCGTGACCCCAGTGAAAGATGGAGCAAAGATCAGGGGAAAATTATTCAATAAATAGTGGATGGATTTTTTTCATTTTTACTGATACTGTTTTACAATGATTACACGTTTGTGCTTGTTGAGTTGTTGCAGAATGCTTACATGTTTGTGATTTGGCAAGTAGCATCACTTTGCTAAATTATATGATTCCAGATGATTGCTCGATTCACTCCAGGTAATGAAAATTGCCTATAAGGAGTAAGGGCAACTGAGAGAGAGGTGTTACTGGTTCCAAAAGGTTAGGAATTATCATTGATGGCCTACAGAGTTAAAAGGTAAGCATTTGTGGTTGAATCTCGAGGGATTCATGTCTCTCGTGCCAAAAAGGAATCCATGCTTTAAAACTTTTACAGCTTGTTTGGCATGATAAGCAAAGAAAATGGAATTCAACCTAGGGTTTATAGAATTTTATGAGTAATTCTTGGCCTATAAAACTTGTTATGTTACTTAAACCTTTTTTTCTCGATATCCTTACATTATCTCTACTTTCATTTCAATGTTTACGTGGCTTTTGTGTTTATATTGCAGAATTGTTTATTTATCCAAATTGTGGCTGATAGTATATCACCTAATGTTTTTCCTAATTTTATGCTTCTTCCTTGCCTTTGTTGTCTTGGGAGTAATCACGTTTTACTTCCATCGAAGCTTCAACAGCTCATTATGGTTTTGGTTAATGTTAAAAGTTGCCAGTATCATATGGGATCTATTACTGAATAAAGGTACTTAAGACAATTATAAAATCAATCTAATTTTATTATTTGAAAAAATAAAAAATGTGTCAATTAGACCACGTGCTAATTTTAGATGAAATTCCGGAGAGTTTTATTCGAAATCACCTCTAATGAAAATTGATGCCAAAAAATGTTACGAAAACATGCAATTCAACATTTGTATCAATTGCATCGTGGCCACGCGGATTATATTATATGACCTGGAACAGAGCATGGGATACACGACTTGAGATTTTGTTAATTGTTATGCACGATCCCTGTGAAATTGCTAATAGAGGTCGTCGACTGGGGAACGAGTTATGCTGAAATGAAATTGAGTCTCTACTCCATGGTACGGAAACATTGTGTGATGAAGGACGGTATAATCATTCTTACTAATGCTCCGTGGACCGAACGTGAAAAAAGGCAGGTTGCAGAATTGTGATCAGCAAATACGGCGTAGATCTGGTCTTGGCGTCAGGAAACTCTCTGTTTTAATTTAGTATATTTGATTCGAACTTTGTAAGGTGGTATTGACAAATTTTTTTTCTAGTCATTTCTAATGGTTCCTACACTTTCTTTAGTTGATTTTGTTTGACTAATCCTTCTTTCTTAAGCTAAAATTCATTGTGTATAAGATTTGTTAGTCAATTTTTTTTTTGAACATACCGGAAGATTCTTTTCATTGATGACCAATGCTTGTGACTATAGAGCCTCCATGCGCCCATTTGCACTACCTATACTTTTTGGTTCACTCGCCCACGTGCCCCACGTGTTGAAACCATTTGCCTGTATCACGTCAACATCTTATATCTAGTCACGAGTGCCCAATAGTCACCTGTATCTTAATTATTATTTTTTTACATTAGAGATCTCAGTTTAGTCGAACTAATCCTAAGCCTCTAAGACTCCACTCTAAGAACTCTAGAGGATGTAAATCTGGAACTCCAAGATCCTTCAGGTTTTTACGTAGCTTGTACATTTCTGGAACAAAGAGTCGTCACATACTTGATTGATATTTGTCCCCTAATTGATCCAGTTGAACCGAGTCAGTCCAAATAGGCGTGATCAGTAGGTTTAGTCACTTTTTTTTTTGGGTTGACTATATTGCAACCCAAATTAGTTTTCAAGGTTTTGGGCCGTCTTAAGTTTATTTTTAAGATCTGTTTTTCCTAAATTTTGCCTCTCTTCCAATTCCAAGTTTGGGGTGTCTTATTTTTCATACTGCATTTTTTGGTTTCCATAGTTGCTTCTAGTAATCCTCACTTTATAACTTATCCTATTAATGTGATTTTTGATGGTTCGAATTATGATTTGTAAGTTTAAGAGATGGTGAGGTTATGGTAAGGTTACCAAACACATCAAATAAGATGATGAGACAAAAACTAAGTTCAATGAGAGTTTCAAGCAACAGGATAGAAAATCACAATACCTATCAACTTAGTATTAAGTTAGAATTTCGTCATTTTAGTTGTGCTAAAGATGTTCAGGATTTTTTACATGCATGTTATGCACTGCCAGATGATGTTTATCAATTTTAGCTTTATTGTCACTTTCATAATATATATCAACATCTTAATCAGACGATTCATAGTTATGGTTTTGAGTTGTAAACTTCATAGGATCAATTGTCATCTTTTGGTCCAATTTGACTTGATATAGCCTTTACAGAAATTTATGTTGCTTTTCAAATCACCACCGTGTATGGCATTTACTTATGATTCTTCGTATTGGGTTTGAGTCAATTAGTAGTGCTCTTCTTCGCCATACTTTACTACTAAAAACTTAACACAACTGTTTGATAGGTACTCTTTGAGGAAAATTGACTTATCTGTGCAATCTCTCCCTTCTACGTATATGGTTCTTACAGCTCTTCTGCTACTTCAGCCACCTCTACTTCTTTTAAAGGATTTTATAGATATTGGAAAAAATATGAGCATTATATTTCTGCTTTTCCCAAACTTGAAGCTAAGAATAAGAATTATAGCTAAGAAATCCACGTTATTCTTTAATAAATACAACCTAATTTTGGTACTACTACTTTCCTTGTCTTGTTTATCACTCCAATTAAATCTACTTCTTGGTTCTTTAGTTTTACCTATTGTAATCAGATGACCTTTGAGTCTAAGCTATTTAGCTCTATTTTCACTACCTCTCATATACTAATTGTTCACAATTCTATTTTACCCATTCACCACGTAGGAAATATTTTTTAGTCTGACTTATCCTTATTTGATGCCTTTTGTCTGCCCATACTATATCTTAAATCTTATTTCCGTTATTTAGTAATATAAACTTGGTACTAATGTAACCTTTTCGGTTCATGTTTATACTGTGCAGGACTCATAAATGAGCAAGGTTCTTAGGATAAAGCGTAAGGTTGGTCGTTTGTTTAAACTTTTTGTCCTAGTTGCCATCTAGAGTTGTTGTTGTTCTTGTCACTTATTTCAATATCTAAAACTTATGTTTTGATCATATTTTCTCTTCTAAATTACAACCTTTAATTTCCGGTGGATGTCTCTTCTACACCATTTGTTCTTTACTCATTTTGACATATAGGGTCTTGCTCCTAATATTATCATGCGTGATTCTCGATATTTTATTATCTTTATTAACGATTATTCTCAATATGTATGGATTATCTTATGAAAAATTATTTTGAGTTGCCTTCAATTTTTATTCAATTTGCTAATATGATTAAAACTTAATTTTCTTGTAATATAACTTTTCGTATAGATATTGTTATAGAATACTGAAAGAGTACCCTTTGTCAATTTTTTACTCCTCATGCCACTATTATTTAATGTTCCTATCCTAGTACCTCTCAATAGAATGGTTGTGTAGAATGTAAACACATGCCCATTATGGAAACTATCTAATTTATCCTTATGTCATCTTTTTGTCTTGAATCTTTTTTACGTATGAAGTTGTTTTTACAAGAATTTATACAATTAATCGTATTTCTTCTCTTGTCATTAATAATATTTTCCCTTATGAACATCTCTATGGTCATTTTCATGATTATCACAATCTTTAAGTTTTTCACTCTTGTTGTTTTGTCATCTTCAGTTAAATGAATAAACCAAATTAAAACCTTGAGCATGTTTGTGTTGTTTTTTGGGGGTTATTGGTATTAAGATCGTCACTACTAGTTATGGATAAGGCTATGTACTTATGGACTTCTCCCGACTCCACATCTTAATTGGACTTATACTAAGATGATGTTGACGTTGTATTTTCTGTCATCACTATTTGTGATCATAAGATGTTTTCTTCCTTATTTACCTTTTAAGTCACTTCGTCTCTTGATTTCCTTACTGATCTTAATATTACTTTACTTCCTAATAACTCTCTTGTAGGTCTAGATTGCTCAGACATTTTTGATCCACCTTCTCTCGAATTTGATGATCTTTCCTGTGGATCCTTATCCTTCTTCTTTTAATGTTCAATCTTCTTTTGATACTCCCCTTCGTCATTCTTCTCATATAAGTCAACCCAATATCACTTCTTGTTGTTATTTTATCTTTATTTTGCTCTTGTTTATCTTTATAAGCCTCGATTTATTGTGAGGCTAGTATTTATCCTTTATGGCATCAAGCAATAAAAGGAGAACTCAATGCACTTACTTATTCATTGGATTTTATTGATTTATTTACGGACAAATCTATGCTTAGTTATAAATGGGTCGACAAAATCAAGACCAAGGTTGATGGTTTAATAGAATGATGCAAAGCTCAGTTCATAGCTAAAAGTTTCATTCAGAATTATAGGATTGATTATGATAGGACTTTTGTTTATGTAATCCACATCAATTTTGTTTGTACTCTCATTGCCATTATTGTTGTTAAGTATTGGACTTTATTTTAGATGGATGTCAAGTATGACTTCTTAAACGATGATCTCATTGAAGAGGTCTCCTATTGACTATGATCATCCTCCAGGTAATGTCTATCTTCTTCAAAAGGCTTTATATAGACTTAAACAAGCTCGTTATACTTGATTTACTAAGTTCAAACCACTATTTTTCAATTTGGTTTTCAGTTTAATCCTCATGATCATGCATTATTCATTTAAAAGATATGGTGGAATCTTATTATGTTAGTATTATATATTGACGATATGATTATTACGAGTGACGATACATAAGATAGTTATGATCTCTCAAGAACTTCATTAGTTGCTAATTCAAGATGAAAGATCTTGGGTATTTGAATTATCCATTAAGGTTACTTCTGATTCTGTAGGGTATTAGTTATCTCAGCTAAGTATGGTGCCAATCTTATCTTTCGTGTAGGTCTTATTGATGATAAATTTTCCAATACTCTTGTTGAAGCTAATGTTGATATTTCTACATTTGATGGCTCTCCTCTTCCTAAAATTACTTTGTTAGCAATCTTATTTATCTTAATGTTATTCTTCATGAAATTATTTATACTATTCATATTGTGAGTCAATTCACGATAGCTCCTTGTACCACCCATTATGCGGTTATTCTTCGTATTCTTCATTATAGTAAAGATACCTTGTTTTATAGTATTTATTACTCTTAACTAATCTTATCTTCAATTTGTTGGAATCTAACCGTGATCGAATCACGGGCGCAGCGGAAAACAAAAATTTTTACAGATTCCGAGCAGATCCCGATAATTGTATAAACTTGAATAAAAACATTAAACGATTTAGAAATCGTACCTTATTTGCTTTCCATTTGAAAAATTTTTGGAACTTTTCCAATCGATCAATCACGAGCTGTCCAAGCATCTAGCCTCTGATGGTATCCACAGAGCAATTTTTAAATTGTTTTTTGAGAGGAAAAAGTAAAAAGTGCTAGCTTCTAAAAACTTTTCCATATTTATAGAAAATTCATAAGTCTTTTATTAAAATTAAATATCTTTAAGTATAATTAAAATCAAATTCTAATTCTAATTAATTTAATTTTAATAAAATCAAATATCTCATATTTGATTCCTAAAGTTTCTCAAACTTTATAAT
>JANZXR010000004.1:8618815-8630638 GCA_027575705.1 Erythroxylum echinodendron
AAATAATTAACAAATACATAAAGATAAAGAAAGCCTTTTATTGAATAACAATAATGTCATACAAATAAAATTACAACTAAAATAAATTGGTTGTAAGGGCATAAACTAACACAATTATGAAGTCATAGGTTGATGATCCCGCTTAGCATTGATCTACTAGTAGTTACTACATTTTACTTGGCGATTCACTTATCTCTTGTTGCAGTAAAAATTGTTCTCTCGATTCAATCCAAAGTTGAATATCGAGCTCTATCTGATGCTACTTTTGAGCTTTAATGGCTTTGCTGGTTACTTCATACTTTTGACCATTCCATCTCCATCCGCTACTCCTATTCAATGTGATAATTGAAGTGCTATGTAAATTGCCTATAATGATATTTTTCAGGAACACTCAAAATATGCTGAGATCGATTACCACTTTGTGTGTGATCATGTTCATCATAATGCAATTGATTTTGTCTATTTCTCCTCTCAAGACTAAATTGTTGATCTATTTAACAAAGCTTACTCTATTCCTTGATTTCATGATCTTGTTTCCAAATTAAAACTGTTTGTTTCTTTATCACCTTGAGTTTGAGGGGGAGATAACGATAATATTCATTGTAATCAATATAAATATATTTAGACATCAATTAGGTTCTTCCTTATTTAAGTATGTAAATATATTTAGACACTAATTAGGCTCTTCTTATTATATTATATAAGTTTTTTCCTAATTGATAATACTTTTGTGTACAAACGACACACAAGACATATATATAAATCAATTCAATCTTTATTAATTGAACTGTCATTATAACAAATTAAAAAAATATGATAAGATTTTCTTAGTTCGACCATCTTTAGAGAAAATCTCATGTAGAGTGGTAGTCGTGAAATGAGTTATTTTTGTATTAATTCATTAATGATTATATCTTATATTTAATGAACTATATTCAAGTAATATTGATTAGCTAAAATATTTTTAAATTGCAATATTTACAAATTTACATAGAAAACCATTAAAAAATAATGTGAGGAAATTACACTTTAGTAATCTTTGAGCTTAATTAAAAAATATAAGAATTTCTATTTAAAAATTATATGGAATTCTTCAATATTAACTCTTAGTATTATTGAACATATGAAAAAGTTTTACATGTTATGAAATACATGAAAAGTGAGACATTTAATTCCAATTTTAATAATTTTATTTAAACTTAAATTTTATATTTACAAAACAATATGTAAGTATCTATTTTACGTAATACGTGATTAAAAATTTATAATAAATAACATTTATTATAAAATAATATATATTCACTATTTATAAAATTATTTATTTTTATTATATTCAATTATTCCAAATTTCTCTACATATATATATATATATAGATACACACATATATAATAAAGAAAACTGAAAACCTCGTGTAGAATTATAGTTGTGAAAATGACCATTTTTATATTAGTTCATTAATTATTATTTCTATATTTAATGACTTTTGTTCAATATTTTAAAATATACATTACATTACAATAGCATCAAGACAATTTTACAAAGTTACGTCGTCAGCTTCTTCTAGAATTCAACTTTATGGTCAGATTGAGAGGTACCCATTGATAACTCAGCAAATTATGTGTTGGGAGATTTGTTAATTCCTTGTTTGCCATAAACTTCCTTCAAGTAAAGAACCAGTTTTTACTGTATGCTTTGTGATTGACAGGAATTGGTTGTATATTCGGATCCAGGTATGCTGCATATAGAAACGGGAATGTATTGATGGGCTTCAATAATAAGATCGCAATATGATGACTGAACATAGTAGGCATTGATAAGAGTTTCACGTCCTCTTTATCTTGTAACACACCACCTGCGATGATGAGGAGAGGAGATGACGGTGGCTAAAAAGTTAGGTCAAAAATTTCGTTAGTTTTTTGGACAAGCTTAAATCATAGACTTTTTTCGAAAAGGTGATGATTTTTAATTTTTAATTTTTAATTTACATGTTAAATATATAAAGAAGTAAGAATTTTTAATTCTAAATTGATGATTTTAAAATTATAATGAGCCAATCGATTCAACAGGAATGAATATAAACCGGCATAAATTTTGGTCCGGTTTGTGTTTATAACTTTTAAGGAAAAAAATCAACCGAAATAAATTGACTAGGTTATGAACAGACAGGAATTTGGGAAGAAATTTTGTCTTATATGCTATATATAAATTTCTTGAACATCTAATAAATATTGCATTTTTTCAAATTATAACGCTTCTAGGTTTTATTTCACAATTGTTTCTTTTCAAATTCTTAATAATTAGTGAGTCATCATAACATGAGATTTTTTTTATTGTTTCCTTTAATTTTAGCACAAGGTTATAAATTTTTTGAATGGGTTGATTTTCTCATCTAGTCTGCTAAAGAAGATTAACAAGTTGGGAACAAAAATTTTAGAATTGAAAATATAAATTATGGGTATTATGTTGTTTGTGATTTCCTTTAAGAATTATTACGAGTGATTTACCAAAAAAAAATTATTACGAGTGAATGTAGAAATAAAAATATGCTTTATGTGTGAAGACATATTTTGTTTGGTTTAGTTTGTAAGTGATCTATTAACATACTTCGTTAACTATGACATCAAAGATGAATTTAAATATAAAAGTATTGTTTATGTTATTGTAACTATATTGTTAATAATTAATGTTATTAAATTGTAACTTGCATAAGTATATATACAAAAAATTACTAATATTAATGTTACAGTTTATACATTGAAATTTTATTAAGACGTGTCTTGGATAAAAAAATATTTTTTTTAATTATCTAAAACTATAAAATTAGAATACAAATATACTTAACATTTACAAAATAGTATTTTACAATCTCATTTTATATACTATATTTGAATTGATTCCAAACATTTAGCTTCTTTTAGGCATAACTTTTTATGGGTCCTATGAATTTGTTGATTTCTTTTCAAACCTTCGCTTATCACTACTGAAGTTTGCAAGTTGTAGTTCATGGTGCTGTCTAGGGGTGGGGAAAAAAAACCAAAAAAATCAAATCAATATGAAAAATCGACGAAATCGGGCCAAACCGAGCCAAACCGATGTGATGGATGGTTTGGTTCGGTTTCGAATATTAGAAAACCGACTGTATCCGTTCGGTTGCGGTGTAGGCAAAATTTTTTCCGAACCAAACCGATCAACTAAAAACAAAAAAAGTTTGTATTGTTTATACTTCTAACTCTAGGTATATAAGGTAAATTTGCAACTTTGCAAGTACAACAATCATCCAATAGGTCCTAAAATGAAATAAAAATGTTGAATATGTACTAAAATTGACCCAAAATTAAGGCCCAAATCGATTGAAATAACCGAACCGAACCGAACCGCAAGACAAACTGAACCGACAGTTTCATCTGACATTCGATTCGGTTCGGTTTTATTATATAATAGAACCGATTATTTGGTTTGGTTCGGTTCAACAGTCAAAAACTGACCGAACCGAACCATGCCCACTCCTAGTGTTGTCAGAGCCAACCTTAGACATTTTTCAGTTGTCGAATCATTAAACTATCTCGTGCCTCTCAAGTGGATCGCCCAACGCTCATGCTACCCGGTCACTCGTGGTAATTGCTTGCTTGATGGGCCGCTACCCAGATCTTAACACATAAGATCTGGGTTGTGTTGCCTCCGCTCCTTGGTCGGTGGGTCGTAGATCTGACTTGCTTGATGGTCTCTAGGATAAGCAGATCTGGGTCGCGTTTGGGTTATGGGAAAGGCATGAGATGGAGGAGTTGCAATGTGAGGATAACGGCGTAAGGAGACTTGATGAGAGGCAGGAGGACAACGACGTGAATTTCATGAAAGGGAATGGGGCACCTTCACCCCTGTCCATGAAAGATTTCCGTGTGCTCACCCTAGAGGTTTGTCAAAAGTATGCATCTAGAAAGGGAGTACGTTCATTAGCTTCAGATTCTCAGAACCCCTCCCCCAAAACTGGTGCTTGGATAAAGAAAATTCACGTGCAGCCTCTTAAGATACATCTGAAATACTGCCCGGATACTATGAAGGATGGTGTTGTCAGTCTACCAATTTGTTGTAAGCCAGAGCAAGGGCTCGGTCAACTACCCTGGTTGGATTCTTCTAGAGTAAGAGGCCCGTATTTCCAATCATCAATGCCTAGGCCACTGCACGTTGGGGTAAGAAAGGTTTGGAAAAACCTTTACTCATGGATGATAGCACTATTCTGTTTAAATTTGTTATTGATAGTAATTTGAGTGAAATACTAGAAATGAGACCTTTGCATATAGGGGGCCAACCCATGTTTATTTAGAAGTGAAAACTTAGGATAGTTTTTGATAGGAAATGTGTGGAATTTTTTTCCTATGTAGGTACAGTTTCATAATTTGCCACTATAATTTTGGAAACTCTTTAGAAAAGTCTCTTTGTATGGATAGTCAAACATCGAGAATGAAGCGAATTAGGCATGCAAAAAGTTATGTGGAGGTCAAAAGGAATGCTATATTACCTGAGCATTTACCAATTCTCAAATTGGGTGAAGCACGGGAGATTGAAAAATCTGAAATTAAAGTGACATACCCCTCGAAGGCTCATAATTCAACCAAGAAATTGGTTCTTACAGGAAAACTTTTTCAAACTAGATGGCAGGATGAATTATTGGGGGTCGATTCTTCTTCAGAGGATAATGAAGAGGTGTGGGTGTACAAATTGTTGCTAATGAGAATCTAGATAACTCAACAACTAATATCCCAGATACTGAGGGTGGGAAGCCCAATATAGCATCTGGATACACCTCTCCTAATTTTCAGATGGATTGGGCCAACATGTTGACTCCACTAGCAACTGTTGGATAAAATGAGAATTCTAAGGCTAGGCTGGAGTATGAAGAACAGATAACAATGGTAAACTCTAATGATTACGGTGTGGTAAATCAGGGGACTAGGAATATCATCTCTCAAAATGAAGAACATAAAATAGTTTTTCCATAGGAAAGCAATCTAAATTTGACAACAGAGGATTGTGATTCTCCATCAGCTGTAGACCAAATCGCAGACATTCCAGGAGATTTTTGTGTACAATTAAAAATTGCAAAGAGGAAATCAACCAGGAAGAGAAAGAAAAATCCCAAAAACCGACAATAAGGGATTCAACGACTTTCATAAACAAGAAAAAGTATCTTGACACAAAATGTCCAGCGAAATCTTTCTATGGAGATGAAGTATTAATGTTGTCTTTAGTAGATTATTTTTGTGGACTAATACTGCCTTACTTAAGGAGTTAGTTTGTCATATTGTCAATATGATGATGGAAGCAAGCTGGGAAGCCTTTGGATTATCTCTATTCTCATAACCCTAATTTGGAAACACTAATATCTTAGATGTGCAAATAGGAGGGGTCTTTTACCTCTTTTACAATTGACTTGCCTTGGATAAGCAACGATGTCCTTACTAAGTCGTTGTTCCAATTAGTTTTATTTGTATTGTGTAGTGTGTTGTCATTTTTATTGTAGGAGACAAAGGAGAGTACTACTATTCTCCTAACGCTGTTCTTCATTTTTAATCTATCAATCCAAATTTTTAATTTTTCAAAACAAAATTACAAGTTTCCTCGTTACTTGTAACATCAAATAAAAGACCGTTCAAATAATACTTAACAGTCATTGTTCACATTAAGAATATTGATCTTTGTTTCTTATTTTATTATATTTTCCTTTTATGCATAAATTTGAGAATTTTATAAATTTAAAAAGGTGTTAACATTGTCTTGTGTATTGATAGTTATTAGGTATAGAATATATCAACTTCTCTTTGTTAGATTTGGCAATTAGGTCTGACCCAACCTGATATGAAATCAACGAGCTAGACTCGGATTTATAGGACCTCAAATTTGGATCGGATTCAGGCTACCAAAGACGGTCCAAGTCTTGATAACTATAAAGGCAACTACGTTGTTTATTTTTATTTTTAATTTAAAAATAATAAAAAAGGTCAAGTCAGGTTGAGTTAGGCATTGGACTGTCTGAGTCGATCAACCTCAAACTAAGGTCTCAACTACCTTGGTCTGAAACTTAAACATAGGCAAAAGCTATCCGACTAAGCTCGGGCCTTTTTTGTCATTTATAGGACCAAAGAGTAGGGTGGTAATGGGTACGAACCTGGGCACCCCTTCTCTTTGTTCCTATAAATAAAAAAAATCACAATATTATTAATTAGTAACAGGAAGTATTTCAAGTCATGTAATAAAAATGTTTTGAAATTCCAAAATAGAAAGAAAAGGCAATGAAATTTGAATTCAGTGAGTCTCCATAGTAGTCCCAAATGCTCCTGATCTTGTCATATCACCCTTATGTTTATTTCATCTATAGAAAAACAACAAATAACAAAAAGTTTACCTCTATAAATTCTAACTCTCAAGATTGGATGTTTAATCAATTTGGCAATACAAGTCAGATAAGTGGTCACTACAATAGAAGGGGCTTTTGGTCACGAATAATTTCATCGTTAAAAGCTAAAAATTTGTCGGCAAAACTTTTTAGCGTCGAACAAAATTTGTCGCAGGAATCATCGCAACATCGCAGTAGAAAAATATTATCAACTACGTTTTTACAAAACCGTTGCAAATAATATTTCCCTACAATCTCAAATAAATAGCGAAAAGAGATAGGCGAGGATAAGACAAATCACGCCAAAAGTGTTTTGTGTCACTTTCTTTTCGTAACTAAAAGTTATTAGCTATGTTACCAAATTTATAGGTAATAATGTTTTTCAACGTTTAGTGTTTCGTCGCAAAATAGATTTAGTGACGATCTTTAGAACGTAGGCACTACAAAACAACATGGCTATTGCAATGAAAATCTTAGCAATACCTTTGATGTGCGTTGCTATTAGCATTTTTTTGTAATGCATCGTTACTAAATATTAAGCTTTTATGACAGCTTATTGCGAGGAGAATAAATTTGTATTTCGACCCCATGAATTATTGAGATGTTGCAATGAACCGTCACTATAACGGATATGTAGCTACATTCTGTCACTAGTTAGTGTTGCAACAAGAATGGATAATTTAGTGCCATTATACGGGGACAATTTTGGCACCAAAATAATAGATGTTTGGTGACACTCTATTACTAGAAGTCTTTGTGTGACATTTATTATGACATCACGTTGCAAAAAACGCCACATTGGCATTTTTTACTGACTATCTATCTCTATATTCTAAGTTACCTTTAGTGACAATCCAGAGCAAAATAAGTTATAATATTAGCTATTGCGACGACCCATCATGAAAAAGCGATATAGTTATTTTTAGTTACAATTTGTTGACACTCTATTACTAAACGACTTGTGATGATATTTTGTTGTGACTCCACATTGCAAAAAAAGGTCGTGTTATTATTTCTAATAACCATCTGTCACTATAATCCATGCTAGTTTTAGTAATACTCTACAGCAAAATAGGTAATAGTTACATCTATTGTGACAGCCTGTCAAAAAAAAGTCATATTGTTTATATTTTATTACAGATTATTGCTAAAAGCCATAAGTAATGACAAAATGTTACAAAAGTATTAAAGTTGATTAATATCGTAACAAGTTGTTACTGAAAGGATAATAATATAATTTTTAAACATAAGAATACTTATGCAGAATTGATGGCAAAAATGTTTTAGATTACATTATTTTTATTCTTAATTTTTTTGATAAAAATTAATTATATTTAAAACATTTACATATAATAGAAAAATCTTACTATAGAGCTTGATTATAAAAGTATGAATATAGCTAGACATGGTAAATAATTGTTCTATAATAGTAAAATTAATCATCATCACTATCATTCATAGAATTAACATTATTAGGCTCATCATCATCATCATCTTCCTCCAAATTTTCTAAATCATCACCAATATCTTTACTGCTATCATCGTCATGGCTATCTTCATTAGAATCAAGTAGTTCAACTTCAATCGTGCTGGGTACTGGCATAATATTATCTTCAATAACATCTCTAGGGATGATTTTAAAATCATAGCCAAATCTTGTTAGCTACGTTTTGTATTAATAATTTTTAAAACTTTAAAAAATATTGTTGACATTTTCAGGAATGTAGCTAAAAAGTTTTAATGACAAATTTTGATTTTTTACTAAACTATCCTATTAAAATTTTTAATTATAATTAATGGTAATTTTTTTAATTCATCTTATCATTCATAATATTTAGATTTTTATTTATAATTAATTAAGTGAAAATAAAAATAATTAAAATTTAGAAACATTTTAATATAAAATAAAATGTAATTAAATGTCAATTAAAAATGTTAACTAAAAAATTTATGTACAAACTAAGACTCGTGCTCATCATCACTACTACTTACATAATTTGAGTCAGGATTTTGTTTAACCATCTTTTCAAGCTTGGCCAACTTTCGTTTAATATGGTCTAACTTTTGTTGATTTTGTTTCTTCATTACATTGTAATTGGGTCTTAAGCGACCGATTTTCCTCTTGAAGCGTTGTTATATATGTTGGTTGTGACGATGATGAACCAATTGGCCTAGGATTATATCTAAGACCTTTGATGTACCCTCATCTTATACCAAGGACGTTGTTGCAAATTTCATCTATGTTTAGCTCATTTCTGTCAAACAATGCTCTTTGCAACAACTTCTACATCTTATTCTAAAATTTAGAAAAGAAAATAAATATTTAATTCAAATATTATTAGTTAGTATTACATGAATAAATAAAATTAAAAATTAAACAAAATTTTATATTTATATAATTATTCTGTGTTTCTTCAGATGTCTAGCCTTTAATTTTCTTGTAGTGTATCACACTCTACAAATTTACACCCTATTACACTCTTCTCCATATAGTTCCTTCTAACTCTATTTTATGAAAAAAAAAGAATTGAAACACAATAAACAATATTGTATTCACTGATATAATTATAACTTGTAAACAAAAAACTTACAAATTCATTTTGTACGTCAACAAATGATTTGAAGCCTTAGTTGTGAGAAGTTTTCATTTTTTTCTTTGCTAATCTTGGCTTTCTCACACTTTCCCTAAATAAAACAAAGAAATAGTCATTAAATTAAATTGTGTAACAAAATTAATTGAAGCAAATGTAAAGAGAAAGAAGACAAACCTTAACGTAGGCAGAGGCCCAGTAATCACACATTTGGCTCTAATTATTTGGAGTCATCCGTTCAAAAACATGTCTCCTTACCTCCTCAACTGAAGGAAAATATTTGTAGCATTTACGTAGTTGATAACGATGATCCCTGGCCATTTGTTTGAATAGTGAACCACAAAACTTGAAACTTTATTGTTCTCGATATCGACGATATTGCGCTTTTTCTGTGAAAAACAAGTAAAAATGAAATTAATCTTTAAATAAGTAAAAAGTGCATATAATTAAATACAATAAAAATTACCTAAAATTTTTCCAGAGCATTCTGTAGCAAGTTGTCTTCCTTTAACTATTTGGCATGCTAAAGGCAAAGCAATTCTGTCCTGATAATGACCCTTAACTAACTAGACAATTTTACTAATTGAATCTTGTCAACAAGATGACCTTGTCTAGGGTCAATCTAAGCAGACAACTTGTTGTTCATTGCAAAATTCATGCATTGCAACTCATAACCTTTAGTGATACCTCTACATCTTTTTCTAATGTCAATATTGGAACATGTCAAAAAAATAATGATAAGAAAACACACATTAAACATGTAAATATGTATTTGAGGACAAGTGAAATTACAAGTGGTAAAGATTAAAATACCAGAAGATCCTTTAGCACTAGTTGAGGTAGATAGAAGTTGTTATTGACTGGCTTCATTGGTGGATGAAGTCGGTTGTTGTTGTTGTTGTTAGATAAGGTCGGATTGATTTGATTATTGTGGGGGAGGAACACCTTCGCTAGTTGCCGCCTAATTTCCTTTGTTTCATCCAGGTGTCATTATATTAAATATCTATAATGATATTATTAATTATTTCTCAATAATTTTCTAATATAAAATAAAACTAATTAAAATAACAACATAAAGAAGTTGTCAATTTTTTTTGCTTAAATCATTTTAGACCATTTGACAAAACGTACAAATCGTAATCTAAGCTGATTGGATTTTTGGGCCCACATTTTGAATCACATTAGAAACATTTTTTACATAGAAAACAACTATTAGGCGGTAGAATCACTAATAATAAGTTAATTATTTGATTTAATAGGAAGATTAATCATAAGTTAATTAAAATGGTAGCTTGCCAGTTTTTAAACAATGTAAACAACAATCCCATATAAACAACAATTTTCTTACCTTCAATCATCATGATCAAAATCTTGAAAATCATCATCATTAATTACATTATGATTAAACTTTTTATCACTATTATATTAAACCAAAGTATAATCATTGTCATATAATTCATCTTCAATATAGTCTTCATCTTTTTCTATGATAAGATTGGCTTGTACTTCATTCACTTACACAATATTGGGATCAAAATCTCTTGTTAGGACCTGCTCCCAGATCCCGACTTCCATGCAGATATCATAGCCATGCAGAATATTGTATTTACGTGAGTTTATCTCCCATAGAAAACACCTTGACTATTATCGGATTATCTTCTTCTCTCTGATACTCCAACTGTCGTATACTTATAACACACATTCATCACCCCTACTTGCATTCAAAACTCTCCTTTTTAGTTCAGCTCCGTTCTTCGACTATCCATTTATCCATTTCAACCTGAATATCTCAAGGAACAGCGTTAGTGAGTCCACACTTTACATATATACGTGTTTTGGGGTTATCGGTATAACTTTTGCTATAGACTTCCAATTCAGAATTTCTTTAGACAGTTTGAAAGAGGATTTCAAGATCTACAACTTTCATGAGACCTCGGCGTCTAATTGTAACTCCTGGGTGGTCAAAAGGAGGATAGAAAATAACCATGAACAGTAACCCAGTCGATAGCGTGAACAGTAACACAGACGATATCTGTGAACAGCAACACAAAAGAAGTCTGTGAACAGTAACACAGACGATACTCTATGAACAGTAACACAGACAGGGTCCGTGAACAGTAACACAGATGAATCCTTCAACCAACATAACTTCTCAACTCCTTCTTATAATCCTTAGCCTATGCTCCATCCTCTGTGTTCTATCCTCTGTAGTTGACTTTTATCCTCTGGGTTGACCACTTATCATCTGTGGTCTATCCTCTGTAGGTGACTTTTATCCTCTGGGTTGACCACTTATCGTCTATGGTCTATCCTCTGTGTTCTATCTTCTGTGTGATGATGTGTCATCTGTGTTCTTATGTCATCACAGACGATACTTCCATTCTCTCCTCATCTTTTCCTCTATATTCTATCGTCTATGTGATGACGTGTCCTCAGTGTTCTGACTTCATCACAGACGAATACTTCTACTCTTCATTCATCTTATCCTCTGTGTTCTGACGTTAGCACAGAGGATACTTCTACCATTCATTCATCCTTTCCTCTGTGTTCTGACGTCAGCACAGAGGAAACTTCTCCTTTTTATTCCTCCTTGCCTCTGTGTTGTGACGTCATCACGGACGAATCCTTTCGTCTGTGTTTTTCGCTCGCAACCTCCCAACTCTAACATGCTATTTAAGACTAACATAATTCGATAATTTCTTCAAACAGAACATGCACATACACATTTTATTTTTCAAATCTTTAAAGCATCAGAATCATACCAAAGTATTTAATTTCATTGTATTCATTTTAAAATACTGTCAGAGTTATTACAAAACCGATTACACAATAGCTTAATC
>JANZXR010000004.1:8630738-8647371 GCA_027575705.1 Erythroxylum echinodendron
GCTCCAAATGCTTCCTTTTCATCACATCTAGCAATCCCTAACTAAAATATATAAAAACAAGTAAAAGCTCACATTTAGGCACAATAAATCACCAAATAAGCATAGAATTAAGAACTAAAACATGCTAGATTTACACACTATCAACAATATTTATAGGCAGGTGGTTTGGGTTATTACAGTGGGTTGACATTTTTTCCCCCGCCTTCTATGCTTGTTTGATAAAAGCCTCCTAACTGTTTGATGAAATGCGTTAATGAAGGCTACTTCTATAATGGATGTTTATGTACATATTCACATTTGATTGTAACACTTATAGTGTACTGATGTATCCATCAAAATGACTTTATTTCAACGTGTAATGAGACTGTGATTACTCATAACAATTGAAAGTCAAATGGTCAAAACCAAAAATATTGTCAATTGTGTTTCTGTGTTAGACATAACAATTAAAACTAAAAAATAACAACCTATTACTCTTATTCTTAAAGACCCAATCTTTTAACATACACACATTTAAAAACATATATATAATGGAGTTGCTAAAAACTAACAAGCTAATTATTAAGATAATTTAAAGCTAAATCACAAAATTAACATTATTAGAATCCTGGAACATTCAAATAAGAATTCTTCTATTGACTTTCATAATTAAACTGTTAACATTAATTCATAGCAGATTGTCAACGTGACGACTAGTTTCTGATGGTAGAAATAAGCTCCACTGGGAGGAATGTGGCAAAATTGTTTCTATTGAAGAACAAATCAATGCATAACAAATCCCTTCTTCATACACTAATACCCGCTTGCCTTCCATGGCCAATCGTCTTCTTCAAGGTTCTTGGTATCATCCAAACTACCTCTCTTTCTTTATTATTAGTATCTCATGATCTATAATGAAGCTATTATATGAACATCTAATTGTATATACTATATGTTGTGTTAAGTTGCCTCGAATCTTAAAGAGAACATAGATGAAAAATATTTTGCGGAACAGTGGTCGATTATAAAAACTATGTCTGTTCATTGTGACAATCATGAAGTTTATTAGTCAAGTATGCATATGTTCGAATTTGACTTCCTAATACCGTTTGATTTAGCTTTGATTGTTCTATTCTCTTTATTCATTAGTTGAAATGTGTCGTTTATCTAGTATTTTCCTCTATACTAAATTTGGGAAATCGTTCACTATATCTTCTACAAATTTAGTTAAAGAAAAGAAGTTATTGGAAGAGGGTGTCAATTCACCAAATCCTGAGGGATGATCTTTAATGGTTTTAATTAATGACTTGGAATGTGCAAGGAAGCTTCTTGGGAATCTAGACATTGGCAATCCATTTACCTTTTCTGCCGACTCTAATGTCACTTGGAATTCAAAAATATAATTATTTCTTTTCCTTTTCAATGGAATATTAGGATTGAAACTTTATTTATTATTATTTTATATATATATATATCTTACCATATCCCAATATTTATATGTATTATTATTTTATTGTTCATAAATATTAATGATTGAGAATATTAAATTTATGATATTTTGATCTTATTAACATTATAATTTTAGGTATGTTTATCTTATTATGTCTAAAAAATATTCACTTTTTAAAATTTAAATTACCTACCATGCATGTGTTTTTCAACAATATGTTCAAAATTTGAAAACATTTTACAATTTTTAGATTTAAGAATAGTATTCAAGTTAAATTTATTATTTATTATCTTATTTTATTAAAATTTTATGTATGTTTAGCTTTTTATTTCCAAAAAGATAATTTTATAGTTTTAATGCATTAACTAATATATACTTAAACAAATTTATGAAGAAGGAAAATAAAAAAAAATATGAAAAATCATATATAAATGTCAATTATAATTAACCTTAAGATTATTAAGCGCACTTACCATTAAAAAATTATCAAACTAACATAATTAATTATAAATTATTTAGTATTGAGTTTTAGTGATGAATAAAAGGTTTAATGGCAAAAATTTTACTTTTTGGAACGAATTACATATTTTGTGTCAAAAGGTTCTTGTTTTTAGCCACGTTTCTAATTATTGTTGCCAAACGTTCGACCTTTGGCGATGAAATAAGAAACTGTCGCAAAATTAGGCGTTTTTCGCGACGACTCCATAATCTTGTTGCTAAATAAACTCCTTCAATGATGATATCATACAACGTCGCCAAAACCAAGAATTTTGTGATGAATTTTAAAATTATCTCAAAAAGTCAAGAAAACGTAGCTAATAGTCTATTATGTTGTAATGGGTAGAGACAAAGGAACGTTATGATTTATCAAAGGTTGTTGCGATGCAAGTGACAGAGATAAAGTTTTGTATTTGTTGAACACTTCTAAATATTAGAGTTCATATGTGTTTGATTAGTCACGTTAATAAAATATTAATAGGGACAATATTTTAAGTTGATTTGTCTTTTTTTAAAATTTAATACTTATTTAAAAGTTTTATAAACTTTAACACAAAAGCAAAAAAAAAAATGGTTGTTTTTAATTTGTTATCCCTTACTAATTATAAGAGTATTAAGGACTTTTTATTATATTAAATTTTATTTTTTTAAAAATTTCTTTATACAATTAAATAACAAATAGAATCTCTTATTTATTAAGTGAATATCTCTCATTTTATTTATAATTAAAATAAACATATATAACTGTCAAATACTGGTAATTATTAATATCATAAATAGTAAAAATATTAATTTATAAAATAAAATTTTTATTTAATAGTGATAAATAATAATAATAATAATAACTAAATATATCATGTACAAACCTTCACTTTTGATAAGCTTAGGATTAAGTCCATCTTTCCCCAAACAAAAAGGCCTAGTGCTAATCAAACAATGTTATGAAGTTGTTGGGTTCTTATAGGAAAGCTCTCAATCACTCGCAAGAAAAGGTTTACCGAATCACCTGTTTAGTCTAACAGACAACAAATCCTTATCCAAATAGCACAAATCAAATTCTAAAACAAGAAACTTCTTCCGTCGTCTTTTGGATTTCTTTGATGAAAAGATTTTTGATGTCTACCGCCATCGCCATTTATCTAAGGACCCAACAGAATCCCATCAAGAGCTAAATTCGACGATGATGAATAAAAATCCTCTAACACATGCTCCAATTGAGTTCAGTTTTCATCCGAAGGAAGAAGATCTCGTTCGCTGTTATCTTTACAATAAAGTCAATAACAAGCCTTTCCCCTGCGAAATTCCTGTAGAGGAGTGCAATTTCTACGGTGACAGAGAACCTTGGGAGCTATGGCAAGCGCATGGTGGAGCCAATTTGAAGCAGAATCAGACCCTCTACTTCTTCACCGAGTTGAAGAGAAAGGGTCCTAATGATTCTAGATATGGCCGACGAATCGGTTTGGACGGTGGGTTCTGGAGAGGAGAGAACTCGACTAAGATTATTTTGGATCAGAAAACCAAACGCAGTTTAGGTTTTAAGAAGGTATTCCGCTACTGCAATACAAAATCGAAGCATAATGGTCGTTGGTTCATGCATGAATACAGTCTTCATCCTTCACTTGCTGCCTATAGTTCATGTAGGTAGGTATGTGTCCGCCTTAAAATTTAAGATGTCTATTTTATAGTATGATTAAGCTAATAGTTGGAGCTTTTAAAAAGCTTGTATGTAAGAATTTATGAGTGCGTGTTCTTCCTTATTACAAGATGAAGTCAATCACAGGATTCGGAATCATTATTGCTTAGATGTCAATCTCTCACTCTGCCTTTGTTCAGGCCAGGCCAGGCCAGTAATTACGTTATTTGTCAACTTGGAAAGAGAGAATCAGTTTCAGGTAAAAAGAGAAAGTTAAAATATGGGCGGAAGACGCATGCAACCCATGCAAACCATCAGAAAAATCCTACCATTGCGCGTAAGCTACACGATACCACCATAGAAGTAGGATCGAAGTCGGGGACATCATTGTCAGTGTCTCCGTCCACTTCTGTTCCACCACAGCCTCCGATAAATTCCTTCTATCAAAGATCATCTTTGTGCTCGGACCATGATCAGGTGGAAGTGGTTGAAGTTAGTGATAAATCAGACTATGACAAGAGACACACCGATTGGGCAATTGGTTTTGCTGAGGAGCTATTGAAGGACCATCCACTGGAATGTACACTATCAGAAGAGCCTGAAGTAGAGCTGTTGCCTAACATGGTTGCTTATAGAGAAATGGCCTGGCTGGGGATTTCTTTATCCTCATCGAAATTATGTTAGCCTCTGATGAAGTTACTATTAAATTTGTTATAATGTAATGGAAATTTGATTTTACTCTTCTTCTTCTTTTTCTTGTCCCCAGCAGTTTCTTATGTGATTTTATCAATTGGAATTTGGATGCCCATATTAATATATCACTCATTAACTTCATATATTTAAATTTTATTAGTGTAAGTAGATATTTATTTTACTTCTGTTCATGACACAGTTCACTTTTATACCATAGAGATAAACTAGACAAACTTTTATTAGAAAATTGTTAATGATTTAACTACTAAGCTAGTTTAAAGGGCTTGATTTAGTAGTTTATTGAATTGATCTTTCACATCAAGTACGTGAATTTAAATTCTATTGGAAGAGAAGAAGAGGGTTTACAAATCAATTGCAGGTGTGTTTCCTACATGAATTCTATCCATTCAAATTACATTGACTTCTGGTATGGATTCTATAACGAAGAGAGACACGATATATTTCAATCATTAATTTCTAAGAAAATTGTAAAAAAATAATTTTTATTTTGAAATTTTAATTTTAAAAATCTTGCAAAAATTTTTAATGATAAATTTATTTCAGAGTTAAATTTAAATAAAATATTAACTTTTTTTACAAGATAATTATAGAATTCTATATTTAAGTTTAACAGACTTTTTAATATAGCAAGTTGAATTCGATTTATGTTTGATATTCTTTTGAAAATAAAATATTTCAACTAAAACATATTTGTCTTTTCTTTTCTTTTCTTTCAAAATTGTCTTTAGTTCAAGAATGGATTGTTAGAATTTTTGGACTGCACAACATTACATAACGAGAAATGCATGCGGACATATCGATCTACATATATTCTAGTAAATATATATATTATTAAGTTTAAAGACCTAATTGAAGTGATCTTATTTTATTTAGGGGCTCATGACCTCTAATATAAAAGTGTGAAGATTAATATATAAATACTTAGGATGTAATTAACAAGTTAATGATGGGCTAAATTAGTAATTATGCCTATTAGTTTTTTTAATTCATGAGCGTACCTCTCGAAACACGTATCAATACATTTTGGAGCAAGTTCAACGTTAACTTACAGGCTGGAGTGCTCGCAACTTATCGTTAGTCGGCAGAGTTACTTTAACTCAGTCTGTCATCTATTCCCTTGCGATTTACACCATGCAAACCGTGAGATTGCCACGGCATCTGTGTGATGACCTCTAGAAGCTCATGCGAGACTTTATTTGGGGAACCAAAAATGGGCAGCGGAAAGTTAACCTGGTCAGGTGGGAGGCAATCTACCGACCCAAACTTGATGGAGGCCTGTGGATTAAAAAACTCCGATCCTCCAACGATGCCTTACTTACCAAGCTAGTGTAGGCAGTCTTTACTAACCCCTAAGTCTTATGGGTCCAAATCTTCACGCCAAATATCATATTGATGGTCGTAGCACACCACCATCAGTCGAGAGGCAAGGGCCTCGGTTATTCGGCGAGGAATCTCAGCTACTTGGAAATACGTCTGTCAAAGAGCTAAATGGCGCTTAGGCACTGGTGAGCGGATCAACTTTTAGATGGATAGCTGGGCCGGAGATTGTGGCCCTCTCCTTCTGAGTGCGATATCTCAACCAACAAACACTTTTTTGGCTGACACAGTAAGGGACGTGGTTCAGGCTAATGGCACCTGGGATTGGAATCGCTTCCAACCTACCTCCCCTCGTCCATTTGCATGAGCATTGCATCGATTCCGCCTCCTAATGCTAGGATAGGGGAAGACCATCTTATTTAGGGCCCCAAAATGTCTGGCAAGTTGACGGTCAACTCAGCATACACGCTCATTAAGGGACACTCCACCCACTACCACAATCGGGTGTGGAAGATGATCTGGAAATGGCCTGGGCCCCAGCGGATTAGATCTTTTCTCTGACTCCCAACCAAATCCAAACTGCTCACAAACCAGCAGAGAGTGGCCCGTCATATCTCCATGGATGCTACATGCCCCGCTTGTAATTAAGAAGAGACCATTTTGCATTCCTTACGGGATTGTAAGAGGGTCTTTGACTACTAGGCCCAATTTCTCGCAGCGATTATCCATCCGTCCTCCTAACTGAATGCTGAGCGGTGGGTGATGGTCAATCTTGCTAACCAGACCCTCGTTCAGCGGTTTGTATGGAATACCATTTTTGGCACATCATGTTGGTTTTTATGACAATGGCGAAACAAAAGTATATTTGAAGAGGACTTTTATTGGCCTACAAATGGTGCCAAGATTATCCTCGATTATGTTGCCTGGATATTTCAAGCACAACGAGTGACCGCCTCAGTCATTCCCTCAATCGGAGTACCTATGGGTTCACAAGTAGGCTAGACTAAACCACCTGAGGGATAGGTCAAAGTCAAAACTAATGTAGCTGTCCAATATGGCATCGGTTTGGCTTCAGTATGAGGCTTGATTCGAAACAGCACAAGGAACTGGTGTGAAGGGCTTTTACAACACATAGGGAGGTGTTCCCCTCTACCAGTTGAACTCTAGGGGGCCTTTACTGAACTACAGTTAGCATGGGACCTGGGTTACCGACAAGTGGTGTTAGAGCTGGACTCCTTGGAGGTAATCAACATTCTATCTTTTTCTCTATCCTTTTCTAACATTTTATTTGATGGCAGCTCACTAGTACCAGACATCTCGGAGCTACAGTGCCGAGACCGAACCATACACCTGCAGCATGTATACAGAGAAGGGAATCGGTGTGTAGATAAATTGGCATCGCTTGCTTCGCTCTCAGCTCCAGGACTTTCTGTTCTACAAGACATTCCACCCCAATGCCTTCATCTTGTTAGCCAGGACACCCTAGGCGTCCTTCTTCAAGGACGGGTGTTTTAGTCTGCTTTGGATTTTTCTTATTTCCCTCTGTATATAAAAAAAATAGGTGTGGTCCTGATTGACGTATCAAAACAATTTTTATTCAGTTTACATCAATTTCTATCTACTATCTTTTGAATATGTTCAATTAAAAGAATACATTCTTGGAACTCGTATTTTTCACCAAAAACTTTCTTTCTTTTTTCTCATGAGTTCAAGTACACTCGTTAACCAAAACTCGAGTTGAGGTTAATGGTCCCAAATCTACTTATACCCACCATGCTTCTGCTACATTTAAATTCAATCCCTATGTCATGGCGCATCAACGCTGGGATTCGACTAGGCACGTCGTAGATATAAGCCAGCTCTGATACCACTTTGCTAACCAAAACTTGAGTTGAGGTTAACGGTCCCAAATCTACTTATCCACTATATTTCCTCTTCTCAAATGATCAAGATTTATTTTTAAATTTTTATCAAGTGTTGATCGTCAATCATATACAAATTAATCTTTATAACCAAGCTTTATATGAATAAAAATGAAATATATCATCTAAACCAATCTCGTCCATTAGCTTCACTAGTAGAAGGATCAAAGGGGCAATCATTACTATTTTGCAACTAAAACCCACAATAATCTTATGCATTAACTCAACTAAATGAATGTGTAGTATGAAAATTACATGTGATTTGATCTACACATGCGTATTCTAACTGTTCTAACCTTAAACCTAATGAGAACAAATTTTAGAGTAAACCATAGAAAACTGGAAAAGAAATGAATATTCCATTAATATCATGACATCAAGTATAGTATTAAGTGGCCTGCTAACAATAGTCTTTCCTTTATTAGCTTTTCTTTCCAAATATGGAGCCTTTAACTGACAAAGGGTAGGAGCAGTTCCTAGCGCTACCCTCTCACCTCCCTCCTGCAATTGAACCTCATCCCAACCATACTCCCGGTCCTCTCGTCACCTTAACCCCTAAGAAGAGCTGGAAGCAAATTTTCAGAGACCATCAATCCTCTATTCTCACTTTCAACCCACCTAAGGACATAGGTGGGAAATTTATTGTTTGTCCAGATGTCGAAATCTTAGAGGAATTGGCGCATAGTTGGGAAGCTACCTTAGTCAGTTTCTTCTTCGACAAATCCCCCCTTCCTAAGCATTCATTGATGGGCTCACTGTGTCTGGCGTAGTAAACGACTAACAAATGTTTTACTAAGTGAGGAAAACCTCATTTTATTCACTCTCAACTCTACCCCTAAAGCATAAAAAGAGTTAGAAGAAGGTCCATGGCATGTTGGAAACTTCCCACTATTTTTACAGAATTGGAAACCGAGGCTAAAGCTAGAAGATATATCGATTCAAAGCATAACACTATGGATACATTTCCATAACGTACCGTTGGAGTACTGGGCCACAACAGGGCTAAGTGCCCTTATTAGTTTCATTAATAAGCCCTTCTATTTTGATGAAAATACAACAATGAAAACAAGAGTGGGTTACACTTGTATTTGTGTTAGTGTCGAGCTCACCAAAGAATTACCTTTTGAAATTCCTGTCATATGTTTGGGTGAGGCCAGAAAACTATGGGAGGATAGTGTGGCTATTTCTTATCAATGGAAACCACCTTCCAAAGGCCCCGAAAAAATTTGAAAACCAACTGACTAAATTTTCAAAACAGGTAGTTTTTTGGATTTAATAGGGATGAGTTATTGAAGGAAGCTAAAGTTAATCCCACGACAGTGATTGTTGCACCTGTTGAGAATTTAAATCTAGCTAAGGGTCCAGTTAAAACTGGAAATGTTATCTTTTCAGGTGTAAATCCAGTCCCCTCTCTTGGTTTCTTATAAAATCTACCTTCATCAGCCGAGAACCCTCAGGCACATGTAGAAAATAATACAATACTTTTTGAAACAAACAGCATTAGTGGCCCACCTACTTCACTGCCCAAATCTGAAACCCCTACCACTACTCAGCTCTATACACAACTCGATCAGGGGGTGAGGTTGGTTGTGCAGAAGTAACCTAGGCTATTAGAACAGTTGAAAAGTGATGATCACATAGGAGCAAAAGCATAGGCTCCTCTCATACAATTTGTTAATTATGTCCATAATAGTATGAAATATTAGGGGGTTAAATTGCCCCACAAAGCAAGCTGCTTTAAGGGATTTTGTCAAGAGTGAACAACCTCTACTTATAGGTTTACTTGAAATAAAAACTAAAAAAAACAAACTTTTGGCAAATTGAATATCCTGGGATCAGGTTAAGTGCAAATATCAAACTATTTTCATTATGCATATGGAAGAATAATTTTTAGTTACAAGGAAGATGAACTTTGAGTAGCCTTGCTCTACTGCAAAGATCAATGTATGCACCTCCATGTATCTTTTTTGCAAGAACAATCTGATATCCTAGTCTCTCTTATCTGTGCTAGTAATTTTAGGTTCCAACGATCTCTGTTATGACATGTCTTAAGCAATCTTAGTAGAGGAATCACCTTGCCTTAGCTCATTTGTGGAGATTTTAACTCTACTCTATATCAGTCAGAGACTAATGGGAATTGTAACCTATGTAATTATTCTTAGGATTTTAAGCAATGTGTCAACTGAGTGGGAGTGACAGACCTATCCTACACTAGCAATAGGGTCACATAGTCTAATAAGCAATCCTCCCGTTGGAGCATCTAGAAGAAACATGATTGAGCTATGGTTAATACCATATAGCTCATTACATTCC
Organism: Erythroxylum echinodendron; assembly: GCA_027575705.1. Taxonomy (NCBI): domain Eukaryota; kingdom Viridiplantae; phylum Streptophyta; class Magnoliopsida; order Malpighiales; family Erythroxylaceae; genus Erythroxylum; species Erythroxylum echinodendron. The sequence goes on from JANZXR010000004.1 coordinate 8,640,565, forward strand.
CTAATAGCTACGCTATTTTCCAGGACCCCTTATTTTCTTATCATATCCCCATCAAAATCGAGCATCTTTTAGGGAAGCCTACTAGCTTCTATCCTTTTCGTTTCAATAACTACTTGGCTCAAGGAACCAAGCAATATATCTATGTCAAAACATTGAAGGCCATTAAACATGAACTTTCTACAGTCTTCAAAGAGACCTACATATGAAGCAGTAGTGCAGGCTACGACAGAGCTCTCTGTTGTCCAGAATAGCCTTGCAAACGCACTAGATGATGCAGCATTGGTTGCTTAGGAGAAACAGGTTCTCTCGAAATATTTAATCATTGTTAAGAACCATGAGTCTTTACTTCAACAAAAAGTGAAGGTATTAGTTGAAAGACGGAGATAGGAACTAAAAAATTTTCTTCAACTCCATTCTTACTAGGAGAAAAAAAAACAGAATTACCTCCATTAAAAGCCATAAGGGCCTGCTCGTTCAGACACAAACTAATATACAGAAAGAGGCCATTAAGTACTTTAGTAACCTGTTAGGTTCCTCAAGTGTAAATTTCATTTCCGTTGTGACTTTCGACTTTCTCACCATTCAAGCTGAAACAACTTAATTGGAGGATAGTGACCTGTTAGCCAAAGCGGTAGAGGATAAGGAGGTTAAGGAGGCAGTGTTCAACACAGACGGAAAGAAAGCACCTAGTCCAAATGGAATGAATGGATATTTTTTTCAACAATCTTGGAATGTTACATGGCTGACTATTAAAGATACAGTGTGAGAGTTTTTCTCCATAGGGGTGAGGCTCAAGGAATTCAATAAAACCTTCCTATGCTTGATAACAAATGTTTTTTCTCCATCAAATTTCTCTAAGTTCAAACCCATTTCCTGTACAAACTTTCTTTATAAGATCATCAAAAATTCTGGCATCAAGAATGAAGAAGGTGATAGATAAACTTATTAGTGACAGTCACCGGGCTTTTATAAGTAGCATAAAGATTGGCCATAATGTTTTAATTTTGCTAAAGCTCCTCAAAGACTATACAAGAAAGAATCCATCCCCCAACTGCACTATTAAAATAGATTTTCATAAGGCATATGATAGCAGCTGGAATTTTATATGGGAGATGATGGATGCTTTTAGGTTTCCCAAAATATATACCAGATGGATCAAAGAATGTATCTCAATGACAAGTTATTCAATACTTATCAATGGCATTCCTTTAAACTATTTCATAGCTAGGAGAGGATTAAGGCAGGGGCCCCTATTTCCCCTACCTATCCATCATGTATTGGAAGTGCTTCACTCTATCATAAAACTTGAAGGGGAAGCCAATCGCAATTTTAGATACCATTTGAAATGTAAGAGGATTGGCTTGACTAACCTTGCTTTTGGAGATGATCTACCTTTTTTACAGAGCGAATGGTGATTCCGTCCATAGTTATATACAAGCCCTCCAATAATTTAGAGAATTGTCTGGCCTTCGAATCAACTATAACAAAAGCCACTTCGTCCTGTCAAAAGAAGTTTCTTGGATGGCACCAAATATTGGCTCCCAATGGGAATAAAGGAATAATCTCCCCTTTTGCGCTACTTGGGTTTGTCAATTTCCACCAAATGCCTAACCTAACTTGAATTCACTCCCATTATCAAGAAGATTCAACGATGAATTAGCTCTTGGGTAAAAAAATTTATGTCTTTTATAGGAAAGTTGCAACTCATTAAATCGATTCTAAATTCTCTGTACTTCTATTGGAGTTCACACATTTTTTTAATCAAAAAGTGTTACCAAATCCATTGAAAAGATCTTCAAGCACTTCTTATGGAATCCATCTACCAGTACAAAAGGTAGTGTCAAGATTAAATGGTTGAACATCTATTACCCACAGGCAGAAGGTGGCTTTAATATTATTCCCTTGAAGCTTACTAATACAACACTCATTTTAAAGCGATTATGGTTAATACTGGCAGATATAACGTCCTTATGGGTCAGATGGATTCACTAATATTTTCTTACAGGTAAGAGCATTTGGCATTACAACTGAAAGCCTCCAACTCTTTCTTTTTGAACTAACTTCTCAAACTAAGAGACATTGCCCAAGATCAGTTGTCATGCTCCATCGATAATGAGAAGAAAATATATGTGTGATTTGATAATTGGTCTGGACAAGGAGCTCTCATCAACTTACCTATTGATCAAAGGTGCATTATTACTCTCCTAGTTCACATGAAAATGGAGTTCCTCATCCAAGGGAGTTATTGGAATTTTCTACAAGTATTCAACACTTACAACCTCAATACTCTCCTAGTCCTCTCACTCAAGATACCTTTTTTGGCATAATCAGCCTATCCACCAGCTTACAAATCGAATCACGTGAGAGCTTGTAAGGTTGAAAAAAATCGACAGTGGCATGGTGCAAGATCATATGGCGTAAGATATCTTTCATTTTATGGCTAGCTATTCAAAAACGGCTTAATACTGCAAACCGAATCAGGTATGTACATATTGACCACTCCTGTCTTTTTTTTTACAGAGAAGGAAACACATGACCATCTGTTCTTTATGTGTACAATCACCAGTTGTCTATGAAAGATAGTTACCTTGCGATGTAACTAGTTTATACCTTCTAACTCGTTATATGAAACTGCGCAATGGTTATCTACTCAATGAACTCCTAAGGAAATGCACATCGTGGCTATTAGTCTGTGTGTTAAAACAGTTTGGAATGAAAGAAATGGTAGAAGGTTTGAAACAAAATTCTATTCCTTATCTTATTTCAAAGACCTTGGCAAACATCACTAACATTTTAATTTGAGGGGCGCTTTGTAAACTCAAATGTGTTTTTCTCAGTACCTCAACTGACATGTCATTTTTTTTAATCTTTGCCACCTATTCTACCTAGGTAGTTAAACGACACCAGATTGTGTAAGGGGTGCCTCCCCAGACTATCTTTATAATTTGTACCTTTATTTTCCTCACTAATGAAAATTTTATTTATTTTTTCAAAGAAAAGTATAATATCAAGCACAAAGAACAAAATATGAACTCACACTAAATCAAATGGCATCAAATATAACAACGTTCATACATGTAATATGCTCATAAAAGGCCTTAGCCGTTAATACCTTAGTGAGTGGATTTGAAATCATAGAATTTGTTCATATAAACTTAATAATAACAAAACTACTATGAACTTTACTTCAAAATAAGGAACTTAATGTTTATATGTTTAGATCTAGAAGAACTCATGTTGCTATTAAAATACCATACTAGTATTTTATTGTCATAGTATAACAAGAGTGACCTTTCAATACCATTCACTACTCGTAGTCCTGTAATGAAATTGTGCAGCCATATAACATGATTGAACGCATCATAACTTGCAACAAATTCAACCTCTATAATGGAAGTTGCAATGAGTGTCTACTTGGTACTTTTGTAAGAAATTTCACCTCTAGCTAACAAAAATATAATCAGATGTCAATTTACAACTGTTTTGGCATCTAGTAAAGTCAAAATTAGAAAATCCATTAATCTCAAGTTTTTCTGATCTTTTATATCTGAGCATATAATCTTTAATGTTTTGTAAATATATGAAGACTCTTTTTGCCGCTACCTAATGTTCTCTTCCAAGATTGCTTTAATACCTGCCAAACATTCCAACATCAAATGTGAGGTCATGGTGAGTGTAGAGCTACACATAGGTCAAACTCTATATTACTAACGTGTAAAGAGATATTTTCAATAAAGTTGGATTCTATTTCATTCTCTAGACACTGCTTTAGATTAAATTTATCTCTTTTAGACACAGCGTATCATAAGATTTACAATTTTGCGTGCTAAATTGATGCAACATCTTTCCAAATTAACCCTTCTGTGATAATCCTAGAATTCCATATGAATGCTTATAATGAATCTAGTTTCCTAATACATAGGATGCTTCAACAATATCTTTCATTTCAAATTGCTCTAAAAGAAATTTCTTGGTTTTTTGAAACAACTCCACATTACTATTATTGGTAAGCGAAATATCATTTACATATAGGATCAAGAAAATGAATCTACTTACACTAAACTTATGGTACACACAATCTTCAACGACGTTCACTTCAAAGCCAGATGAGAGAACAAATTGATGAAACTTTTGGTACCATCAACGGGAAGCTTGCTTCAGCCTATAGATGGATTTATTAAGTTTACAAACCAATTGGTTAGTTTCCTCAAAAGCTAACGCCTTTAGTTGTTTCTTTGTCTTTAGATTTATTAGATGTAGCTCAAGATCAAAATGTGTTATAAGTACTATAATAGATGTAAAAGTGTCTTTCGATAAAACTAGAGAGAAAGTCTTTTTATTGTTAATGCCTTCCCTTTAAGTAAACCTTTTAGTGACAAGATAAGTCTTATATCTCTCTATATTACCTTGTGAGTCTCTTTATAGTCTCCACCAATAGCTTAAATGCCATAGGTTGCAAACCACTAGTAAGCTTAATAGAAAGGAGATTATATAATTGGTGTAATAGACAACTATCTTATAGACGTAGGCTACAACTTGCTATTAATGTCTTTAATAACCTCATAGTCTATTGGTGTTCACATTTGGAAATACTTAAGGGAGTTATAAAAGAACTGAAAATTTGGTAAGGAATTTCATATGGAAGGGAAGTACAAATGGGTCTAAAGTTTCACATGTCAAATGGAGTACATTATGTCTCTCTAAGATCAATATAGGACTAGGACTGACCTTTGTGAAAAGTATGTAAATCCCTATTAACAAAAAGATGATGGAGAACTTATGCATACAAGGAAAACATATAGGTCAAATGGATATATGCATATCACTTGAAAGATGAGAGCATATAGAGAGTTCAATCAATGTCAAATCAATCTTGTGCTTTTCTAAACAATTACCAAAGTCATGAAGCTCATACAACCTAAAACTAAGCATCATATTGGTGATGGACAATTAACATAATTCTAGTTTGACAATTGGCTTCTTTTTGGTCCATTATGCAATCTTAGAGAGTTTTAATTATTAAAAGCAATAGTCGCAATATCAACCAAGGTTAGTAACCTCATTGTAAGAGGAAGTTGGAGTTGAACATTATACTCTACAAAGGCTTATGAAATCATACAATCACTATAAACTTTATCTTTTAATACTACCAAACTTGACATACCTTGTTGGATTTTAGAGAGAACCTCAAAATTCACTACTGCTTCATTTAAAAAGCTGATAATGGAACCCTTAACTAGAGTTAACTAGGCTAGTTTTGTCTAAGATTCTCACATAATACCTAGACAATATTTTATTATATAGTTAGCAGCTTCCAAGAGACTCCCTTTTAACGATAGAATCAAGTTTATAATTGATAGATATGACCTTGTCTTATGTGGAGAAGTTAAAAATTGCCATAATCATCTTTTCTTCATGTGTTCTTTCTTCAATAGACATTGGAAGGAGTTTCTCAATATATTCAACATACAATGCATAGATATAAAATGGTTAGACATTATGAAATGAGCCACCATATTCAAAATAAGGAATATAGCATATATAAACCTCTTCAAGGCTGGCCTAAGGATGATGGTGCATCATATATGGAGAGCAAGAAACTTGATAATGTTTACTGATGGAAGCTTGGATATTAATGCCACTTTTAACAAGTTTCAATCTAAAATCCAAATGTTGTGTTGGTGAACATATGATCAAAGCCAATCTTAAGTCTAGAACCGTTTTATAACTTTTAAATTTAGTGTAAAGGTGCATTAGATCAAACTAGCAATTCCTTTTGGATGGACACCAGAGTTAGGTGTGCTTTTCTAAACTGTTGCATTATATGTTTTTTGTACTACTCATTTGCTTGTTTATTGATCCTGAATTGCCTTTACTTTCCTTTAAAAATCCATTTACAACTAATGAGTATCACACCTTCAAGTAATGGGATAAGATCTCAAACTTCTTTGTTTCTTTTAGATTGCACTTCCTCATCTATAACGTTAATCCACTTATGAGAGCTAGAACTTGTAATTGATTTATAGAAGGTAAGTAGATCATCTCTCATTAAATCAATATTCTTGGAGAAATAAAATATAATCATTTGGAAGCTTCTCCTTTCCCTCTTGGATCTTCGTAAAGGAACTAGTTTTACATGAATTTGAGTTTGTTAAGTTTGAAGCTCATACTCCTTATGAACAATAAATTAAGGAACAATCAGATGATTTTAATAGGTAGGAAGCTCAATATTGTCATGTATTTGTATCAGATGATGTTAAATCACATTAGGAACGAAAACTTAATCATAATACATAATAACTACAGGAAGAGGAACATTGACCGACTCTTTTTCAAAGACAAAGTCATTACCCTTATCTTCACCCTAAAACCTAACATCATTAAAGAACTAGGCATTTCTCAACTTAAAGAATGTTCTTGCTTTAGGATCATAGAATTTAAATCTCTGTGACCTTTTAGAGTATCCTACAAAATAACTATTAACAGTGCTTGCATCTAGTTTCTTTCTATTTTCTTATAGGGCCTTGCTTCAATTGGACATCTCAAAAGTGTAAATGCTTTAAGAAATATTTCTTATCTTTCCATAACTCATACAAGTTTTAGTTTGTATAACTTTTATAGGAACTTTATTTAGTATGTATATTGCAGTTCTTAATACATCTCCTTTGCTGGAACCCCTCCCCGGGCGGGTCCACGGCCCGACGTCCTATGTGACATCTGAACCTGTGGTCCACGGGGGAGGAATTCCCCACCAGTGATACTTAAAACAAACAAATTTATTTAATTTACCTCCGTGCATAAATTGAG
>JANZXR010000004.1:8650161-8669383 GCA_027575705.1 Erythroxylum echinodendron
GCTTTTCAATTTAACCAACATCCAGAAACCTTATATCTATTCTCTCCACTGTGAACCTTCTCATGCATATATATAGACATCCAACATGCACATGCTCATTTATACAGTGAAACAACATTACAATCACTTACTTACTTAATAAGTGCTCTAACACTGAAATAGAGGTCAATACCACAAAAAGCTGCTAAATTGTTATTTGGTGATGAAGATTAGGGAAGAGAATTACAATGTGGAGAGTTTCGGTGAAGAATGGAAACTATAGTGTATTCTTCCTAACTTAGATGATATAATACGTGGGTCTATTGCATGTCCCTCACGTGTATCATTTATCTCCACTAATTCGCCATTTGTCCAAATCACAATTAGCCATATGTAATTCTACTTACTTGGAATTGCCAATGAAAACATGTACTATCTTACGAATGTGCTAAATCAATATGCAAGTCACAAAAACTTATGTCTAACGTGCATTTATCTTAAGTCATATAATTATCTTATGCATAACTACTCTAGCCGAATTGGTAACAGGATGTTACAGTTATAATTCTCAAAAATAAATAAAATCATAGGATAAATGCTTCCTTTCTTGTAGGAACCTTTTCTATAAATTGACCTTATTTATTTTATAAAATTCGGAAGGATCCTACTACTCATATGTTTCATCAATCAGCTCCAGATTTCTCTTACCAACTGACTATTACAAGATTCTAACAGAGATAATATTGAAGATTCAAAATCAACTCAAAATAAAAATAAAGCAACAACTAGTTGAAGAGAATGCCTATTTAAAGAAGAGTCACTACATTTTGAGAAAAAGGGAGACATATGTCATATTCTTGAAATACTTCAGCAACATCAAACGTTATATCTATATCAAACTCTTTGTGCCCTAGATAGTGAAAATACTCTATTAAGAGAATTCATTGAAGCTCATATTCAGCAAATTACTTCTTCATTTGTTGAGAACTTGTATAGACTAGCTAAATATTACTCGTTTGGAAGGTTACAGAATCTTGAAAAATATGTACTAATGAGCTTGAAGAGGCTCGTCAAATTACTACTTGGAATTTTAGTGAAACACTCAGATTAGATACTTGGGCACTAGACGTAGGCTTGAGTTGTAAGTTGAACTAGTATAAATTGATTACGTCCTTCTCTCTATTCTCTTAACTTTTAAATTTTTTGTATTATATTGTGTGTGTATGTGTGTGTGTGTTTATTTTAGCAAGAGGCTCTTTCACTTTATAACAGGCTCCTTCTATTTTGAACTTGCAAGAGGTTCTTTTCAATTTTAATAAGCCCCTGTCTTTATACGAATTAAAAGTAACTTGCAAATTTTTTTTAAGTCACCCACAATTCACCCCCTTTAAGTCACACACCTCTTGCATATGTTTGCTTTATCTTTTGGTATCAGAGAAAGGTTTCACATTCATTGTATTTTACAACACATGATAGATCATGGAAAACAACTTAAGAAGCTTTGAAGGACAATCCATCTCAAAGCCTCCTTACTTCAATAGAAATAACTACTCCTATTGGAAAGAGAAAGTGATCATATATCTCCAATTTGTAGATATTGTAGTCTAGCATGCCATCAGGTCCACTTCCTGCTACTAATAACGTAGAAGTGTTGTATGATACTGACAAAAGAAATGCATAGCTAAACGTTAAAGAGAAACATCATCTAATCTGTGCTCATCTCCAAAAGAGTAAGAAAAGATATCCTACGATTTTACAGCAAAAGAAATGTGTGACAAGCTTTAAGTTACTTTTGAAGGAACAAATGAGGTAAAGAAATATAGAATAACTTTTTAGTGCATCAATACGAAACTATTGGCATGAAACAGGGTGAAACCATAGATGAATTCTTCGAACGGTTCAACAAAATCATCACGGCCTTAAAAAACTTAGGAAAGATATATCCCAATGATTAGCTCGTAATAAATATTCTAAGATCACTACTAAAGGAATGGAGACCTAAGGTAACAGCTCCAGAAATTGCAAAGGATCTAGACACTATTTCACTCGACTAACTACAAGGAAACTTGATGATCCATAAAATTGAGCTTAGATGAGATAAAGAATCCTCTTATAGAAGAGGAATAACACTAAAAGCAGCCTAGTCAGATGAGCATTTTGAAAGATTTGAAGAAGAAGAAGAAGAGATTGAAGAAGTCAGCAACGTCTTCCTTATGGCTAAATCAAGAGATGATGAAGTATATTATTCTGACTTTGATATTGAAGTTGTGAATTGCATGATCAGTACAAAAGGTTGACAGTAAAGTATTTCAAAGAGGTTGAGAATTCCAAGAACAATGATGCATCTCTAAAGAGAAAGATTAAATTATTGGAATCTGCGAATGAGAATTTAATGACTAAGAATATATCTTTTAAGGTTGATTATAAGCAAAAGGTCTCTGAAAAGGAAGTTCTGGAAGAAAGAGTCATTAAGTTGAAAAACACGTAGCTAAAAAATGATTATGAAAAGGTGAGACGGCTAGAAGAAAAAGTCGTCTGTTTAGAACTTGAAAAAGAGAAAAATGCTGGAAAGATCTTATCTCTAGAAAGGAATAACCTTAACGCATTGCTTGGTAGTGGAAAATGTGTTTTTGGTAAGGCCAAAATAATATACAATGAAAACAATAACATCAGGCCATACAAGAACTTCTTTGTCAAATCTAGCGGTAGTTATAGCCAAAACAGCAAGAACCTAATACATGGTAAAAATTATATCAATTCTCATTCATCTATTCTATGATTCTATTGTGGTAAATATTGTCATATTAGTCATTCCTGTAACTTGTGTAAAATGAGGAAATTATCTTGAATGCATGTTTGGAGATCGAATGGTTAAACTACTAACCTAAAAGGACCTAAAAAAATTTGGGTCCTTAAAACAAGATAATACTTTCTGCATATACGCTTTAAAACGAAGATAAAAGAAAATCAATAGATAGTTGATAGTGAGTGTTTGAGACACATAACAAGTGAAATATCACATTTCAACTACATTGGAAGAAAAGATGGAGTTTTCCAGAAAAATTATATTGAAAAAGGGTACTGCATTTCATCAATTGGGAGCGATCATGGAAGAAAATTTGAAGATTTTTGTGATGAAAATAGTAAGATGATAAGAAACAAAGCTAAACTTGTAGCTCAATGTTATAATCAACAGGATGGTATTGATTTTGATGAGACTTATGCACCTGTTACTAGGTTAGAGTTGATTAGAAATCTACTTGCTTTCCTTTATTATAGAAATTAAGTTATTTCAAATGGATGTTAAAAGCGCCTTCTTAAATAAATACATTAACAAATAAATGTTTATTAAGCAACCTCCAGGTTTTGAAAACGAAGATCATCCAGATTACGTGATGAAGTTATCTAAAGCCTTATATGGTCTAAAACAGGCTCCTCGAGCATGGTATGAGAGGTTAAGTAAGTTTTTGCTTAAGAATAACTTCGAAAGATGAAAGGTATATAAAACTCTTATTTATTAAGAGAAAGGGGAATGATTTACTTATAGTACAAATATATATTGATGACATAATAGTTGGTGATACTAATTTATCCTTCTGTGAATCTCAGCTTTAATGTAGGGGAAGAGTAGTTTTTTTTTGGAAAAATGGGTAGAGTTAAGAGATAATCATATATTTTCGCCTTGTATGATTTTGAGCATGACATGTTATATATCTCTTCGATAACTTTATTGTTATTTTTACTTGATTCATTCTTTTCCCTCTACTTCTTGATAATCATAAAGAGGGAGAATTAAGATGATAATATATTTTAGTGAAAGATGTATGATATACTTTCATGAATTTTACTTGCATGATTTGTGAGCATGATGAATCTGTAATATATGTTACTAAGGCTATTTTTGGTTAGACGTAAAGTTTTTAATGAAATAGAATAGAACGGAATGATTTATAATAGAATGGAATGTAATGAATGTAATATTAGAAAATTGTTGTTTAGGAGGTATGGAAGAGTTCATACTGTAATATAGTGAAATGTTGTTTGGATGAAGGGTTTATAATGTAATATAGTGTAAAGTTGTTTATCATTTTACATTTCATCCTAAACCCCCCAGATCGGACGTTTTTTATTTTTACTGTTTAGAATGGAATGAGATGTAATATGAACCCCTCCTCTTCCATCTCATTCCTTTCCATTCGATTATAAACCCTCCTCCCAAAAGATAGAATAATATTACATTCTATTCCATTCCATTAATAAACCCTCAACCAAACATAACATAACTGAATCTGTGAAGTTTTAATCTGTGATTTGTTAACGATAGGCTCCTTACTAAGAAAGGAAAGGCTCCTTCTAATTAGTAAGAACTTAACATTTATCTTTCTAAATCCTTCATTATTAGTTGAATTTTGAAAATATATCTGTTATTGTTTGTCATCATCGAAAAGGGGGAGATTTTTAGCTCAAGATCTGTTATTAATGATTTTGATGATGACTATATAATATTTCGAAATTCAAATTAGATTTATTTCCTTATATTATTAGCAGTTTATTTCCCAAAAGGAAATAAAATCATAGGATAACTGCTTCCTTTCTTGCAATAACCTTTTTTATGAACTGACCCTATTTATTTTACAAAATCCAGAAGGATTCTGCTAATCATATGTTTCATCCATCAACTCTAGATTTCTCTTAATAGTTGATTATTTTAAGATTCTAGTAGAGATAATATTAAAAATTCAAAGTCAACTTGAAATAGAAATAAAGCAACAACTAGTTGAAGAAAATGCCTATTTAAAGAAAAGCCACTGCATTTTGCAAAAAGGGGACATATGTCAGATTCTTGAAATACTTCAACAGTATCAAAAGTCATATCTATATCAAACTCCTTGTGTCTCAAAAAGTGAAAAAACTCTGTTGAGAGAAATCTTTTGAAGCTCATATTCAACAAATTACTTCTTCATTTGTTGAGTTTGTAGAGACTAGCAAAATACTATTAGTTTAGAAGGTTGGAGAACCTTGAAAAATATATATTCGTGAGCTTAAAGAGGCTTGTTAAATTACTACTTAGGATTTTAGTGAAACACTCAAGTTGGATACTTGGAGATCAAACGTAGGCTTGGGTTGAAATTGACTGCTTCCTTCTCTCTCTTCTCTTAACTTTAAAATTTTTGCATTATATTATGAGTGTGTTTATTTCTGTAAGAGGCTTCTTCACTTTATAACAGACTCTTTCTATTTTCAACTTACAAGAGGTTCTTTTCAGTTTTAACAGGCCCCTGTCATTATATTAATTGAAAGTAACTTGCAAATTTTTTTAAATCACACATGATTTACCCCCCTCTTATGTTTGTTTGCTTTATCATATATCGCTTTAACCAATCCAAGTGAAGAATTAAGTATATTTAAATTAGATATCTAAAATTAATTACGGAATCCATAAGAAGATAAAATATATGCAACACTAAATACACATAAAATAGGCATAATTAATCTATATAAACAAAAACATAATAAACTAAAATTATGAAATTGTTCTAAAATATATTATGCCAAAAATAATTGCTATTGTTGTTGTTATTGCTATTGTTATGGTAGTAATAGTATCCAAAATTAGTAATAACATGTCACTAAAATGAAATAACTATTATAGTTCCAATAATAATAATAGTCATCAGAAATATATTATCAATGTCTGCTGATCTGAAATGGAGATGACATAATGTATATGAGTCCCAAAAATATTACAATTTTGTCAAATACTCTCCTAATAAAATATATAAACCTAATTTCGTATACACGAAAATGTCACTTCATAAAATTATTTTTCTTTGCTTATTCCAAGACCTACTGCTCTTGTAAGGACATCGATGTATACATATAATCATTAATTGATGACTTAAACGATCTATGTGAGGTTGAATTAGAAACCTTTGACGGTGTTAAAGTTCATCAGATAATTTGCACAAATAAAGCGAAACATTGATTTTAACCTTAACAAAAATAACCATAAACTCATGTATTTAAACCCAAATGATTATTTGAATAAAACTTATTATCAAAACTTAACCTAAATGATTATTTCTACATAAATCATTATCAAAACTTCAAATAATCGTATATTCAAACAATTCAAGATAAGATTGGCTTTGATATTACGTAAAGGGTTTTGAGGAAGTCCGAGGAAAAATTATATCAACTCTAAATAAGCTTGTATACAACTAGAATATTATATTTCAACTAAAATATTAAGATAATTGGTTATAAGTTATAACCTTATATATAATTTACTTAATCCTTATATTTCTTTGCAATGTAAAATTGCTCTATTTATGAATTTTTAACATCTTCTTAAAAATGGATCAATCCATATTGAATTAGCTCTACTAATCTACCACTTAGATGGCATAACCAAGTGCTCACACAACAAAACTACAAATTTCCATAACCAATCTTTATGTGCACAAAATGTCATTTCATGAAGTTCTTCACAGCACTATGTTTGAAGAATGGAAGATCTTATCATCTTTAACTCATTAAATTAATATTCTTAAAGGGGCTGTCTTCGCTTAAGCAAGGTTAGGGGTTCGACTTTCGCTTATGAATGAAACAATGTTAAATACTTGATGGTAGATCCAAGTTGTTGGTAGCATCTTTAAGTTATTATCATGCCCAAATTAATCCTGGCTCTTTGCTTGTGGGATCCTGAGGGGCATGGGTTAACCTAAAAAAGAATTCATAAAGTAAAAGGGGCCATTAAAAGCACCGAGTGCAGAACAAATAAAGGACAAAAATACATGAGCTATGTCACGGGGAGAATAACTAAAATAAGAAATGATAATTTTGCCTTGAAACAAAACAAAGAGATAATACAACTTTAACAATTATGTTGCCATCGTCTTCAATTTTAGTGCACAATTTCTAGATCTTATTTTAAATTAACGTATAACATAAAAATATAACTTCATCATATAAAGTTTCCATGATTATGGCTTTAGTTTTTCTGAATCAAAGTAATAAGATAATTTGCACAAATAAAGCCAACACATTGACTTAAACCTAATTGAACGAAAATCACAGTGAACTCATAGATTTTTAATTCCAGGTCTCGTGCCTTAGCAAGATTACAACTGGATGTTAATGATGATGACTATTTGAGCAATTTATTATTAAAATTTCAAGTAATCATCGCTTTATCTTTATCTTCTTTTTGATGTAATATTACTTCAATTGTAAGTTTCCACCGTTAACATATTAGGAATTAAATTGTAGTTGAATTGTTGATAGCTATCAATTTTTTTTTTTTTTGAATGTAAATGACCGAGTTTTGGTTAGGGATGGCTCAACTTGGTCCAAGCTAGGGCTCAATTTTTTAAAATTTTAAATTCAAAAAATGATACCATTTTAAATAAAACAACTTTTTTTTTTAAGTCGAAAGTTGAATTTTTTTAAAAAAGTTCAAATTTGGCCAAAGTCTAAAAACTTTTTTTTAAGTCCAAGTTCAGTAAAAAGTCGGATCAAACCGGTCTTATTTGCCATTAAACATGCTTGATGCTTCTGGTGAAGTCCTGGGCTTGGCATTGTCAAGTAATAACATGAAGGAGAACCACCACTTTGCCACCTTTAGCAATTATCAGCTCTGTAAGTCAGTTATTTAAACCACGGTCAAGTTAGTATCTCAAAATTTCTTATGCATTATGATGTCCCGGGGAAAAATAAAATTAAAATTGTACAAGAAAGAACTAGACGAAATAATTATTTTAATAAGTAATTAGTTGTCATAAGAATAAAATTCTCTCTTAGGACATTGCCACTATAACCTTCTCCCACATTTGTTTCCCCGCTTATTCGACGCCGGCGACTAGCCAATGGAACAAGCAATAGGGCCTGCTGCTGCATCTGAAAGAGACGATATTGCGAAATTGGAATATGGGTATCCTTTGAAATCTCTCCTCTCTCGCTCTATAACTCCATTACTCGATATAAAACACATTTGTGGTTGCATTTATATAGATGCGAGCATTACCGTCGAAGATGCAAGATCAGAGCTCCATGTTGCGACCGGGTTTTCTCTTGCCGCCATTGCCACAACGAAGCTACGGTGACTTTTTTTTTTCTCCATCTCTCGTTCTTTATGCACATTATGCCATGTGAGCCTGGTTTTGGCAATCTTTTTTTTTTTTTAATATTCGTTTATGTTCGCAGAGCTCGCTCAGCAATCCCAAAGATTGTCATGAAATACTGAGGCACGATATTATACAAGTATGTTTCTTTTCTTGTAAATTCTCCCCTTTTCTGGTTTCTTGATTCTTTCCCAGAATTGTCATTGAGTTAAGACCTTTATTTTTTATGTTACAGGTCATATGTTCACTTTGTGATACCGAGCAGCAGGTGTACTTTTCTACTCTAGTATGTAATCCATTTAATTGTTAAATATAAGTTTTAACTGAGGTGTCTCTGCTCTGTTTCAGGTCGCTCAGGACTGCAATAAATGTGGTGTGAGGATGGGTGAATACTTCTGTGACGTCTGCAAATTCTATGATGATGATGTAACTCAATTCACTGGTGAATTGCTTCCTTAAGTAAAGTGGAATAAGAAGTTCTTATGATTTTGTTGTGGTTCTTTGTTCTTTGGATACATTGTAGACGAGCAAAGGGCAGTTTCATTGCGATAGATGCGGAATTTGTAGGTTATTATCCAGTTTTTTGGACTTGTGCATTAATAGTTAAGAACTGCTTCTGTCCTTGAACTTTTAATTTAAAGATATGAGTTGTGAATTACAGAGTTGGAGGTCGTGACAACTTTTTCCACTGTGATAAATGTGGTATGTGATCTTTCTCTCTCTTGCTGGTGCTGTTCCGGAATGGTCCTTATTTACTTTGTTTTTGGCTGATTGTGGAATCTCTGATAACCAGCCACATGCCTTTGATTTTGAATCTTGTTCTGATGTTTTGTTTGTGTGTCATGACCTCTGAGTTCTCATGCAATTACAATCTCTAAGATCTAAGCTTGTCAGCTTCCTTTTTGTTTATGCGTCATGACCTCTGATTTTTCATGCAATTACAGTCTCTAAGATCTATGCTTATCAAGTTGCAACTCTAATACAACTGCTGCCTTGTCGCAAAACTGGCTTAGCTCTCTGTTGTCTTTTTTTTTTGTTTGGTATCAGGATTTTGAGTGGGTTTATTGTTTTCTGGTGGGGAGAGTTTTACACACTCATATTGCATGAACATGTGCATATGTGCAAGTTCTGCACCTACAACGGTGGAATTTCCTTTAACCTTTTAGGATTCTTGCCTTTGTGGACTTTTTGTAGGATATTGCACAAGCTCTTTATCCTTCAGATTGACACTTTTTGTACCATTTATACCTCCCCTGGGATGCTCCTCTAATTCTCTTATGGACACAGGATCTTGTTATCAAGTGAGTTTGCGTAATAATCATGCATGTGTTGAGAACTCGATGAAGAATTACTGCCCAATTTGCTATGAGGTTTGTGCTTCCTGGAAAACTTGGATTTGCCTATTAGTTGAGAAAACTTTTGTGCTCTAACATTGTGCCATGGCAACAGTACATGTTTGATTCAATTAAAGGTGCTACAATTATGAAATGTGGACACACTATGCATATGGATTGCTTCAGGGACATGGAAAAACAAAATCAGTAAACTCCAGATAAACTTTCCATTAAGTCTTTTTTCTTTGCTTCATTGCTTTAGAAAGTGGAGTACTTACCTAATGCACATGACTCACCAAATCATCACCTAGGTATCGTTGCCCAATTTGCTCGAAGACAGTTTTAGACATGTCTTTTGTTTGGAGTTTGTTAGATCGGGAGGTATGACAATTTTTCTTCTATAGTTTGAATATGTTTTTTCTCAACTTTATGATGACGCAGAGCTTACTTGAAATTTCTTGGTTGGTAGTTTTCTTTCTTAAAACTAATTGCCTCTTAGACCTTTTAGATTTCCATATTTGGTATGTTTAAGAGTGCGTACACGAGAATCATATGCTATGCAATAATACTTTGGCTTTATACAGTGATATTTTGGCTTTGTTTTGGTAGATTTGGTAATATCAGCTGGAAACAAGTTGTATTTATCCTAGCGTAACATTTATACTTATATGCCTTACTAGTAATATTTTCGCTTTATATTTTCAGATTAGGAATGTTTTTATTTTTTATTTTTTATTTTATTTATATTTCATGTGGGTTATTTGAAAAAAGCTTCTCTACTAATTAGGGGTAAAGTTGCATAATACTGGACCTCCCCAAATTTCGTATCTTAGCAAGATTTTTGTTGAGTATTATTGTTGTTGTTGTTATTATTGAGGTATAGTGGGGCACCGTATATACTTTCAAGATGCCAATACATAGTTGTGAGAATTAGCTGTAATATCAGGGGACTTGGTTTTAGTGGTGTGGTGAGCACTGAAGAAGTTTGTTATGCTTGAAAGGTTAACGGACCATCTATTATATATGTAGTTTGAGGAGAGTGTTACAGAGCTTGTAACTTGAAATTTGATAGTAACTCAACCTACAAGTTAGTCTTGATAGACCTTCTCTACCTATTTTGAAATTAGACCTCCTCCTTTTCAACATACTCTGAAAACAAAGATCTAAGAGCTGGTTCTATATAGAACAATCTAAGAGAAACTGACTCCACCTTTCATTTGTCCAGGAGCACATGGAAAGAATTTCCTTCACATATTCAGGACATGATCAACACAAAGTATATACAAAGAAGGAAAAACTCAGTCCTTGTTTACTCCATTTTCTTCTTTTCCCTATATGTAAAACGATTATGGACTTGGTCAGATGGGACCCCTTTGAGTGAATTGGGTTCATTTGGACTTGTTACCTTAAGAAGTGCTAATGCAACCAAATGGGGCAATTTTATGAAATGGAAAAAATTTTGTTGGATGATGAAGTGCTATCAGTCACACATGGGTCTAGTTTTTCAGGCTTGAACTTTATCAAGACACAATTGCCTATCTTAATGGATTTGCTAACCTAACTTTGCCAAGCATGATTTTTTTGAACAACTTTGATGCGGATGGATTCAACTAATTGGTTATAGATTTTGTATGCTGTATAGGAATGCTCTATATACTATTTGTAATATCATGGTGTTTGACACGAACAATTGAAATCTGAATGTTGAATGTTTAATCTTGTTGATTAGGTGATATTTACTTGCCTTTAATGCTGATCTGCAGTTGCTTTGCTCTATAATTATTATCTTGTATAACATAGTGATTCTGCTCTGACTTTGCAAATTTGTATCATAGATTGCAGCTATTCCAATGCCTGCAGAATACCAGTATAGGGTAATTTCTTCATCCATGAATTCTTGCTTTATTCACTTGTTGAAATATGCAATTACGACCAATATTATTGTTATAAACCAGGCTCATCTATTCTAGTATAATATTTCTTCTTATTGTTAAGGTGGCTCCCGAAATTATTTGTTGCAATTTGTACCTATGGTGTTTGGTTACTGTTTGTATTAAATTCTTACAAGGTGTTTGGTTTACCTGCATAATAGATAAGGAATAAAATGATGATTCTTTAGGAATAGAATAGATAAGAAATGCATAGAATATGTATTATTTAGTTTGGTTTGTTCCTAAGAATTTTTAATGATGATGTAATGTTAGTGTTTAGTTTGAAAACATAAATTTAGAATGACAAAAGAATTACTAATAGAAAAACCAAATACCTGGTTGATTTCGACCCACCAACACAAGATTGAGACCTTTTTGAGCCAACTGAAAAGCAAAACCTTTCCCAATACTGTCAGTTGCAGCAAGAACAAACTTCAAAAATGAGAAGAACCTAAACCAAATAAAACAAGAACCCACAAAGGTTGACTATCTAGCTTCTCAACAAAACAGAGCTCCATTTTTGAAAAGTTGTAACCTTTTTGAATCAGAAAGAAAAATAAGCAGATATGATAATTGAGTTTTGCTCGACAAAACTAAATATAGAGACCCAAACACAGGATTTTGAGTTGGGTAGAGATTGGTAGGATTGGATTGAACAAACAGAGATCCTGAGGGAAAGAAGAAGAAAACACAGGAGAGTATGACAAACCAGTAGAAGGAGATGGGCAGTTAGGCAAAGGAGATAGGTGTGTAAAATTTAATGAGAACTGCTGTGACAAAGAAATATAGGAGAGAGGAGAAGAAGTAAGAAACGATAAAATAGGCTTTAGTTTTTCGTTTTTATAGCTAAGGAATCATGTGGATTCCTTAAGAATATTTTTGTCCAACATGTTCTCAATTTTATTTCCAACCCACGTGGAATAAATAAAGATAGGGGCTGATGGGTTTACTTTTTACCCAAACTAAAGGAATAAAGATGCAGCTTGGATCATATATTATGTATGTTTTCTTTAACCAAACAAGGCCATAACTTATTACTAAGAATATATCAGTAATAGAATGATCATTCCTATACTACATAAACGGCTCAATGTCTCTAATTAATTTATCTTTAAGTTTAAGTTAGTGAAACAAAAGGGTAAATAATTGCATTGCAAACCCTTGGAAAGAAAGTGGTAGAATTAACAAAAAAGAGAAACAAATTGTTCACCTTCATTCACTTCTGGTAGAGTATATATTATGTATGTTTTCTTAAACTAAACAGAGGAATAACCTATTACTAAGAATATATCAGTAATACAATGATCATTCCAATCAACCAAACATCCTGTTGTAGGAGACAATATTCAATGTACTGCATAAACGGGTCAATGTCTCTTATAAATTTATCTTTAAGTTTAAGTTAGTGAAACAAAAGGTTAATCCATTGCATTGCAAGCCCTTGGAAATAAAGTGGCAGAATCAACAAAAAAGAGAAACAAGTTGTTCACCTTCATTCACTTCTAGAAGAGTATATATTATGCAAGTGTTCTTCAACTAAACAGACTTATTGTCAAGAATATGTCAGTAATAGAATGATCATTCCAATCAACCAAACATTCTGTCATAGGAGACAATATTCAATGCACTACATAAACGGGTCACTGTCTGTCATTAATTTGTCTTTAAGTTAAGTTAGTGAAACAAAAGTGTAGGCAATTGCATTGCAAGCCCTTGGAAAGAAAGTGGTAGAATCAACAAAAAAGAGAAACAAGTTGTTAGCCTTCATTCACTTCTGGTAGAGTATATGCAGTATATCAAAACTTGAATTTGAAAAAATAAATTTTAGTTAAAACAAGTCAAATGTGTGAATGTTCTAACTTCTTTATTAAATAACTCATATTTAATCGTAAAGTTTCTCAAACTTTATAATTAAGTTCAACTTGATTAAATTAACTTTGTTCTTTTCAACTCATTCCATATGTGAGAATTAGGTTTCTAAATATGTTTGACAATGATTATAAATTATAATTATAATTCATAATTAGTATTAGATAAATTAAAACTCCTTTTAATTTATCTTTAATTCTCCAATTAAACAATTTATAATCATATATCAAGATTGATGCCTAGCAACGCGTTATGACCACCCAAATATTTAAGAATGTCAAAGTGATTTTGACTAACTTTTTCGTGCATGATTTTTTCGTATAATTCAATCCTTTCATCAAACAATGTTCCGATTAAACATAGAGTATGAAATTAATGTTTATTCTATTTTGAATATAATCATATTAGTTCTCCACCATTAGCTATCGATTTAATTAATGACATTTGTAAATTATTTACAAAGCGTCATTTTACCTTAGTCAAGGATTTCCCGAATCAGTACTAATCGAGAACAACAAAACATTCTCTCTAATTATTTTAGAGTGATGAATCATATCTTGATTACTTAACTATCTCCGTATAGCTCATGCTACATTCAATGACTACTAATTAAGCGATCTATGATTAAATAAATCATAAGTAGTATCAAAACATAGCAATCCTTATACAAGATAACGTTGGTGACTTCAAATCAAAGAGTCACTTATATAATCATCACAATAAGAATTCTATAGACATACAAGTAATGTTCCAAATGGATTTTTCATATCGAGTCTGTTCAGTGAACTTGTTATCTAACAAGCACTCACATGTTTGTTTATCTCTATATTTTAGCCTATGAGATCGACTATTTCCTTCATAAGAAAAAACAAAACGTATGTTAGTCTTTTTACATTCTATTAATGTCCAGTCTTAATAAAACGATTAGGAACATTTAGGAATAATACATAAATGCAATATGAATCTCATAATTATAATTTTATAAATTTCATTTATAATGTACATTTATTTCATGGACTTTATCTTGTACATCTAAACATGTACAAGATAAAGAATGTCTTTAAATAATTTGTCACTAAACTACAACTAAAGCGATTAACTGTAGGCATAAACTAACAAAATGAAAGTCTTTATTAATCAATTTTAGTTGTTTAGTACTATATGTTGAATTATTGTGCCTGGTTTATGATGTGGATCGATTTCAGTTTAGTTAAAGTGCATTTATATTTTACAGGTTTCAATCCTCTGTAACGATTGCAACAGTACAAGTGAAGTTACATTTCACATTGCTGGGCTCAAGTGCAGTCACTGCAAATCATATAATACCCGTAGGGTTACAAAACCGGAGCAACACTTGGATTCTTCGACGTAACAGGATGCTGACATGTTACAGCGGATTCAGTCGTTCTTAATTTTTGATAGTCTATTTCAGCTGATTGAATTTTTTTTTTTCCCAAATTTGTTTGTAATAACATGAAAGAAGTCATCTGGCGTTGCAAGCTTCTTCAATCTGTTATAATAACAGAGAAGAAAATGGGTCTTCAATAGAGAAAAGTGAGTATGTGTTAAATCTTGGGTTGGTAGAGGCAGATGCCTGACGCTATAAGTAGGTGCGTTAAATTTTGTTACATTGACTTTTTCTTCTTCAGAAATGGTCGTAACAGGTCCACCTGGAAAACTTCATGTCGAGTTTCTTCAGGTACGAGCATCACGAGTGGATTTGAAAAACACATGACATGTCATTTCCGATGTATCGAAAAACAAAAAAACACATGACATGGGATCCAATGTTATTTACGAATGATCCCGAGTCCAACCACGAAACTTCCGAATTCAACCAGTCACACTCACACGCGTGACAAACGCTCGTGAAAAACGGCTTAGCCTAGCCCGATCTTTACAGGTGATTTAGTGTAAAACGCCAAGCCCCAGGTGCCAATTTAATTGTATGTGAGGGTGAGGCCCTCATCATGGGGACAAAGTCTTCGGTTCCTCTCCTCTATTCTTACTCTGTGCATGTAAGGGCATCACAAAACTTGCTCATCAAGTACCATCTACCAATCATGGCACTAACAATCGGATCCTTATGATCACCTATTCCTTGATTTGTGTTCATAGTCAACATCGGCAAGGCACCCTTTCCTCCATATCGGGAACGGATCTTTCAACAATTGGATCCTTATGATACCTATTCCTTAATTCGTGTTCATTGTCAACATCAGCAAGGCACCCTTTCCTCCACGTCGGGAATAGATCTTCTGTTCCGAAGATAAATTAATCTCATTCATCCATTGCAATAAGTAAATTAAAATTAGATTGATGAAATTTCACAGGAGCAGAAGGAACATGATATTTGGGAACCCTCCACATTTTTCAATAGCATGGATGCAGTTAAGACACTGGCGTCAACATTACAGTGCAAGAACAAATCGCCTTTAACGTAGGACACTGCTGCTAACTTCTAAGAATGTTGGATGACAAGTCAACGCTTTTGGCATTTGAGCTTAAAGTTGCCAAGATCAATATTATGTGTTTCATATTATGCCGGTTTGGTTTAATGGTACCAGTTTGTAGTGGCAATTTCTTATAGCGCTGTGTCTCGTATTGTATCGGTGAAAAAACTGTACAAAACTTGGTTTAATAATACTGATCATTGGTAACGATATCGACAATTTCGCATGGTTTCAGTCGGTTCTTAAAATTTTAAAATTTGGGGGCTATTTTGTAAAAAAAAACAACTTAACACCTCCCATCCCGACTATCTGTTGCTACTCTCTCATCTCTCTCACATATTTCTCTCTCTCTCTCAGTTCTCCTCTCTGACGGTGACTATCTTCTCCCTTTCCGGCGACTATCCTCTCCAGTGTCTCTCTTATTTCCTTTCTTCCTCATAGCCACAGACTTCTATCTCTGCTCTCCTTAACGCACCACACTACTACCTACCACCACTGCCCAGCTGCTCTTTAGCCATCGCTTCCAACTGTCCACTTCCGTGTCCAATACATGTAAAGTGTCAAGTGTAGCAGAATCTGCAGATTTGGAACTTCAATTTTCCAGATCCAAATCCAAACCTGGCCTGACTTTAATTGAACCTAATCGACCCAACTTTTAATTGCATTTTCTGATTTTTTGGATTTTTTTCTTTTAATAGCAATTGCATTATGCTTGGTTGTGTATGTATTTTTGGTGATGGTTGGAATTGTTTGCATGAGTTGGAAAATTTGGGTTTGAAAGTTAGAATTGTTTGTGTGAATTGGTTCAATTTCAATATAATTTAGGCATTGTCAATTTATCAAGAAAATTAATGCATTGAAAAATTTGGATTTAAAATTTGGAATTTTTTATATGAGTTAGTTCATTTTCAATATAATTTGGACATTGTCAATTTACGGAAAAATTAATGCATTGGAAAATTTGGGTAAAAACTAAGAATGCTGATTAAAATTGGTGAATAAATTATTATTAAATCACAGTTGGGAATTAGAATTTAGTAACAATATTGATTAAAAATAGTTAAGAACACAAATTAATTATAATCATTATAAATTGAATTCTATAAGTAAACAAAACATATTAGTTTATAATTGAATTATGAGATTATATTAAGTTAAAAACTTATAGTTGTGAGTTATGGTTGAAGTCGAATATGTTATAATTGTAAGTATACGTCTTTAGTTTATGATCGAATGATGTAATCATATAAAATGAGTTATATCATATAAGTTGTATAAATGTATTATGTAACTGTATATGTTGAATACTTCAATTGCTAATTTTTAACCTAATGTTGAATTGTATTAAATGAAATTAAATTTTGTATGACGTAATCATACAAAAGGGTTATATTATATAAGATCATACAAAAAGAATTATATTATATAAGATGAATATGTGTATTGTGTCATTGCATATGATAAATTTTTAAATTGTTGGTTTTGACTTATTGGTGAATTGTGTTTGATGAAATTGCATTGTGTAGAATGTAATCATATAAAATGAGTTTTATTAAATAAGATGGACATGTATATTGTATAATTGTATATGTTGAATACTTGAATTGTTGGCTTTTGACTTACTGATCAATTGTATTAGATAAACTTGAATTGTGCATGATGTAATCATACAAAATAAGTTATATTATATAAGATGTATATTTGTAGTTATGTTAGTTTGGACTTTTGAGTTAAACAATACATATTTGATGATAGTTGTTGATAATGAAATTATGTGTTCTTTATTTTGAAATATGCCTTTGTTTATTTTTACAGATAAATGAAAGGAAGTTAAAGCACTCCTAATAATTCAACCACTTTAGGAAGATACAGTGATCCGATTTAGACTCATGCTGCATTGTCCCTGGTATGAAGAACCATACTATTTGTTTATTTTGTAACAAGAATTTGATTGTGGAAGAATCACTAGATTAAAGAAGCATTTAACTGGGGTTAAAGGAGATGTGGAACCTTGTAAAAAAATGAGTCATGATGTGAAATGACACATAAAGACTTTGCTTGAAGAGTATCAACACGAGAAAGATAAAAGGGAGAGATTGAATTATAAAATTGGTAGTGAAAGTTCGTTTGTTGATATTCAGAATGATAGTGGAAATTTTGAAGGTGGTAGTGTTCCTACCTAGCAATAAGTGAATGTTTCGTCTGGACCTGATGTTAAGAAAAGAAAAAGGCAAATATTGTCGATTTTTTTACCACGAACAACTCCTGGAGCTCAACTTTCAATTTGCAGTGACATGTAATCAAGAGAAGTTGCTCACAATGTAGATATAACAATGGCTAGATGATGGTATGATTTAGGTATAGCATTCGATGCTTCCTAATCTTATTATTATTATTAGCCTATGGTGGATGCTATAGCTTTTTACGATCTAAGATACAAAGCTCCTTTTATTGATGACAACAGAGTTAAACTTTTGTGTAGCTCTGTTTATGAAATTAAAAGTTATTTAGATGAAAGAAAAATGACATGGGTTATTTATGTGTTCAATCATGTGTAATGGTTTGACAAATTAGAGACATAAGCTATTATTAATTTTTTGGTTTATTCTACAAAGTGCTCAATATTTTTGAAGTCTATTAATGCATCTATCATTATTAGGAATACATAATACTTTTTTTTTAAATATTTGATGAAGTTATAAAATAAGTAGGGCTAGAAAATATTGTTCAGTTCATTACTAACAATGATTCTGCTTATAAAGTGACTGGAAGAAGATTACAAAGCAAATATAATTCTTTTTTAGACTCCTTATGTTGCACATTGCATTGATTCGAAAATATAGTGGAAGTTAGGTAATTTCCTATTATTGATGAGACTGTGAAGAAAGCAAAAAAGGTGATCAAAGTCATTTACAATCGTGCACGAATCTTGAATTTAATAAGAAAGAATTTTACCAAAGGTAGGAATTTGTTTTGTCTTACTGTTACAAAATTTGCAACAAATTTCTTATCACTTTAATGTTGTATTATGATGAAGAAAGAGTTAAGATAGATGTTTACATGTGATAAGTGAGTTATATCTCAGCATGCTAGGTTTAATGCTGGATTGGAGGTTTCTAGAATTATACTTGAAGATATTGAATTTTGTTGCCAATGTCAATTTGTTATTCGAGCTTGTAAACCTTTAGTAAGGGTACTTTGTCTGGTTAATAGTGATGAAATAGTAACGATGAGTTATTTTTAAGATGCTATAGAGAGGGCGAAGGAAGCAATCAAGGCTAATTTAAAAAATAAGTCTTCTTTGTACACACCTTATCTTGCAGTCATTAACAAGAAATGAGAAAGGTAACTTTACTCTCGTCCAATTAAGGCATTTTTTAATCTTAGAGTGCGTTTGGTTCAGCTTTTGGCAGGTAGAAAAGCACTTTTTTTCACCGCAAAAGCTATTTTAAGGACAAAATGAGTGTTTGGCTGTAAACTTCAAAAGCACTTTTGGAGTAGAAATAGCTTTTTGAAAAGCTAAAATACAGCTT